>CM040750.1:33236885-33636885 GCA_022829145.1 Albula goreensis
ATTTCAGACGCTGACATTGATTTTCAGCGTGGGGCTTGTTGATTTGCAGTCTTCTCTCTCCTACAACTTCACGTCCTTTTTGGTTCTGCTGTTGTGCCGTAGAGCCGTGTGAGAGGCAGGGCAGTGGGGCGACAGTGGCGGTGGTGGTCCTGGTGATTCTGCTCGTTTGTGCCGCGGCTCTGGCTTTCTTTGTGTGGAGGTGAGAGTGCTGAAAAAACACACCCTGTCTGTCTGCCACAGCCAGCAAAAGCACCACAACTCAACATTAACAGCCACTTCTGTCAACTAAAGAGCTATTGCAGCAGGCAAAACAAAACAAAAAAAAAAGACACCCAGCTAAAGCAAATAAATTACAGATTAAAAATATACATCTGGCTGCCGCAACTTTTCTGTTCATTTTGTGAACAGAAAAAAACAATGTACTCTGCCACACCGTTACATCAACAAAATGGGATTACAAAGATAAGATAATAAAATGCATTTCAGCTATACTCCATTGCACTTTTATTACTTGTAAAAACAATATAATGTGGGTGATTTGTAACAGCACATGCTTTCGAGTTTCTTGCTGTAGCTTATTGGTGTATAGAGTCTTCATTTTACATAGTTTTCTTGTTACATTGTTTTCTTTTGTTATGTCACCATTAATGGTAGAGAAGGCAAAGGATTTCAATTTGACTTCAATAAATCGTGAGTGTGATGATCTTCTCAGGAGAATGTGTTTCCACATGAATTTTGCTCCTTGTTTTGTGCATATGATTACCAGAGAACAGACATTGATTTCAAGTTCTAAATGTTCATCAGTGCTTTGAAAAGATAGTTTAAGAAAAATTACATGCTTGAAAAAGGTCTATAGCTAAGACATATGTTTGAATGTGGAATTTATTGTTCAAACTATAGATAGGTCCAAAAAAATCAGATTTTAAACTTACCTCTGACAACCCTTGTAGGCAAAAGACAAACCTTTCTGGGCTAATCAAATTGACCCCCATATATTTAACAAAAAGGTTTAATAAGCTTGCGGACAGAAACCCATGTGTGTTTCCCATTCAGTTTGGCATTCTGACAGGGAATGAAAACAAATAAGACTGTGTGTATTACGTGACTGTGAGAATTTATATTTCATAACACGTTCCACGTTGCTGACCTGCCCTCAGGAGACAAAGGAGGCACACAAATAGGGGTGAAAGGTTGCGGGAGCATCACGAAGACCAGCTGTGAGGAGCACGAACAGGCCCGCCCTTTCCTCTCTCGCCCAATCAACTTCCTGCCACTGACTGATACAGCCAATGAGGAACAGATAGCCCCCGCTGGGTGGAGTTTCCTCATGTCATGGCCCTAAGGACTTACATTGGAAACGGCAGAGGCAAGCTGTGAAACAATGCCAGAGCTCCCTTCTTATATTTTACATTTTTGCAATAATATTATTTTCGTAATATTGCTTTCACTGAAGTATTAAAAAAACAATGTAATGCCAGTTTTTTTTTTTACTTAAAAGATCATTCAGTTGCCTGAAAAAGTGCAGAATTTAAAAATGATTCACGCTGAATGTGTAGGAGTTTGCAGTTTGTGAGTCTGAAATATTATCATTACAATAACAAAAAAAAAAAAAAAGAATTTTTCACTTTTTATGACTGAACTGAGCTTGTTTGTGCTTTTGGTGCTTTATGGACAAAAACATTATTTGTATGGAGCAGTATTTTATTTTATTATGAGAAAATAAAGGCCTCATATTGAGAAGCTACAGGCATGTCCCCTCTTTATGATTCATGATGGAGTTGAGATGATGTAAAATTAATGTTGTTTGTTCACGTTTCCTTTAAGAAATGGTAAGTGTGTGTGTGGGGGGAGAGGTTTCTTGCATCTTGGCTTTTTTTCTTGGGGGAGGGGGGCAATATCATAGCAATATCATTAGCAATTCAAGTTCTCTTGTCAGCCTTACAAAGTGCATTTGGATTTGATAGAGAGTGGCTTCACGCCACTCAACTAACAATGCAGACTGTCATCAACACCTGGTGGGTTTTACAGACCCTTTATTCACAACCACATATGGTCAATATAGCGGGGGTTCGCATTGAGGATTTCCCTGGTTCAGCTGAATTAAAATTACTTGTATACACGAACACCAGTTAGCTAATAGATTACACCATGGCATGGCAAAACATTTGTCTCAGGTTCATCGGTAAGAGAGCATGACAGAGTGGACTATTTAATTAATTAAGATCAGAATACGCCATGAAATTCAGACACAGTTTCGGTCTTCCAGTCCACTCATGCAATCGTGGTGACTCTGATGCTGTTCTCGAGGAATGGCACACAGTTACGTGGACTTATCTGAACCCAGTTCCGTACTCCGCATGACACGTGACCTGAGACATTTTTCTTTGACATAATCTGGGCACCGTTCCCGCAGCCATAACTGAAGGTCACTCTTTTTACAGGGGTTGATCTTAAGTTTTTTCTTTTCTTTTCTTTGCTAATTTTGCACTGTAAAACATAAACACAGAGCAGCTGAAACCTTGTTTACTTCCTGTTCTGAGCGCTGTCACGGCGATAACAATGAAGGGGCCGTGTTCCAGCTGAAACGCGAGCCAACTCTCTGCTCTCCGCCCCGTGCCAAGAACGCTTGATGCGCGGCGTGGGCCAGGTACGTGCGCGCGGAGCGGCGGAACAATTAGCGGAGTTTTGAGGAGCTCAGACAGCACACAGGAAACATGGGTCAGCGGGCGAGGGATACTCACAAAGAGCGTCTCAGAACATTGAGTTACTGACGGATCAGTTATCTAAAATGACAGTTTGGTTTTCTTTACTTAACGGCATCGTCCTCATTCTACTGTAATCTGATACGCATGCGATTCTGAAGATGAACATTTTGTTTCTCTACTCTTGAACGAATTTACTGTTTGACTGCTCCATATGATGTTTATTCGCATTTATTTAAACACTTAAATGTCATTGTTATTCGGCCATGTAGTCACAGCAGTATTGACCGGTCAGTGTGCAAGAGAAGAACTATCAGTTTTATAATGGAATTCAGGTAAGTGGTAGGACTCATCCCCTTAGCCCCTTACACATCCGTGGGAAAAGCCGGCCCTCCACCTTCCCTGCTCTGGCCCCTCTCACCGCATATCTTTGCGCATGTTCTCCACTCTTGTTATTGTTATTGTGCTCAGCTTCCTTGGCGGAACTGTCAGCGTAAAGGAGACCGCGTCCAACGATGCAATAAGTGGGTTCCCTGCGGCGCAACAATGGGGCATTGTAACCATATGCTATCAGAACGATCTGTTAGGTCTGATTTCAGACAGCGGCTATCTGAGGCAGTGACACGGTGTGCTGTGACACAAAGTGGAGGGAGGGATCGGGACATTGATAACTGGACTGCAGTGTACTATAGTAGTCAGGAACTCTAGAGGTCGCTAGTGAGCGATTTTAATGAACTTTTCCTCTGTATTTTCCAGATAAACCTGAACACTGTTTCTTGAAGATGGATTCTCAGCCATAGCCAGGAGCAGACTCACTGTGAAACTCTCAGCTGCATGTCTGCACCTAGATCATGAGCGTTTATGGAGTGCGCCACCTGAAGGTCACTTCTGTATTGCATGCCACCCTTCCTGATTTCATACCGCTGCTTTCTCTTATACCCCTCTAGCTTGCATACACTGGCAAAGTGCATAATATTAGGGAATCTGAAGTTTGTAGCAGGACAGGAGAGTCAAACTGCAGTTACGAAACTAAACCGGCACTTTAAATTAAAGTCTGGCACTTGTTCAGGAGTGACAGTGAGTTGTGGAGATGACACCATGGGTCACATCCCACATTGAGAGATCCGGCTTGATGTAGGGTCAAAGGTCAGGCTGCCTGCAAGACCTTAAAAAAATATTTCAGCCATTTCACACACATTTCCTGCATTTAAATGAGTTTGTTAATATATTTTCTGTCCTTCATTCCCATCTACAGTGTATGTCTAACTTACATGGCTCTGTGTTTATGGCACAAAGTCATTTCTATGAGTAATCAATGTAGAGCTCATTGCGAAACTCTGTCACACCAAAAAGAATGTGACAGTTCTGTTGCAGCAACACCTTACTCTCTGAATTGCTACAAAACAAACTTTTCCTTGACAAAGATGTTACACAAATATGGGTTTCCAAAAAAATTGCAGCAAATTTTCCATATATTTTATATACTTTTCATTATTAAACCACAAGTGTTAGATACTTGTAGAACCCACAATGTTTTATTGGAGTTTGCTAAAACAAAAGTTTGGGAGGATAATTCTCAGACAACCCTTCAACCTATCACAAACAAACTTCTGGTCCTGTACAAGTATATAAACGCCACGTAACTCATTTCCCATCATGCACTGCATTTCCAGCATCCCTCCTCCTCCTCAGTCTCCACCTTCCTCCTTTCCCTCTTTATGTCAGACACACAACCTAACCAATACTGTTCCTCCCAGTCTCTTCCAGACACCTATAGGGGGACTACTCCTCACCTATGAGGAGAGTTACTCCCCCCCTTTGGACTTCAAGCCCAAATTCATACTTTGTCTGCACCTAATCATTCCTTATCAATACATCCATCCCAAACGCACTTTTGTTGTCTGAGAGTTTGATTTACAGAATAGTACATTCTCGTAACACGGGTGTGCGATTGTTTTATGAGCGATGAGCCACCGTAAATATGATTCTTAAACCTTTTTTTTTTTTACAGATATGATGATAATAATCAAAGTTTTGATGATGAAAAGCACTGGGTAGCATATCGGTACATATGTCACCAGCCATGATTGGGTAGCATATCGGTACATATGTCACCAGCCACAAAGGGGAACAGAGACGCCACTCCTCAAATGCACAGGCAGCACACAGACAGATGCTGCCGCAAGAATGTCACGGCTCACACCTGCGCATACGCTGCGTGGGACAGGATGGCCCTTTCTCTGTGCAAATGCAGGGCGAGAGATAGAGAGAAGGCATCGCTCAGACTGCGACAGCCCTGAGAGTGTGTTTGTAATGCAGATAGACAGTCTCGTTCAGCGGCACCACTGTTTCTTATCACGTGCCTGGAATACCACGCACTCAACACAACACACTCCATTACAGAGCGTTTGGTACATTTCTCTCTCTCTTTCTCTTTCTCTTCTCTCTCTCTCCACACAACTTGGAATCCACTTTGAAAACTGGAAGAGTGCCTTCTTAAAATAAGCGCAGGAGCTTTGATTTTTTATTTTTTTTTCCTTACAATCTCTGGAACATCTTTTTTTCATTTTCTCTGCACAAGCCTCCGGTGAGAGACTGGGATGCAGCTGGGATCAGTCAGGAGAACTCAGAGCATTTATAATTCAGGTGTGTGCAGGTAGGATTCCCCCCCCCCCACCCCCCACCCCCGCGTGGTGGCTGTCAGCTGTCAGACAGCTCACAGAAGCTGCAGCAATGCTGTGGAAGCTTAATTTCACACATTGGCTGGAATGAGAAGTGACCATCTGGACAGGCGGCTTCGCTCTCAGTGTCAGTAATGCTGTGTGATTCCTTGTTCTCTGTCATGTTGTTGTTGTTTTCGTTTTTCTGTCCATGTGCCTTTGTTTTGGTTTTCCTTTTGTTTGCCTTGTTACCTGCTGATTGCTCACGTGTCACGCTCACCTGCTCTGCTCCGCACCTGTGTCTCGTTTGCTCATCTGTCTGTGTATTTGTACTCTGTTTGTGCCTTAGTTCTTCATGAGTTTGTCTCAGTGAGTTTCCCTGTTATGCTATGAGCCTTTTGTATCTGTTCTGCCTGCCTGACTTTTGACCTGCCTTTGTTCCTTGTCTTGTTGAGTTTTGGATTGTGTTTTTATGCTTTCATTAAGTTTGCCCGGTTATGAACTTTGCCTGCTATTTCAACCTAGACTCCCGGACTGTGATTCTGTACCGTTGCCGTGCCTTCCTGGTTATCGACCCACGCCTGTACCTGACCCTGATTTTGGATTTAGAACTTGGCATTGTTTAATAAACTCCCCTGCATCGTTTGTCTGTGTCTGAGTCTGCTTCTGTGTCCTGACACTCGGCCTCTTCATCCACTTCCGTATTTGAGCATGTAACTCAAGCCAAGGCCTTCATGCAAGATGGGTTATCTGGCCAGTGGAACACCAGCAGCATTCCAAGTCGAAGTGCAGCTTCAGGCATGGGAGGTGTAGTTTTTCAGGACAGGCTCAGGCATGGGAGGTGTAGTATTTCAGGCAAGGGAAGTACAGTTTTACCTGGACAGGTTCAGGTGTTGGGGGTTTAGTTTTTTTTTAAGACAGGTCCAGGTACTTTCAGGCTGCCAGGCTGGCCAGGAGTATCCACAAGAGAAGGATGGGACTGACAGCCTTAACTCACTTATCCCCCATCCTTCCACAGTCAAGCTGAGCCACCTGCTGCCTCATTACTGCCATCCTCTGGCCGGAGCAGGTAAGTGCAATATTCAATGTCATGATGTCTATGTTCCTCTATGGCCTTAAATTTAGCACTGGCTGCATGGGAGACCAGCATCAATAAAGAATTATTGAATTTACCACTAGATCTCATTCAGAAACATGGTTGTTGTACTGTGTGTGTCTAATACAGCATCCCTCTCAACACTGCAGTGCCAGCATCACTGAGCATTTGCTACATTCATAGTGTCTCTCCTCATTCGCATTCTGTGTGAAGCACATCCAATATATGTCCTCCATTATAAAGAAAACACCTGAAACTGGAATAGTTCCATCTTAGATATAAGCTCAGGCACAGTGAGCTGCACAACTCAATTTACAGAGCACCGTTTCGCTGAAGTTCCTGTCGGCAAATAATTTAAAAGGACGCACACTGCTTTGAAAGTTATTCTGGGATCCTCCTTGGGATAAAATCCCATTCTTGCTGGGAGGAAATTTCTGACATACGTCTTATCCAATACTACAAACGCAGGTGGAGGCACTTCTGAAAATCACATCTCATTTTGTTTGAAATCCCTATCCAGTCAGTTTGAAATAAATCCTTATATCGTGCCAAAAGGTACCTATGGTAACACATGAAAAATGTACAATTTGGATATTTTACAAAATATCTATTGATTTTTATAAAGTACAGTGTTGTAAGCTAGACACAAATACACAATGTGTTTTGTTAAATTGCGTGGTACACAGTTAAGTGGGGTAACTTAACTGGAATTTCTGATTGCAGATTTCAAATATCACTCAACAACTTGAGCTTCCAGATAAATGTTACTTATTCTATACACATCTTTGCATTTATTTATGTATTGTCTGGAAATATGCAACACAGCCTATCAAATTGTTAATACATGTATTTGGATTTTAAATATATTTTTTCAATAATATGTTATATGATAAAGGGAAAAAAACACAGGGATTAAAGCAAAGCTTTTTATTGCAAGTATTAGTGAAAGTTACACTTCAAACTGAAGCAAAGCAACACTAAAGGCCTAAAAAGAAGATTATAAAATAAGACATTTAAAAATAAAAAAAGACCTGTTGGTACAACAGAGAATCTTTTGCGACATACAGAGACAAGGAATGGGTTGGTGGGGGAAGTGCAGAGGCACGAGGCTCCCCCTAGTGGTGTGGAGTGGGGGGGTGGCAGAGGCCTGTTTTTGGAGTTTTGAGGCAGGCAGGGAGGTCTGCTTTCCCCCAAAGGGATGTCCCCAAAACGTTCTTCATTTATATATTTAGTGGCACTACCACTAGGGGGCACCCTCTTACACCACCCTCAGGGGCTGGCTCTGCTCAGGACAGGCTATTGCAGCAGGCCACAGACTTGCCTAGTTGCAGAACTGTACAACTCGAGTACCGGAGGGCGGAAATGTCTATAGGTTTTTCGTGATTTCCTTTCAATAGGTAGCTAAATCTAGGCCTTGAGAAAGAGGTGAGTGGACCGTTTAAGCAATCAGTGGCCTAAATTAATCTCTTTTAGTGCTGGGACTCACAGAAATCCAGTAGACACTGCGGCCTCCCAGAACTCAAGTCAGACTCCACTGCTTCACAGTCTGTGGGGTATGGGAGGTTCTGACCATCGTCCAAAACAATAGCAATAAAAAACTGTTACTTTGGTTCTGTCACGGCTGTAAGACAAGGAGTGAGCGAAACTAGTAGGTGAGCATGGTAACAAGTGTGTGTGTGTATGTATACTATAGTAAACAGCAGGGTCCTCCATCTATGGCAGAAACAAAAGGGCTGCACCACACCACTGTCTGAGTACTTCAAGATTTAGAGAGGGAAGTGAATTCCTCAGTTCTTTTGCTCGTGTGTGTATTTGCATGTATATATAGCTCCCCCTACTGGATAATGTGGGAATGGCTGATCTGACAGCTCTGAATGAATCTCTCTTTACAGTTTTTGTTCGGTCTCCTTGATGAGTAATGATCCATAGAAAGTTAAGTTTTCAGCATGCATACTTGTGTGATGAGTGTTTACGTGTGTGTGTGTGAGGGAATGAGCACCTTACTGCAAGTACAGTCCAGCCAGTAACCTATGTTATCAAGAATGAGTATTATCTCTTTTTATGTGGTTTTGAAGGAGAAAAGGGGAAGCCATTTTTGGTTTGACCCCGCAGTCCTCAGGAAGTTTCTGTGCCTCTGCCCTTCCCTTCTCCAGCCGATGTGGAAGTGAAAAAAGACCAAACAGAAAGACCGAGGAAGGGGGGACAGAACAGAACAGGAGAGGGAATTTAAGAAGACAATACTATAGTTCATAATACAGACACAGGGCTCCATACAAAACAAACAACTTTAACCGTCTTTGACTTTTAATGTTCTCTCCACTGTGCACTTGGGACAGGTACGAGCGTTTAAAACAGGGCATACAAAGTCACATCGTCAACATCTCCGGCCTAACTAGTGCTGTTAGTGGTTAAAAAAAAAATATGAAGAATAAAAAAAAAAGAAGAAAAAAGACAAAGATGCCAGTGGGGGTTAGTATATTTTTTTTTTGTTTTGTTTTTATCTTTTTTTGCCTGTAACCAACTAAGGCTTTTTAAAAAGTCATAAATAGACCCAAGGACAACATAAGAACACACTTTACTGGCTGAGGCTCATATTACTTTGACTGGAATGGGGTTTTTGTGTGTGTGTGTGTGTGTGTTTTTCTTTGAATGTGTTTCGCTGTGAAAGGCCCTGGGGACGTAGAGAACTGGAGAGAAGGCACACTGCCCCCCCGTCCATTTATGCTCCCAACACCTAACCCCCCCCCCCCCACACACAACATTCCCACTTCAAAAACGATACTTAGAAAAACCTTTTTCTAGGATTCAGTTGGCTGACAGGGGAATAGCAAAGTAGATAAAGATTTTTTAAAAAAAATAATTATCAGTTAATGCAGGTTTTTACCTGACTGCAAGTTTTACTTGTCCCCAAAAAGCTGAACCCAGAAAATCGGTGGGGGTGGGGTGTGGGTGGAGTTTTACAGAATGGGCGTTGCCTCCCAATCTGGGAGTGGCGTGGGAGGTAAGACAGGTAAAAAGGAGTCATTATGTTGGGTTTGGTAAACCCGTTATGGATGCCATATTGAGTTCAAAGATTCAGAACCATATAAACTGGCATTTTATTCAAGAAAAACCCAAAACTGAATCAATGTAATATCAATCTCAAAAAATCAACAGACCCTTAAACCTAAAGGGTTTAACACTAAAGAAGAGTACACATTTTTGCCCTTTGTCATTCTGAGATTCTCAATTATTTTGGGTGACTGTCCATAGCCATTAAAGGTATTTCCAAGTAAGGTCCGGTCTCAAAATGGCGTCCTATAGCGGTGTTCGCCAAACTCTGTGAAATGTGTGTAATGCTGTTAACCAGGGCAGACTCACTGGCTCACACATAGCAGAGAGGAGCTGGCGGCTGTGGGTACAGCAGCCAGAGAGAGGAGCTGGAGGCTGTGGGTACAGCAGCCAGAGAGAGGAGCTGGAGGCTCTCCTCTCCTGTCTGAACCTCCAGTACCAACGTGCGTGCCATCTCCCAGCTAACGCTAAACGTTTCCCAGAACGTCGGGGAAGAATCCTGCTAAGAAGATTCCCATTTGGTTGTGATGCTACGTAATGAGAGAACGAGACAGTTCTCCCAACTCCCACAACAGCGCCCCCCCCCATCCAACCCCACCAAACAGCACTTATAGAACATCTTATTGTTCCAAACAAGTCACAGGAGAAGAAGAAAAAAAAATCACTTCTGGGGGGAAGAAAAAATAATAACAATAAATTATGTACAAGGGAAAAATCCAGGAAAAACCCTGGATGAATGATGTGTTTGGGAATGTTTGCCCTAACGTTCCAGGGAATACTCTGGGATTTAGCTGGGTTTGTCCATAAGTGACACCCCCCCCACTCCACCTTCTCCCATCGTGTAGTTGTGCTTGCATGTAGGGGAGAGCCCTTACCCCTTCTGATGCCCCCCCCCAACCCCGATGCTGCTGCCTTTTAGAATGGAAGAGTCCAGCCACGCACGCACGCTCTCAATAAATACACCATAAAATATTTTGTATATATATAATTAAAACAACAACAACAACAACAACATTTAAATAGGACAACCAAATAAAAAGGCTCAAAAAGGAAGGACCAAAAAAAAAAAAAAAAAAGTCAGATAAGTGTTAAGACACAAAAAAACAGGATCATCTTTTTAACAGTTCTTACTCTAAAATAGCTATAAGGATATCGTAATCAGGCAATTAACCAAGCGCGTTATACTGTAACCAAAGCAATATTTATGTTTTTTTTTTTCTCATTTAATACAATATATGCAGCATACCTAGGTAACTGAGGTGCAATGTTTTGGAGATCTCTGTGGTACCCCCTTTCCTGGGTCGACGGGCACTCATGTGACAAGGCTCAAGACCTGTGCGTTGATACTCCGCCCCCCCCCACCACTCTCCTCCCCTCCCAAAACATACTCCCCTGAACCGCCCCCAACCCCCTCAGAGACACGCCCAGTGGAGGTGAAAGATCAAAGCCGGCGTGGAATCATCCGAGATTCGGAACGGGGTTGGGGAAGGGGGGCAGAGGGGATAGAGGGGGAAGCTAAGCCCAAGGGGGAGCGATTTTCAGCAAAATTTATAAAACGAAATAAAAACCCTTACAAAGGAGGCATTGCACGACGACGGGGGTAGAAAACTGGGCAAGAAGCGGTAGTGAAGGCCTTTTCTTCTCGCCCGACTCTCTCTCTTTTTTTTTTTTTTTTGTTTTAATAAACTTTGGTGAGGTGCACCTCACAAAAAAAAAACTATTTAATTAGCGGTAGTTTTGCTGGAGATGGGGAGGGGCAGGGGAGAAGGGCAGGAGAGGGGAATTCTGCCTCTGCCTGTCACAGGCCAGAAATCTCTCTAAAGGAATCTATGTCTAGGCAGTAGATGCAGCTACCTATTTGCTAGCTGTACAGAACCCTTGTTAAAAACGGGAAAAAAAAAAAACTAAAACAAAAAAAATAGAGATAATCTCCAGCTGCAGTTTCTTATATTTCTTATGCGGGTGGGAGCTTGTAAAGTGCGGTGCTTTATTCGTCAGTCCTAGGCCAAGCTATGTCAGGTGAGTGTCCGCCCCCCCCACTTCTTCTCTTCCCTTCCCCTCTCCCAACAAGCGTTATTGGTCCTGACTACCTACAAAAACCGCCATTAAAGAGCTTAGCCATCCCCTCATCTTCTTGGCATATGTCGTTTTTTCAGTATGTTTATATTTATATATCTATATATATATATATTTATACTCATATATGTATACATTTAACATATGTATATGTGTGTGTCTCTGCGTGTATACATGTATGATGTAGACAGGTATTTTCAGACAATTTTTTTTTGAAAATAAGATTTTTTTTTTTTCTCTTTGATTCGTAACTTTTTTTGTTTCGTTTTTTTTTTTTGTTTCAGCACCATCATCTGAAAAGGCACTTTCTGTGGACTTACTCTGGCCCTGTGTCACCCGATGCTTCCCCTCCCCTCCCCTCCCCAAAAACATCAGGGCGAACCAAAAAACAAAAAATAAATAAAAAAAAACCCCACATGCCTCCAAATCATACCAAGCTGAGGGTTAGCTACGCAACCGTTTCGGCAACGCTCTGAGAATGTTGGGTGAACACATTTTGCTAAATCTGTAAACACGAGTTCCCCTTGTAAAGAGGGGGCTTTGCTTGGACCCCCTAAAATTGGACGTTGCCGACCTTTGAAACCTCAGCTATCATTTCGCTAAACCGCAAGCGCTGACGATCCTGGTCGGACCGCACAATCCAGGCTACAACTCGATGCTCTACATCCCCCTACTGATGCTAACGTGCTAACCTCCATTTTTGACAGCTACGCTGAGCAAGAAATCTCCCATCATCCTCTCTCTCTCTCTGTCTGTCTGTCTGTCCTTAACATAAGCAGATCACACTCCCCTGCCAACTGCTAATCTAACCTTAACCTCCAAATGGTCAAAACCAGCTTTAAAAAAGGGGGCAATCGCCTCACTTCTTTTCCAGTTTTAAAGTCATGGCAAACTCATGACCCTTGAGGAGGAGAGGAGGGCTGCTGGAACGGAAGGAACACAGAAAAATAATGGGACTTCGTGGCAATGCTTGCTAATTTAGATTTTCTCTTTTGGAAATGGCCTGAGTGTGTATGTGGCAGCCACCTAGGCAGAAGACCATCTCTCATCTTGTACGCACAGTCGGTGTTGCCAAAAAGAATCTCACCAGAAGTCGCTATTGGCTCTCTGAAATGTTGCTAAAGGTGTCTACATTGCGTGATGACATCACACGATACGTAACCACGTCTAATTTGCATACGTCACGTAGCTGAACGGCATCCCATTCTCTATGTTCTAGAACATCTACTTCCGTGTAATTACTGTGGCTGATTCTACATAGGTCGATCATTACTTTTATAAACGTGGGCAACGTAGAGCACGAGGAAAGGCAGATGTGACGTCATTCAAAATTCAGTGAAAGGTGATTTTTGATGTTGCCCGACAACAAGAATGGAGGTTGCCAAAGTTAGTTGCTAGATAAGATTTTTAGTCACTAGGGAAGGTCAAAAAGTCGCTAGATCTAGTGACAAAGTTGCGAAATTGGCAACACTGCACACGACCCCACACACACTCGGCCAAATCCCTCCGAGTGGGACACTTGTGTTCCAACAGCTACCCCCCTTTCAGCCTCAACCCCTCCTGCACTGTTTCATCTAAGAGGCAGGTGCCATTTCCAGCGCAAAGAAATCCATTAAAAACAAAACAATAAAAAGCTTCATCGACCCTGTAAACTAGCCTAAGGGGAAGGGGAAGCCACACAGCTCCTACGAAAGGCTCCTTTAGCATCACATAAACAATCACTGCTCACAACATAGAGCAGCGCACAGAGCAATGCACCATTCCTCCATTTTTCTTCCTTCTCCTGATCCATCTCTCTCCAGTGTTTGAGCACGGCTGTTCAACTACACTTCTGCTTTTTGGAAGGAATTTTTTTTTTGTTTTGTTCAAAACAACAAACAAAAAAAAAAAAAAAAAAAAAAAAAAAGAAAACGCGAGTGCATCTTCCAGGAACAGGGCTGTGTCGCCCCCTAGTGGGGAGGAAAAGCATGCTACACAAGGGGGAAAAGTCCACTGCTGCTCCTCATGACGAGAGACCCCTCCCGGGCCTCCAAAGTTTAACAGTCTGCCTCTCCACATGCCTGGCTACCCATACTGCCGCGTAGCTCTGAGTCAACGTACACTGAAAACACCGGACTTTTATACTTTCACAAGAAAAAAATAACTACAAGTCAACAGTCTATTGCATTATTAAAACTTGATTATTATTATTATGTATTTCATTACCATAATTCATTATTTTATTATTATTATTATACTTTTTTTTTTTAGAATTTGTTAGCAAAAATAAGTGGTGTGCATCACATAATTTAAAATGTACAAATATACCTCCACTCTGTTTTTTTTTTTGTTTTAAAAACGCTCTCCAAAAAGTAGGTGAAAACTGTAGTTCGGCCCCACACTGTCACTTAACAGGGGGAGGGGTCGTGCCTACAAGGCAGCTAGCCAACCAATGGGCAGAGAGAGCTGCCCAAACACTCTACAAATGGCCTCACGGTGCCCCTCCCCCCTTCGCAAGCTCCACCCTCTCCACAAGATCATGCCCCGCCCACTGGGCCTACTCTCTGTGGAGTATATCGCTGTACCTTCAAGAGAGATCCTCACTGGCTTTTTTTTTTAATATTGTATTTCTTTAAACTCTTCTGAATGTAATGTGAAATATCCCTGGCTCCTCCCCCCCCCCCCACCCCCACCTAAACCCCATGAAGTTCCTCAGGTCTATCTAACAAAGGGAGGTCCGTGGTGCCACTATGGCCACCCCCAACCCCATCCCCAACACATAAGCTCCTCCTCCTTATCTCAGTGGGGGGAGGGGCCTGGCAACCACGCCTCTTAGCACCAAGCCTGTGTTCAGTCTGACACATGTGCATCTTTTAGTGCAGAAAATTGTCTTCCTCTTTACTCTTTTACTCTCTCTCTCTCTCTCTCTTTAAATATATATACATACACATATATATATTTAAATGTAGAATAGCAGCGAGATCCATTTTGTTGTTTTTTGTGTTTTTTTTTGTGTTGTAACACGGATAGGCAGAATGCAGCAGAACTTTCATTCAAACACTGCCCATTTTGGAAAGGCAAATAAAAGGAAAAGAGCAAACCGTCTCAAAGGTGAGAATTCAGACAATTAACGGGGTCCACACATACGGCATCGAAACGCACCCCAACATTAACCGTCATACTAATACTCCTCCTCCTTGTCTTCATCTTCTAACTTGCCAGCACTCTTCCCAAGAAGGACCCCCAAAATTTGCCTGCACCTTGCCAGGGGAACCAGAGCACAGCTCGACTGGGGGGTTTAAAAAGAAAAACAAAGTCACAATGCCCTTTTTCCAAAAGAAAAACAAGACACAAAAGCACTAAAATACAATGGATGTTTTTTTTCCGGTCAGTGCAATTTGAACACTTATAGAGCTTAAAACAGCAAAGCCAGTTTCATGTTTCGAATAATTCACATTCTGATTTTTAAAAAAAAAAAAAAAAAAAAAAAAAAAAAAAACAAAGTCATAATATGTTCAAGAATCCAACCCCCACCCCAAGCCTAACTGTGCCCAAGGTGTTAGTACAGAATTTTGTATTTTAAGATGAAGACAGCTACTCTACCCCCACACCCTCCCTATCCCAACCCCACATCTCTCTTTTCCAAAACCAGGCACTTGATCACAAAACATCTAAAACGCCCAGGGAGCAGAGACAACCATCCCAGGGTTTGGGTGCCTTTCCTGGGATAATTCTCTCCTTTCCCATGCTGCCTCCTGTCAGAGGAACAGCTTCCGAAAAACAAAAGTGCCGAATGCGTAAGTCTCACTTTCGCCAGTCTGTCGCCATGTACTTTGCCTCACAACAATGCCCATCATTCCCTTTCTAAAAGTCCTTACTTCCTGTCTGTAAGCCGTCACTTCCTGTCTGAGGAGAAAGCCTATTGTCGGCGCCCTCTCAAACGCCGTGGGTCGGACAAGCAAAACCAGCCAATCGGGGCTCCTGTTACTGTCTCAGGGCCATCCAATGAGAGCTTTCCCTCTTGGACCAAGCCTTAATTCTGGTTAAAACGGATTATTGCACTAAAAGTATAGTGATAACATGATCTGTCAATTTACAGAGAGACTTGGACATCCATACCTATTTAACTCTTTAACGAATAAAAAAAAAAAAACACAGAGAGAGAGAGAGATATACACACAATGCTGTATCCGTAACTAAATATTAAATTAATAGGCTTAATCATTCTAATAAATATAAGGAAGAATAAAACAAAAAAACACAGATCTAATATATCAAACACGTACACTAGAAAGAAAATTACAACAGGATCACATTGCAATGTTGTGGGTGAAAGCTCAATCGGGTCGCAGAGTTTCTGCTGGCCCTGTTTATATTATTACTGACACCAGCTTGTGCCACTGTAGTCGTGGCACTTCACTAGTCACCATGAAACTACATAAGAATCACTTGACTTGCATTCCCCAATGCAAAGGAAGGCTTCAGTGGCTGATCTCAAAAAGAGCACTTACACCTTGTGGCCTGCGGGTGGCACTGTGCTCACAATAACTTATAGTCATAAAACCCACCCACCCACCCACCCAACTTGGTTTTTGTTTCGTCTCATTTGTGGAAATTGGTACAACACTCTAAATTGACACTCTCACACTTTGTTAAGTCACCATTGGCTAAAAAAAAGGAGGAGAGAAGAAAAGGAAAAGGAAACGATGATTTTTTTGGGGGAGGGCGGGATTAGCAGGGCACAAAGGGCTAGGATTGGTAGGTCCATGCAAGGGAGGTGTAGTTTGGTTGCATGGGACATGAACACACGACCTCACAGAGACGCTTAGAAACTCACAGGCGCACAAACAAGCACACGCACGCTCACAGCTGATTGGCTGGGCTCGGCAGGCTGCCCTGCGGATTGGTTAACTGGACATCATGTCCCTGAACAGGACAGGAAATGAGGTCTGAAGAGGGGTCAGGGCTAAGAAACACCCCAAAAACTACACATGCGTTTCCTGTTTCTTTTCGGCTTTCTCACTCTCTCTTCTATTTTTTTTTCCCCATAAACAACAGAAAAAAAACATTAAAAGTGCCACCATTAAATCTCTTGAGGTAAAGGCATGACAAAGGGGGATTAAAACGAAGGGATTAAAAAAAAAAAAACAAAAATAACAAATATCTCTTTTAAAAGGATAACAGACATGCCACCACTCTGACGGACAGGGGGTGGGGTCAGAGGTGGGGCTCTATTTTTTGGGAGTGGGGGTCTGGGGGCAAGGGGGAGGGGTTGCCGAAAAGCAGTTGGCTGGTTTCATATTGCATAATAGTGCCGTGTTCCTTTTCTCATTTGTTTGTTTGTTTGTTTGTTTGAAAGCAGCTTTGTGTCCTTAGGCCCCGGTCCAGGCTGGCCCTAGCCCCTCCTCCCTCTGCACAGTGTCAGGTACGGATCGACGGTGCCCACCCCCCCCTCACAGACCCCGCCCACCCCACCTGGTGGTGGTGGTGGTGACCGGCCCTTTGCAGACACGTAGGCGGCCGAGTGTTGCTTGGATACGGTGAGACAGTGGAGTGGGGCGTGGGGGGAGGGGCAGGGCGGAGGTGTAAGGTGTAGGTGTAGGTGGAGGTGGCGGGGGGCTCTCAGGCGAAGTACATGGTGCGTAAGGTGTCATGGTGAATCTGCACGGCTTTGGCCAGAGCCTGGGGGTCCCGGCCGTTACTCTGCCCGGAGACATGGCTGCCCTCAGCGCTGGGAGAGACAGAGAGAGTGACACAGATTAGCACACATATCGACAACTCGTAAAATAACCACTGCATAGTAAAAAAATGACAAAAATTGTGGGGCTTGACTGAGTCTCTGCAGAAACCCAAAGGCTCCAATGAAAGTTGACTAAATTGTGTCCCGTGAGAAACCACGCCACCTTGGCCAAGACACCTCCCTCCTGCTCCAAGTTGTTCAGATATGGTTTGGCAAGCAGCATGGCCAATTAACCTTATGTGTAACTTAGCCATCCAGCTACTTTGTTTGCTGGCTATGCTTTATCAGTTAACAGATGAATACAAAATCACATCCCTTAACAAGAAAGTAAAATATGTTCAAGCGAAAGAGCAAGGACATTTGTGAAGCTCTCTAGCTAGTTAGCAGGCCAGAGCAGATTCACATAAACCTACAATCACATATCATGTCCTCCAAACAAATAAACACAAATACACAGCAGAACTGTTAGATTAGCATCTATTTTGCTTAGGTACCTAGGCGGACTGCAGTGCACAAATGCCTTTAGCTAGCAACAGGCGATCCACCACTGACACTTCTCTGTATTTAGCTATGCTATGCTAATATAACAATTATTTCAGCTATATTATTTGACTACACAGCTGTTGATATAAACAACGGGCAGATAATTTACTGTGTTCAGACGGTATGCTGAGAGCTACGCATCTGAAAAGAAGACTAGAAGTGAAATGAACCAGCCGCAATACAGCAAAAATGGTGCAGGGTCTCCTAACGTCACCTGTGGACCCGAGGGAGGCGGCCAATTCAGTGCCTGCGCAATAACCTCCTGTCACTCACCTGTCGTGCTCTTTGTCCACCAGGTGGTAGCGGGCTCGGAACGCCACCAGGTGGGCGTAGTAGGCGGGCGCGGGGATGGAGACGGAGCGGGTGCAGCGCACGTAGGTGTGGCACAGCTGGTAGGTGAGCAGCTGGAACTCGTCAGCGGTGAAGCAGTTGTCGTCCCACAGGACATGGTAATGAGAGGGGCGCTGGTGCCCTGGTAAGGGGGAATTCAGAGAAACTAAAGTTACCAGGACATGAAATTACTTCATTAAACACCCTTGTGCTACTCAGTTACTGAAATCAAGTATCAATTCGGATTTGTCAAGTTTCAAACGCTGTCACGTGCAGTTGGTTTGTTTTTATTTAGGCAAGATTAGATGACTGTCAAGTAAGGTAGGGACAGTTAAGATACCCTGCCTTAAGTTAAACTAGGACATGAAAGATGAGACAGAAGGGCAGCTGGAACTCAGAACGTGCTTCTCTTGCAGCAAAACTGGATTTTTCCTATGTCTGATGTTTAAGATAAGGCAAGACAAGCAGCTAGGATTTTGTTTCAGTAATTGGCCCCCTGGCTAACTACACTTTTAACACCGGTTAAAACCCTACATTTAAGGTGGGTGTACCAACCGGGAAACATGCACAATACAAATGGGAACCTCAGGTTTAAGAGATTCTTCTCTCCTAAGCAACAAGGCCATAGTCCAGCATTGTAAGACCCCTGTTACAGCAGCTTTGAAAATGTACGCGATGCAAACAATGTTAATCTGGATAAGACAGCAGGCTCAGGGAACGCTCATGAGTTATTTCCAGCAAGGACCAAGCCGTGAAGTGCGTTTAAAACGAGGGTGAGCAAACATCGCCTCGCTGGGGGCTCGTGTGTACACAGGACTCAGTTCCCATCAGTTACCATGGTTAAGTTAGCCAACTAGCAATACGTGTCACAACAGCTTATCTGCATGTTATCTTTCAGTACAACTTTTCACATGGGGGGCCCCCCCAAGGACGTTCTTCAAGCAACGTTCATGCACTTATCTCAAATAGGTTACTGGAGTAGCTGGACCATTAAAAAGCTTAGCTGGTCCGAGTTTGGGAAAAAAAAAAAAAACAGGGCCCCTACTCTCCCTCCCCATACTGGAGCTGAGAGCCTAGCTGGCCAGGTGCGGGCGGCTCACCTGTATTCCCGCGTGACTGCAGAGGTAAAAGTCGAACTCGTATGGGTGGGTGATGTCTGTGTCCACGGTTGTGCCAGCTGGAATGTTTCCACTGCGTCCGACCTGCAGCACAAAGGAATTAGGCTCAAAACTCTTGACACAGCAATCGGCGGACTCCCCCATCCAAAGCAACTTAAAACATTACACGTCTACATTCTTCAAACACAAAAAATTCACACGGCAAGATATTTACAGAAATGATTCAGGTGAGGTACCTGGCTCAAAGGTACTCACTCTACCTGGGAACTGAACCTCCAACCTCTGAATTACCAGCCCAGCTCGCTAACCATGAGGACACACCCTATGGCTCTCCATGCCCAGGGCTGGGGGCCAGTAATTATGAAAATATAACACTATTAGATAGCATTTGCAAAACGCTTGTAAAAAAATATCATCAATCTGAAAACCCATTTCCTGCTGCTGAAATAAAGAATTCTTCAAGACAGGCACACATTTATAGCAGACTACGAGCACTGTGTGAGCTGTGCTTGCAGCAGACCGTGTGTGCCATATTAACTGCACTTTAGAAACAAAGCATCCATTTGCACTGGAAATCCAGATGTCACATTCAGAGAACTTCCAGTAAGTCTAAAATCTGCATGATAATGAACACAAGCCCTGGGCTACATTCAGTCAAACTCACTTTTGCCAGTATTCGGTCAACATTCGTCTTCAACTATGATTCACAATTAAATGCACATGTTCCATTTTTTCCCCTTCACAAACTCAAGCAGTGCGAGTTAAAATTTGATGATTTCTGTACTCACCAAACTGTATTTGTGAATAAGAAATAGTTAAGGATAAATGTTGATTGAATCCAGGCCTTAGTCTCTTTGTGGTCATATGCAATTCAGTCAAAGAAAACATGAGATTAAAAATTCAGTCATGTCTACCTTTTGCTCAGAATGGACTGAAAATCAAAGTTAAACAAGGAAAGGTAAGGCCTACGCACTTTGGTGCCCATTCTGTCGGGGGAAAAGCTTGGCAGAAGAATGTGTTTGGCTGTCATTTAATTTAGCAATCCCCTCTCTTTGAAACATGAATAAACCATGATATACTCAAAGGGGAAAAAAAAAATTAGAATCATCACCATTACTTAAGACAAGGGAGCTTGAGTTCACTTTGGCTGGAATGCAGACGCAGTTTAACGGCCTACTATTTCACACACTCAGTTTAATGGCTGTAGAAACGGCGCCGTATCACGGCAACAAGGCTGCCGCGAATGAACTCTGACATCCAATATTTAAAAGAGCTCGCAGCACAGACACTTCACAACTGTCACCGCTGGCTCTGCTTTCGGAGCGCGCTGGAGTGCTGGAGCATGTCTTCTACAAAACCGCAAAATTCTTTGGTCTCGGGACGCCGAAACCACTTCAAAAACTCTCCTTTAAACTCAACTTAATGATATAATTAGGACAAATTACAGTGGTGGGCCGCATGGATTCGAAGGCTGTTTGGTACTGTGTAATTTTGTGGGCAATTTAGAGGCAATTTGCGAGCAGAGGAGAAAAAATAAGGACGACATCACACCAAACTGAAATGGCCAATCACGCTTTTAGATGGAGGTTACCGCAGCAACTGAGGCTTGGTTATTCACACCTGTAATTTGTGGAAAACGGTTGTCTGATGATTCACTACAGAGCGGCACTACCTGCTAGCATTCACTTCAAACAACGCTGTACACCATCTCTGAGATTATATGGTACACCCGCCCAGGTAAACAGGATTACAGAGTTATACTCAATTACTACATGTTGCTTGAATTACATGTGGTATTTCTGGAAGCCAGCTGAAATTTGCTCAGATGTATTCTGGAGTGAGTGAATGCATGAGTCAGTGAGTGAGTGAGTGAATGCATAAGTGAATGAGTGAGTGAGTCAGTGAGTGAGTGAGTGAATGCATAAGTGAATGAGTGAATGAGTAAGTGAGTCAGTGAGCGAATGCATGAGTGAATGGGTAAGTGAGTGAGTGAGTGAGTGAGTGAAGTGAGTGAGTGAGTGAGTGAATGGGTATGTGAGTGAGAGAGAGAGAGAGAGAGAGAGAGAGAGAGAGAGAGAGTGAGTGAGTGAGTGTAAGTGAATAAATGAGTAAATGAGTGAGTGGGGGTGGAGGAGTAAGAGAGCATAAATGACTGAGTGAATTGTGACTTCAGTGACTGTTTAGTAATTGAAGGGAATGCAGGGACAAGTGAATGAGAACTGGATCATTTCTGGATAAATAAAAGCAGCCAATCAAACAGGGGCATCCTGCTAGGTGCCCTTGTGCTGTCCCGTAAACGGGGGGGAGATGGGTCAGGCTCACCCTCTCGTTGCGGTCGGCACAGAACAGGCGGGTATGGTGCCGTTTCTGCACCACGATGTAGGTGATGCCCGGCTGATACTCCTTTTCCAGGCTGATGCAGGCCTCGCGGATCGCCAGCAGCTCGTAGTAAAGCACCTGCAACGGGCACAGGAGGAGAGCAGAGAGATACCATCAGACAGAGAGGCGCTGGAACAGGATGGAGGTGATACGGCGATTAAATAATTATGACTGCCAGTATGATGCATCCATCCTTCTTTTTCCCCACCTAGAACACGCTTAATCAGTTCGGCTCGCAGCGGGTTCGAAAACCCCAGTCAAAGCTTAAGTCTGCTTCACGAACACTCATAATACTTATCGCAAGCTCAACATGTTGGTAATATCAAAATCCAAATAACAAAAAAATAAAAGTGACATTCTTGTCGAAACAGGCTCATACAGACTCCTTAATAACATTGAGATATTTTTTTTTTTTTGCAGCAAAAACACTCAGGCTACAATGTCAGTACCGAGCAGTTTGAGAAGCTCTCTTGGGCCATGGAAGAGGTATAAAGAAGAGATTAAAATGTTGTGGATTGCAGAAATAAAACGGGGAGAGGTCTCTGTCTGAAACGGGGTTTGGTTCCATCTGACTGACCTGTCTGAACTGGCCCTCGGACACACCGTCCCTGTAGAAGATGATTCGGGTGGGTTTGTAGCGGGTCGACTTGTAGAACTGGATCAGCAGTTCCCGCACCATGGAGGCTAGGTCCTGGATCACCTCCTGCCGGGGCCGCTGGACCCGCACCGTGGCACAGTAGCGGCTGGGGTGGGCGTCCATGCTACCTACCACCTGGGAGGGGGGGAGAGAAAGAGGATGTAAGGGTTACTGATTGATCGACCAACCAGTCAACCACAGTACAGCGTGTAGCGACACTGGTCTGGTTTCAACCATCGTTTCTCGATAAAAGCCCAGGTGACTCTGAAAGGCTAAATGATATGAGGGAAATCATTATAGGAAGAAGTCTGAAAATCAACCTTAATGACCAAAACTCTCATTACTTTCACTGATGTGAACTTTTGGACTTGTATACCATTTCAAGGCACAATTTTCAAAATGTGTATTTTGACAGATGAGCTGAGGAACACCAGGAGGGTACAGAGGGCCTTATTGAGGGACCGGATGGAAGAGAGAGAGAGAGAGGAGTGGCACTCACTGCTGCAATGGAGGGCTTCTTCCCGTCTCCGGCGGGGGGGTGCGTCACATCCGCCCCCAGGAAGATAACCGGCTGCTGAAACACTGAGGGTCTGAGGAGGGAGGAGAGGACGGTCAGGACAGGAGGCTAATGAGCACGACCGGCTCACGCACGCTGACACCCATGTAAGACTGAGCCAGTGGTCACAGCAGCCAGGTGGACCTCCCTACCACAGCCAGTAAGGGCACAGAAGGGTCTGGAACTCCCAGCTGCTGGGCCCACAACTTCACCACAGATAGTGTGATTTTACTCTGTGCAGCAACATGAAGGCCTAGCTTTGAGACTTACACTACCATTGCTTTGACGAGTGGGTGTACATTGTGGTTTTTGATTACGTGATGGGACAGGTCAAATAACTTCGGTAAGCCCCTGATTTCACTCAAAGACTTCCCCAAAAAGAAAATTCCCCAGAAATTACTACTACTGTTGCGGAAAACCAGAATTATCTGATATCATTTCATCCGTGTGACTGTGAATGCAGAATTTATACAGGGCACAGAATACAACAGCATTCATGATGCTCAGCTGAGGAAGTAGATTGCGGAAACAGATCAAAAATTGTTTTACACCCACACACGTTTGTCACGCAACCATACAGTCTTCTTCAGACACTAGAGATGCCTGTTGGACTCTGAGGTTCCTCTCACCGTTGGTGGGGTACC
This sequence comes from Albula goreensis, assembly GCA_022829145.1. Taxonomy (NCBI): domain Eukaryota; kingdom Metazoa; phylum Chordata; class Actinopteri; order Albuliformes; family Albulidae; genus Albula; species Albula goreensis. Next base: position 33,260,397 of record CM040750.1, read on the forward strand.
AGGATGTTGTTGATGCCCCCCAGCTTGACGTTGATCTTGAGGCAGAGGTTGGAGAGGGTCTGGGGAGAGGTCTTCACCACGTTCTTCACCTGCACGCACTGAGTGGCCATCCCCAGGAGAGTGTCTCCTACCCGCTTCACCTCCGCTGAAGGGGAAGAGGGGTCAAAAAAGCACAAAATCTTATTAAACTGGATATAATTTAATGGCATAAATGCGCAATCAACTTTCTCCTTTCTAGCAGATTACCTGGTAATATGAGAATACTATTTATTTAAATTGTGTAACAAACACAAAAAAAACTGTTCCATAGACACTTTTGTAAGAAGTCTACCATAGATGCGTTTTTTAAAACACTTTACCATGGACTTGTTTGTAAAAGGTGTACCATAAATGCTTCTGTAAAAAGTTTACCATAGACGGGCGTCTTGCCGGGCAGGATGACGATGATGAGCTGCAGCCCAGAGTAGGTGTTCTTCAGGTGCCTGAACATGGGCTCCACGCTGTCCGCGCCCTGCGCGTATTTACAGAAGCACGGCTGGCCCTGGATGGGCATCCCCGCGTCCTTGGAGATCTTACGCAGCTGGTCCGTGAAACCCCTGCAGAGGGAGGAAGGGAGTGAGGCATGACAGGAGAGGAGAGAGGAAAAGAGAAAAAGGGGGCCGTCCGTGTCACAAATGGTAGATGGGACGGATGGAGCTGCTCGTTAGCTGATCCAATTAACCACTTACTGTCCGGCATGAGCTGCTAAGCTAGTTTTATCTTTTACCCTCCAGTACAGATAAACATCAATGTCATACAGGAGGGCTAATTTACCCACGAGATTTTAAAAATCAGCTTTGTCAAATAAATGGTGTTCATGACTGGTCGAAATAAAAGACTGCGTCACCGAAAGATTCTACAAAAGATCCTCAAACCACTTATTCAGAACTGGCACAGCATAACGAACAGCCTCCGACAGCAAACCGTGACTGTCCCCGTTTGGCTCCACGTAATTTCTCATTAAATTTACAAGCTTCCGGCCGTGTACGGGCTTGTTCCGCTTTTCGATCTCGTAGCTCCCACTTCGGAGGGGTGCAGCGTTGGGGGAAGGGGGTTCAGACACAAAGCTAGGCGCTGATATGAGAGGAGGTGTGATAACTGGCAGTCGAAGGCGGGTAATGAAATGATCTGAGATAAGGAAGGTAATCAGCAGAGCTGCAGCTTTTGAAACCCCCCCACCTCCCCCAACTCCACACATCCCCGCCCGGACTCTTAATATTATCCAGGTGTCCCCTGTCATTACCACCGATCCGCCAGAGAGCCTCCCCCGATGGCTGCGTCTCAATTAGGCATGACTCGGGTGGAGGTGGGGGGGTGGGAAATGGTACAGTGGGGTGGTGGAAATGATTTCTCTCTTCACACAGACCATTTTCGAGGTCACTTTTTAATAAAGTGTTTTGCCTTTATTAAAAATTAGAGTTTGAGCTTTACAGAGACGATGGGCAGTTCACGGGAAAAGCTCAGTGTCAGTAAACGTATGGCCTGCTGTAAGCGTTTCAGTGTCTGAGAGCTTCTTCCTATTGACATTATTGCACTCTGGAGTTATCAACTGCATGAGTGAATACCTCTGCAATCCTCAGCATTTCTCCCAGGACCAGCTAAGAAGGCCAGAGCAAAGCAAGATTCCTCCGCACAGAAACTGACACAGGGTGTCTGTGCGGGGTGACTACAGAGTCCTGCCAGAAGTGACTACCAAAAAGAGAACGTCAGGACTCACAGGGAAAAAAAGATGGAGATGAAAGGGGGATGAAAGGTGAAAGGAGGAGTAGAGATGGGAAGAACAGGATGGAGGAGAGGATGTTGAGATAAACGAGGGATGGGGATGGGGAGGGGAGGGGAAGGGGGCGCTCTCACTTTAGGATCTCCTCGCGACACTGCCTCTGAGTGGCGAAGCAGGCGATGGCCCACATCTTGATCTCCACCCCTGTGTGGAACTGCTTTCCCCTCATGTCCCACACCCCGTGACTGGGTGTGGCCACCGTCCGGTTCTGGAATGACAGCTCAGGGTTGATCTGCTGCAGGGAACGCCAGTATGCATGCACGCACACACGCACGCGCACACGCACGCACACACACGCACGCACGCACGCACGCACACACACACACACACACACGCACGCACACACGCGTACATAAACAAGAACACACACGCATGAACACGCATTTACACACATTTACAACCCACTTGTACAGCACAATGGCAGTCTAAACATAACAAGCATAAAGAGTGAACTTAAGTTACGTTGCTTGAGACCGTTTCATCATTATTTTAAAATAACATATACATTTTTGAAGTATACATACATGGACAGGAAGCTTTCATCATCGGTTGTTTATTTATTATTGTCTTGTCTGTGTTGTGTTTTAGTTAAAAACAAAATCTGACTAATGATTACCTAATGTCAGCAGTCACAAAGCAATGACTCATTTCCTGAACAATAGCCTTTCTGAAGATCGCTACCAAGGTGGGTACTGGGAAATGTAGTTCAGTTTTTTTTTTTTTAATATGCTGTAAATGATGGGGAGGGGGGCAGTGAAAAACACTTTTTAAAACATCCCCCCTTCTTTCATTTTTACATTAATGTCGGGTTTGGACAAAAGCCTCTTAAAATGTGCCGGACCAACTTCGGTACACCAGAGATACGCAAACAAAACCCTCACAAATCCAAGCTGACCGTAACCACACTGCAAAACAAACCTGGCATGCACAGAAGCTCAAAACTTGGTTTATGTGGTATAACAAAGATGTTTGTGCAAGCATACAAAGACTTTAGAACCTGTGTATCTACATCAGCTTAAAGAAACAGAGGCTAGATTTTTAGAAGATGACCTGTTTGAATTTGGTGCTACTTCAGAGCATAAAATGTTGATCAACAGCCTCAAAAATTGTAATTGAAATAGGCGTAAACTATGTCAGCTTATATAGTGTAACTGTATTAGTTTAAAGCATGAAGGTAAGAAAACAGGACTCCCAATGCAATTACTCTCATCGCGTTATGACCATACGTTTTCATTACTAGCGGCTGCAGGTCTTACAGTTGTTAAACAGAAAAGGAAAGTATCGATTAAATAGGAGTCATGCTTTCACCCCTTCATAAGCACTTAAATAAAGGCACAGTTTGTGTTTCAACACACACACACACACACACACACACACACACACACACACACACACACACACACGCACTCACACACTCATGCACTCATGCACTCACACACACACTCACAAACGAACACACGCACACACACACACACACACACAGATACACAAACAACACACACACACACACACACACACACACACACACACACACACACACACACACACACACACACACACACACACACACACACACAGCTGTAGGCAAAACAATGTCAGATTACAAAGGAACTTTTGGCCAACAGGGATAAAAAAAAAAGGTTGCTGAATTGTCCACATTAGCATGTCTGTCACGTGACTTTATCATTTCTGCTGAAATAACTACAGAAAGGGGCAACATTATTATGATATTATGGCCCACAGACAGTTACTGATGTGAATCGATCTTATTATTTTTTTTTACATGGAAACCACAGTCTAAGGACTGGTTCAAATGAGAAAGTAACTGACAATCCATGATAACTGCAGCCATTACAAGGTTGTAGGGCTGTCATCTTTCCACCTCAACTACAGCCACTAAGAGGCCAGAAGCACATATACAGACACACAACATGATCACTCAAACCGTGCCTTATGTTTGTTCTACAGGGGTTACAAAAAAAGCACTCCAAAAGAGCAACACACAAAAATTAATCCACAACAACAAAAAATAAAAACAGCAAACAGCAAAGTGGCAGGTTAAGGTTAAGGTTAATCACTCTAAGAGAGAGAGGGAGAGCGAGAGAGAGAGAGAGAGACAGAGAGAGAGAGAGGGGAAGATGGCCAATCAAGCAAACGCAAAGAATGGGTGTGATTTAAAGGAAGGGTACCATAAAGTGTTCTGTGCTCACCCTGCCCCCGTACTGTAGCATGGGCGCAGGCAAGACGCGCCCCGTCACATGGGCCATCTCGTCCCGAACCTTGAACTGGAACTCCTGCACGAACGGGTCCGCCTCGTAGTTGGCACTGCGCACCTGCAACACAGGTGAGGGACAGTTCAGGTGAGGGGCCACAGGCCGAGCGATCATTATCACAGAATTGAAAAGTTTCATCTAAGCATAGTATACAATAAGATTAGTGTCATCTGCAAATCGGCATGGTACTGGTCAGGAAATGGATCTGCAGAGACAGAGGTTGCGGGTTTGATTCCAAGGTGGGGCACAGCTGTCATAAACCTGAACGAGGTACTTAACCTGAATGGCTGCTGCCTTTTAACAAGCCCAACCACCAATCTCAAAACCTCCCGGCTTTAGTCATTTACATTCAGCAAGAAGGTTAAACGAGGATAATGCTTTTGTGCTCGAAACACAACAAGGAACATGTACATCCCAAATCCAAACCATTTTTTTTTTTTTTTTTTTTTTTTTTTAAAAAACACAGAAAATCTATTGAACACTTCCATAATTTTGCTACCATTAAGATGAGTGGAACTGCACATGGCACTCACATTAATCTTGGCTCGTGCGGAAATGTTCTGCTAAAATAGAATCTAATTCACATTCACACCAATAACTAAAGAGCTCATTCCCCTAATGTAGCTCTCTGGATTTCAGCAATAACACCCCCTCCCCACAGCTTCTGGAAAGCGCAGAAATGTGAAGAGCACAGAGCATGTTGTGCTATGGTGGTTATTATGTTAAATAACTTTTCTTTTTTTTTTTTGTTTTTACATTTTATTGTGCATCTCGCCTGTTGGTTTTCATTATTTATTCCGTTCATGTTCTCTCTTGTTCAGATATTTTTTTTTTTTTTTACAGCTAAATGAGGTGCTCTAGATGCCATCACCTCTCATCAGTAACACAGAGGGGCACGCGTAGGACTACTTTAATAAAAGGAGCCCCATAAGCAGCACATTAATTAAGCCTTATCCGATTAAGGCGAAATAAATAAATAAATGAATAAATAAATAAATAAATAAAGACACACATCCACAACCAGAGCCTGCCTTCTCTGAATGGATAAATACGTTTAAATATCTTCAGCAGGCTTTCAGAGAGCGTTCTTGCTCAGTGACAACTCGCACATGAGGCTAAATTGGACATCTTTATATCTTTTTGCTGCTCAGAATAAAGAGATAGCTGGGAGGGCAGCCGTGTGATTTAAAGCAACAAAAGGGCTCAGCAGTATCATGAAAATTCCAAGTAAGATCTCTGAATTGTTGATAAGATAATAATAATAATGATAATAATAAAAGTCACCACCATTGCAAAGTGATTTAATCACAGTGACCACTATAAACCATGTTGATAAGTGTCAGAGAAAGCTGTTTCTAAGCCCTCCATACATGTGCTGTAATTTACCCTCCACGCCACCAGATGGAGCCACTCACCAGTCGGCTGATCTCCTCCTGTCGGTCGGGTGCGGAGCGTGCTGTGGCTTTGATCATGGTCGAGGTCTGATTATCTGTCAGTTTCTTGATGCAGCGCTGCCCTGCTACGATGTTACACACCTGAGGGAGGGAAACAGGAGTCAAGAACGTGAGAACCGCACGTGAATTTTTTAACACATTGCACTCACTCGCTGTCATTTGAGATTTCTGTTAACAGTGCTTTATGCAGGAGCGCTAACAGCAGCCATAGTAGCTTTTAATGTTTGATGTGAAGATTTACTTTTTTAGTAGTAGCAGTAGTAGTAGTAGTAGTAGTAGTAGTAAATGTAGTCGTAGCACTGGCAAGCACTTGAAGGACAGGCTCCCTGGACATAGATTAGGCCTCATCTTTGACTATAAGAAAATTTCACTGGAGATCTCCATTGAATATTAGGCCCAAGCCTGATACATGTCTAGGAAGTCAGCCCTACAGATTTGATATGAGGATTTATGTTCTGAATCAGTTGCACTAGCCCTAATAATAGCAGTAGATGTAACAGCAGCCAGCAGTGTTTCATGAAAGTACTTCTTAGACTTTACAGCTCAAGGTGAAGATGTGTGTTTTAGTTCAGTCGTAGAAACAGTGGTAATGGTGGTCTGCAGTGCTTTTTTTTTTTTAAAGCTGGACGTTAGTGCTGATTTTGGCACGCCTTACCTCCAGTGGCAGGTATGTGTGCTTCTGTTCCTGGCCCACCTGTAGACAGGGCAGGTGAGGGTACTTGAGCTGCAGGCTATACTTCTCTCTGAAATACTGGGCCACAGTGCGCTCCACAGTCTGCCCATTCTCCAGCTGCAGGGGAAACCTGAGGGGAACACGCAGAGACAAAGGGGGGCATGAACCGCCATCGACCATACAGACCATAATGCACAGACATTCATGAGTCTCAGAGAGACTGCAGGCCTCGGGCCACGACGGTCCGTAACCCATAACGCACCCGACGAGTTGGTCAAACTGACAAAACGTATCGCATCGCAAGTGACCAATTCAAATTCATAGAGCAGGATGCGTCTCAATTCACTGGCCTAGCCGATGGAACTTATTGTGTCACAATTCATTGGTTCGAACTGATAAAACATGCTGCATCACCACGTTGCAACATGCTGCATCTCCAGCGACACTGATACATTGCATCACAACTCTACAGTCACACTGACAGACAGAACGGCCTGCTCATATAGGGGCATTCAAGGTTTCCGCATGCTCCCGATGACATCACAACATAATTCACCAGTCAAATTGCTAGTCCACTGCACTGGAAATCCTCAGTCAAATAAGGGCAGTGACACAGATAACGGAAATAAGGGCTGGACACACTCTGCTCTTCTCAATCTCTTCCTCCTACTGTACACTGTCTCTCTCTCTCTCTCTCTCTCCATCTCTCTCATCTCTCTCACTGCATGCGCTCCCCTCCCTGTGTCCGCCAGGTTTGTTTGGTCGTTTCACCGAGCAAACCCACAGGCAGCAGTTGCGAAACCAAATAAAACACACAGGCTAACTGGCTTTCATGCACTTGCTGCCGCAGAATCAGATAGCACACAGCAGCGACTATGGAAAATAAGCCGTTGGACTGTTCCTTCCTTACTACTGACAGACAGCAAAAACCACAACTGGGTAATGCAATTTTTTTTTTTTTTTGTTTGAGACCGTTAATTTTCTTGCGTAACAATGTTAAATGAGAACAGCAGTTTCCTGAAAGCATTTTAAACTGGTTTGTTTGAACCGTCTGTAAAACTGGCTTGTTTTACATTTTTAAATATCACAGTTAGGCTCCTCATTTTGGCAGGTGACAGTGTAGTATAAAAGTAAGGATAGTATAACAGTAAGTAACTAACTAACAAACTAATACTCAGATGTTTCAGGCTCAAATCTCAGGTAGTTAAACTGATAGCAAATATCTGGCAGTATGAATCGATGGTATGCAAAATATGCTCACTGCGTAAGTGACTCTGGATAAGAGCATCCATCAAAATACCTGAAGAGTAAATAGGAATGTGATCTGTAAATGTTTCCGGAATGTTCCCATGTTCCCATGGCAATGACAGGGAAAGGCACAAAAGGCCTCCCTCCGGCGGGGAGGGGCCAGGAAACCGACCTGACCCACCTGTTCAGCCACATTTCTGAGCCGGTCGCACCGCTAGGGCCAGTTCATTCCCAAGATAGCCTACCTCTGCCTGCACTGAATTCCAGAACAACTTCTGTTCTGATATCACAGGTGCATCATGGGTACTAGAATGCCCTCTTTCTGGATCCGAACCAATAAGAAGACGGTTTTAAACATCAACGTTTGGGACAGACATGACTCATTGATAAACCTGCTGAACAACAGTTTTAAAAACTGATCAATTCTTCAGACTTAACACAAAGTTTAGTACTTGACATTTTCAGCTATCATTTTAGTTACCACCACTCCAGTGTTTTTATTTATTTACAGGTTATGGTGAATTTTTCAAATGAAATCCTGTATTAAACTGGTGATATGTTCCAATACGTAACTGCTACAAATGCAAAAAGAGTAGTGTTTTTTTTTATTAGTATGTATAAATATTCATTGTTTAAATGATTTAAGGGTGATATTTTACATATGTTCAATTCAAAAAAACAAAAAAAAAAATTCAGTACATGGCGACTTTTTAATTGACAAGCAATTTGTGCTCCTGTTTATCAGGAACTGAAATATTCCAAATTCCCTGCCTTAATTCCAAAGACCCGACACGTCAAATCGTGAATTTGGGCAAATACAGAGATTCATTAAAGCCAGGCAGGAAATCTGTAATAAACCAGCACAGTTTGGACTTCTGGAGGTCGCGACACTACAGTCACCATCAAACTTCATTCAATGCTTGGGGAAAATCACGGAGGCCACGAGAATCATTTTTCCCACTTACTGCCTGCATGCAAAATGGTGCTTCAACATAAGGGTGAGTGGCACTTTTAACTCTGAGGAAAAGTGAATAAAAAAACCAGTGACTCAGAGAACAAACAAAGGAATAAACAAACAGGAGAGCCAAAGTGGCTGGCAACAGCACAGGTGTTCAGGCGCATTTGAGCCGTTAACAACAGTAAAGGATAAGCCACATAAAAAAGGAAAACGGTCATAGAAAAACTTGCTCAATGCGCTATGCTGTGGGGGGGGGGGCACTTAAGGCTCTCTGCAAGACTACGATTCCCAGAATGCTTTTCAAAAAGGCCACTAGCAGCCTCATGAGGCAACCTGTCCTCCTCGAAAGGTCTTCCTGCTGTGGATGAGACAAATATTAATTACTATTGCTTTCGTTCCTACGGCCATCTTTCACAGCGGCAGGGAAAATTTGTTGCTGTGAACGAGGTACACACTATGACTCAGTGGATGAGGTCACACAGAGCATGAGCCGAGGTGTCAAAGTCAAAATAACCACAGGGACCACACTGCCCCCGCCCTCAACCCTGGTTCTGACTGCGCCCCACTCACCACCCACGCATCCCCCCCCGTGGCACTCACGTTTGGTGACTGGCGGGGCGGCGTGTCACATTGCAGACACGGTACTTCCTCCTCATGGTTCCACAGTGTGTCACTTCCACCTTCAGGCCTGTGGGCAGAGAGGCCGCTGTCAGACGCACGGTACTCCTCTACATCCACACGCACGAACACACACACACGCACACGTGCTAGCCTACTCTCATACACATGCACAACCCAAAGGTCTCACAGACACATGCACAAACACACACACTCACGCTAGCCTACACACAGACACATGCACAACCCAAAGGTCTCACAAACACATGCACAAACACACGCATTCACGCTAGCCTACTCACAGACACATGCACAACCCGAAGGTCTCACAAACACAAGCACGCTAGCCTACACACATAGAATCCCACAGTCTCACAGACAGACGCACGCTAGCCAACACAGATTCACACATTGCCGTGCACAAATTCACACTACATAGGCTCAATCCCACACAATCTCATCGGTATGCAAGCATACACACATATACACACTCAGACAGACAAGCATACAGACACTCATATACACACATTCACAAATGGACAGTTATGTAGACTAACCTACAGGCAGTGTAAGCATACACACGTACTCACAATCATGTCTGCACATACGCCAATGAGCCACAAGCTACACATACACAATGGGTAGCCTGTAGTCTAGTAAGGTAAATGACTGGGACCTCTGAGTTTGGTGGTACAAGCCCCAGTCCAGCCACAGCAAGAACACCATTGCTGTTGGGCCCTTGAGCAAGGCCCTTAACCCCACATTGCTCCCAGGGGGAATTGACCCTTGGTTAGCCTAATCAACTGTCACTTTGGTGTCAGCTAAATGGCGTATATATGACGTAAATAATGTAATGTAATATAACCAAAAAATACAATCCATATAATGGTGATACATTTCAAATTTTAACATGACAAGCGATGTGGAGGCGTAATAGGACAGCCACGCCAGGTGAGGGCGATGATGAGCGTGAGGGAGAGGGGGACCCACCTTTTATCTCTTTGGTGAACTTGACCCGGTGAGAGTCAGTGAGTGGGCGTGGCTGCTCATCGATGTTGTGGATGTCCAGAACCTCACACATGAACTGAATCACGGGCTGTGCTTTGTAGAACGCTGTGGCCGACACTGCAGAGGGAAGAGACGGAAAATCACCTTTCATTCAGCTCATATGCTGTTATAGCCACGCACTCTGGCTCCAAACTACACCCAACACAGTGCAATTCAACGTCTGAAGTTACAAACTGAGCCTTTTAAAAATTCTGTTGCATGAAAATCTTCCAGTGGGTAACAGCCCTACATTAAACTATGGAAGCTAACTTTAAAGACAGCAATTTGTCATTGTCACAGAAATTATGAATACATGATTGATTTTGAAGTTTTAAAGATGATGACAAATAGCTGAGAGCCAATGTACATGCAGTTTTCTTATACCAACAGGGTACGATTTGTTTTGCTTGTTTCTCTAAACAGTTAGCAGCGGTCTCCGCCTTTATGTTACAATCAATTCACTTTTAGTAAAAGTAAAATTTCTTGAACATTAATAAAATGCGTAGTAATTTATTTAATTAATTAATTTATTTATTTATATTTAAATATTACAGACGTGACCGTGCACCGCGTGAACCGCGCGCACACACACACACACACACACACACACACACACACACACACACACACACACACACACACACACACACCGCACAGAGGATGTATCAGCCTGCCCCATAAAAGCGATATATTCACGTTTGTGGCCTTCTAAGAATGAATGACCTTGAACTGGTTGTGGAAATACCCAGCGGTGTTAATGGGCCGACCTGGGACATATAAGGTTACAAAACCAGTAACGGCACCTGCTGCTCCAGCAACTCGTGTGAGTCCTAACAAGTATCTCTGAACAAACACTCGTTTCCACCCTGACAGCTCTCCTACTGCACTACCCAACAGACAGTCAACAGAGCAGCAAAGACCTGACTGACACTTTAAGGTCTGCTTCCGTCCGGCAATTTTCACTTAAATAACACTTGCGGGAAAAAAAAAATAAATAAGACAAAAAAAAAAAAAGTGAAAGCTGTCAAAACATGGATCTGTGCTATTTTTATACATGCCCCCCCCCCCACACCCCCAAGTTGCCGGACTTGAGCGGACGTAGCTCCTGCGGTGATGTCACCGTGATGATCGATCGAACGACGCAAAAGGTCCGCGTGAAAGTGGTGGTGACGGTGGCGGTGGGGGGGGAATCAGAGCGGCGGCCTGTTGGCGGGGGCCGTGTGAGCTAGAACGGACACGCTCAGGAGGGGGCCCAATCGCTGAGCGGCGTCAGAGCCTTAGCGCCCCTGGGTTTCGCGGTATCGCTGGAGGAACGAGAAGACCCAGCAAAATACACAACTGACCCGATGGAGTTAAACGTTATGTAAACGCCACACTCGTGTTGGACCGTCGCCACGGCGAAAGCAGTGGCAGCATTCTTTAACGCGTGACAAGGATGTCATGCTTTACAGAAGGCGTTTTGCGCCTGCCATATGATCTTTAGGGGGCACGTTGCGCTCACGTTGGTGGAATGTTGCACTAACGTTGCAGCCACACTTCAATGTTTCCACACGTTAACGAGGACGTTACGTATTAATGAAACGCAAGTCCTGGAAAGCTGCACTGCCTGCAACTTTGAGTGATTTAACAGCCAAGACAAGCCTTGGGAACCAGTTGTTTGCACACTTTAGCCAATCAGTGACTTAAATGAATCACTCCAACGCTGAGATACCTTGGCCCGCGGCAGACCCGTCTGCACTCAGACCACACATACGAACGCAGGGGAGACCAGCCCTTCTCCTGATGGGTAGCAGTGTCTGCTGGTTTGCGTCTCCACCATAAAATCAGCAAACAATTCACACCCAAAAACACAGGGAAGGCCTGCAACCTGTGTGATTAGCTGCTTCCTCTGACAAGTTAAACGCAGAGCAGAAACGCAAACCGGCACACGACGCAGCCCTCCAACGACAGGTTTGGCCAGCCCCGTTCTAATGGAATATGAATGTAAAAAAAAATAATAATAAATAAGTAACTAAAAGTTGATTTGATATCTTCAATTGCTTACAGTTGTTTGAGAAATAAACTTGTAAAATACGAGTGAGGCCTACTTCAGTGAAACGGGGTTAATGTGCGTTGCCCATAAGGGCCATCAGGGAATTTTGGGAGGCGACATTTGATCTGAGCGTGAGCAGAAGAGCCTGCAGGGCCTCCACAGGCCGGTCGCAGCTGCTAGGAGCCACTCCAATAGCTGTTTGCTTTCGCGCTCTTTTCTTGCCTTTTCTCTCCAGCGCCGGCCGCTTCCCCACACAATGGCACGTGGAAAAAGAGTTATTTTCAGTCAATTGGTTGGGGTTGGGGGGGGGGGGAGGGGAAAGGGGTGGGGGGGGCTACGCAGGGAAATGAAGGCTGTTTTTGTCATGGAGCACATTGATTTGCGAGCGTTCAGGAGCGGGAAAAGTCCAGACTGACAGACAGGGGAGACCTGAGGGGGGTGGGATCAGACAGAAAGGGGGCTCTCCGGCTCTCTGATCAAACAAAGACTCGCCTTCGTCCTGCCGCGACGAAGAGGGAGGGAGGGAGAGAGAGGAGAGAGGAGAGAGAGGGGTCCCATTCTCACCCGTACCAAACCAACAACCCCCCCCCCCGACCCGCCGCCTCCCACACACATCGCCCGCCGAGCGGGTTCCCTCCTGTCTCCACGACAACCGCCTGAGCGGTTCCCACACTGCCAAACTCCGCCTCCCCCCTCATCCCCCCGACACCCATCGCCCCCCGCCCAAAACGGCTGGCGATCAGGCACCGCTTCATGAACCCCGCCCGAGTCGGGGTGGGGAGGGGGGGGGGGGCAGGTAGTCTCAAATCCCAGACGGTCAGATCTCCAGAGACCAAGGCCTGGCCTCCTGGGATAAGCGCTCACTTTAGCATTCACCAGTCCAGGTACAATGCAGCTTATTCACTAGTCAGAATCTTACAGGGCAGATTGCACAAGTGTTTTTTACTCTGCCTGCACCCATAGCTGGAGTCTCCCCAGAATGTCTTTACAAGCCAGTGCAGCATGTCCTCCAAACCCAGAAGAGGATTCGCAGTATAGCACCTGCATTAGCAAAATCTGTTGTGCTGCTTGAATTTTGCATTTTTAAAACCTGAATAAAAAGAAAAAAGAAAAACGTAAAAAATATCTTTCTACTTCCATTTTCACATCTTTTTGTATGAATCGGTCAAAGTGGCTGATTTCACATCAGGATGCGATCAATAAAATCATGGCAAACTGCCACTGTTTTCTTTGGAGAGCAACTTTTAATCGAGCTCCAGTCTGAGTTGCAGCGGCTTGGTTTGAGTCTGTGTGGGTCTATCACTTTGAATGCCGCTGTCTCTCGCTAGGCTTGGGGCAGGCAGGTGTCAGCCTGGCACACACGGATATGGCAAACAGAGAGGCAGGGGGTCTCACCGTCAATGTTGAGCATCATCTTCCACATGGCAGGACGAACCGATTGGTGGAACCCAAACCACACCTCCCGTCCCCCGCCCAGGGGGTGGTCGTACCCCTCCGGCGCGGAGAAAAATGAACGGCCGACAGGGGTGTACCTGCAAGAGACGAGAGAAAGAGAGGAGGCGACTTAACCCTGTGCTCAAATTTAGATGCTCACCAGAGTATCTATATTTGCAGACTTCATTATGCAGACTTCATTTTCTCCATGCAACTCGCTTAAACAGCTGGGTAGCTAATGAAGCATCTCAGGTTTAGTATTTCACTCAGGGGCGTTACAGCTGTGCCCTTCCTGGGAGTCAAACCTGCAAGCACCGAGCCCTAATCACACAATGAAAGGGCCCATGTATTCAATCCTAGACAAGAGGTCCGCTTCCCAGATGTTTCCAGCCAGCTGTGCGATGATGTAAAACAAGAATGCTTGCATTATATCACGTAGCGCTGATTCCTCACTAATGAGAGCGTACCGTCGCTGACGACCCCTGCACATGGCTGCTACTTACACATCAGGCACAAAGCAAACTGACAAATTACCCAGAATTCCTGTTACAAAACCGCTGCCGCCACACAGGGCTGTTTCACAGAAGCCCCTGCGCCAGGCACTGAAAGAAAGTGCCGGATATGTAGACTGGATCTGGAATATGCTTTGTTTCCCTGTCCATCACCCGAACTGAACTTGTCAACCCCACTGTAACTACCTGGGCCCACAGACACAGGAGAAGGAATCCATGCGCATGTTTCTCTCCCGCATCACCAGACAGAAAGCCCTTACTTCCCACCCTTCTGCCTATTAACCCCAAAATCAGTAAGCGGTTTGTTCATTTTTAACAGTGGGGATGGCCCAATGGGAGCACCCCCAAGCCCCCACACCACCAACCAACACACACACGTGTGAAATGGGGATGGCTGGTTCACAAGGGGGATGCATTTTGGTCATTTTGCCAAAAAGGGGGAGGCTCAAATCGCCTACCGCCCATAACATTCCCAAGCAAGCCTGAGCCAAGTGCTGCCTCGCCAATACGGAACCCCTGACCATAACCCGTATTTGTGTGGCTGGGACCTGAACACCCAGCCACAGGACCTACAGCTGCATCACAAACATGATCCACCTGGGCACCCAGGGGTTTTAAATTTGACCGTGGTAGCGCCAAAACTCCATCTTAAGGCCCCCTAAAATGACTCGCTTCAGGCAGAGGCCCCCTGCCTCAGTATTATGATCAGCTCCTTATGACTGAGACTAACAGGCTAACTATCTGCTGTTGCTCGTTCTGCCATTTCCTGCTTGCCCTGAGCTGGCCGGCCAGTCAGCGAGGCAGAGACGGCGATGACTCACTTCATTGAGGGCAGGTGACGCAGGACCACGTCCACGGCGTGCACGGGGTTGGTGCTGATTGGCTTATCCAGCTCCAGGGGCTCTGGCATGCTCCGCCCAGTCAGGACCTCGTGGAGGAGGTGCCAGCTCACCAGGGACACGAACTTGATGCTGACCTTAAAGGGTCGGTCCTTTCCCCCCTTCCCCGGCAGTGTGACATCCAGGTCCACCTGAGGGGAAGGGCTAGTTATTTTCACATCATTAACCGTGTGTGTGTTTGTGTGTGTGTGTGTGTGTGAGTGTGAGTGTGAGTGTGTGTGTGTGTGTGTGTATGTGTGTTTATGTGTGTGTGTGTGTGTGTGTGTGTGTGTGTTTATGTGTGAGTGTGTGTGTGTGTGTGTGAGAGAGTGTGTGTATATGTGTGTGTGCACGCTTGTGCTTTTGTGTGCATGTCTGCATGCACAAGTTTAAATGGGTATTTCTTTGTGTATATGTTTATGTTTACCTGCATGAGAGTATGTCAATGTGTGATGTGTGTAAGTGTATGCATATGCATATGCCAGTGTGTGAGAGCACATATGCATGACCTGAAGACCATACATGACATGAGTGTGTGGATCTGTCTGTGAGTGTGTGTGTATGTATGTGTGTGTGTGTGTGTGTGTGTGTGTGTGTACATGCATGTCAGGTATGCATATGTCTCGTGTGTGTGCATGCATGTATCTGTGCGCATGTCTGTGTCTGTGTGTCTACATGCATATGTGTCTTTGTATGTGTGTATGTGTGCGTGAGTTACTGTGTGTATGTAAGTATGTATGTATATATGTATCTGTGTGTGTGTGTGTGCACATGCATGTAAGGCTCTTACCCCTGTAGGGGCCACAGGCAGTGGGTTGGCTGTGTAGAGGCTTCTCTTCCCATCGTAAACCGGCCTGCGGTCCCCAAAGATGGTCACCTTAAAGTGCTGCACCATGGAGTCCACCACCTCCCTGCAGGGCAACAGAGATAGCCAATCAGAGAGCGAGAGAGACAGTGACAGCCAATCAGAGAGCGAGAGAGACAGGGGGCCAATCAGAGAGCAAGAGAAACAGAGACAGCCAATCAGAGAGCGAGACAGACAGAGAGCCAATCAGAGAGCAAGACAGACAGAGAGCCAATCAGAGAGTGAGAGAGACAGAGAGCCAATCAGAGAGTGAGAGAGACAGAGGGTCAATCAGAGAGCAAGAGAGACAGAGAGCCAATCATTGAGCGAGACCGAAAGAACCAGTCTGAGCGACAGACAAACAAGACAGGAGGATGCCCTCCTCACCATCCCAGGGTTTTTCATTCCATCCATCTGTTTTTTTTCTTGTCCTTTTATTTGTTTTTTTTTTTTAACTGAGCATAGATGGCATGGCAATTTTTTACAGTGCACAATAATATACATATATATATTTTTTTCCCTGAATGCTTTTTGTTTCAGTTCCTCAGCACTTTCAACAACAAACTCCTACGGAGTGTTTATTTTAAAACCTGCCCTTCATCTCGCAACAACTCCCGCTCATAATTGGGCAGCAATTTTGTCGGCACCTCCACAGACACATGTGCAAATGCATGTAACGCAGTGCACGTCGTTTCAAAATGTTTTACTCATATCTGCGAAAAACAGCAACCGATTACAGTCAAAAAGGCCACACATTTCTCACTACAGAGAGAGAGAGAGAGAGAGCGTTATCGGCTTCAAGAGCCGACTTTTAACGCAGGAGCTTCCAAGAGACTGAGTGTTGCATATGGAAATGAGGTGCTAACAGGACAGGTCTTACTGCAGACAGAGGCCTTCTGCACACCTGCAAACATACAAAAGCTCTTGCACCTGACCACGATCCGTCTCCTGTAATCCTTCAATGTTCTATGCTATGTTTTGAGCATTTAATTTTAGCAAACAGGCTATTAATTATTACGCATGAAGAGAGAGTTTTATTCAAGTGACAGACATGCATTTGGGCTTGTTTTGCATGTCTTTTTTTAAAGATTATTTTTTGGGGGATTTTTCCACTTTATTTGGCCTTGTGTGGCATGTGCTCTACCGGATGAGCTACCGCGGCGTGCCTTGTTTTGCATGTCTGAATATCAAAGAGCATGTCACTTATAGATGTAAACACTTTGAATAAAGTTCAATAAAATTAAAATTAAATTTTGAATTAAATGTTTGAACTAAGTTAATGCTTCAAACTTCAACCCGCCACGCCCTAATTTGAGTGCGCTCCGATTGATCAACCTGTTAAAACCAGTCCTGTTGAGCCTTTGTATCACCTGACAGAGTGGAACATGGGACTGGCCGCATGAGGGATCAGACTCCACCCACACTGACTGATATTCAAATATGGACCTCGTGGTTGGCTATTACCTTTCGAGCTGTAAAAAGTGACTGGCCGGGCAGAGAGTGACTCGATGGAAATGGGAGCGGAGACACAGGTACTTTTCATTCTGTTTTTGAAATACCAGCATCCATGTTCCCCCTTTGTTTTTCAGACAATTACATTTTATTACACTATTTTTCAGATGGCTTCTAAGATAATGGCTTCAGTAATTCGGACACAAATGTAGGCCAGTTACTGTTACAGATTGCACTCTTGGTCCTTAGGACAGCCTGGTTTATGATGCATGTACACACATTGTAAATTATGCTGAAGAGCACTTACAGCAAAATTATTCGAAAAAAATGTTGTTTTTGCAAAACAAATGGAGCATGTTCTTGTTCTCTTGTATTTGTGATTTTTGATTATTTCTTTTCATGCTTTATTTTTTCCAGGAAGGCCCCACTGAGACATAAACATCAGTTTTCAAGAGAGAGCCCTGGCCAAGAGCCAGCACCAAACCAAATACATCAAATAATTACTCTTTACTACGCAAGAGGTTCTGACTATATAATACACTGAAACAACAGTAACAACATAGAGAGTCCCAGAGGCAAGGTTCTCAAATCCATCTCTAGAGGGGCTGCCGGTTTAATGTGCTTTCATCGCAATCAGCAGCTCGTTTAGGCCTTGGAAACAAGGTGAGTGTGGACTCAATCAATCAGCAAATCGATTGCCTAAATTGAGCACTTTCGTGCTGAAACACACCAGGCACCAGCGCTGCAGACCACCTGGGCTGGAGTCTGAGGTCACCTCCGTCACAATCGGCCAAGCTTAAGCAAGAAGCACCAGTATGGTGCAAGCTTTTGTTGGAGCCCAGCATTAAAATGCCTAATTCTAAGAGTACTGTAGTTAGTTGCATCTGAGTTTTATTTTGTTATACTGGGTGAAATCTAAAGCCTGAACCAAAACTGGCCCTTCCACCTGCACTTGGAGTCTGAGCAGCGTACCTGTTGACGCGACGCGGGCACTTCTCAGGCTTGATGTCCACCTCATAGAGGTAGACGTCCATCTTGGGGATCTCGACCTGGAAGCAGTTGGCCAGCAGTTTGATGGGCTTCCCCATGGTGCCATAGCCGGGGCGTCGCGGCACGGTGAACAGGGACTGGGCCCCAACGGCTCCTGGAGGACAGCGGGCACAGAGAGAAGAAGGAGGGTCACATTTTCATCAGGGTTGGAGGAAGACACTTACAATGGCGGAGCTCGACCTGGAAATCAAACCTGCAAACTCTGGCATCCCTAGGATAGGCCAGTGTGCCACAAACAGCGAACCCAAGTGTGTTTCTGCTTGCCTGGAGCCAGACTCAGACTGGAATTGTGGGCCCCACTCAGACTGAGCATGCTCAGAACTGATGACTAACCTGGCAACGTCCATCATCAATTGAGACTGAGCAAACCGAAAGAGCTTGCAAGGACATGATGCAAAGGCAACAGAACCTGGAATGCAAAACATTTTTCGTGGTGAATTAGCTTGAAAATAGATTCAAGGGCAACTGTTGTTGCTTTATTTTTACCTGATAAGAACAGAAATAAGTGAACTTTTAAGGAAGCAATATGATGAACTGCCCTTGGGAACTGACTAAATGTTTTAGAACAGGCAAAGAATGTTTGTACACGTAAAACAGCTCTTTAACCAGCTCCATTGGTAGAAATACTGGTTTTGCCGGAGATAAGCCCATTTGCACACGCTAAAACCATAAGTACATCTGGTCTCAAGCATTAGATCTGGTTTTATGTGTGTGTATATATACATATACATAAGTGATACGTCGACCCATCAGTGTAAAGGTCACAAACAAAGCTTCTTTCAGGAGTTTAAATCTCTCCAATGTGTCTTCTACTCTGGGGGGGGGGATCAAAACTGGTCGGGGGGAAACCACTGTGTATGCTGGTTTTCCTCACACCATGATTACCATTCCTTAAGTCAAGATTAAGAGGCCATTAATCATGCATAATTAGATACTTTTAACATCTAATGAGGGGTGATTCACTCACTTCATGCCACATTATGTCATAAACACATTTGTGTTATGAAAAATGGATGTTCCTTATTCAATTAAGGACTTTTAATCAGTCAGATCAGTTGTCAAGACAACTAATGCTTTCATTTTTTTGTAATATGATGTGGCAAATGACTCCTTCAGACACAGGTTACATTTTGTATTGACTAAGTGATGACTTTACAGCTGAGGTTCCTAAATGCTAACACAATGGCCATTGAAATGTCACCCTTCTGCTGAAAAACTTAGAGGTCAAATACAAAGCAAATGGCAACAATCCAACCGTGCACTGTGTCAAAATCAGTTCCAGCACTTAAAACAACAGAACTTAAAACACGAATCCAACAACCCTAATTAGTGAAGAACTGACTAGTTAATTGATTGTAAACTGCTCATGGGGGTATTCCAGGGTCGTGTTATGGAAGGCCTATTCTACAGCGACAACATTCATCTGTAATCACGCAAGCTTGCTCTGTGATACAGTCATTTATCAGTTGTGAAATTATAGCAGAGTACAGTTAACAACTCCTACTGTCAAACGTGACATTTTACAGCACCAAAATGCAACCAACAAACTGACAAGAACACAATAGCAAAATGCAAACAGCAGCATTACCCATGTGACTTAACCATAACCGTCACTGGCCAAGGTCAAGCACTTAAGCACATGCTCGTGAGCTGGAGCCTCAGAGTGGACCGTGTGTCCATGGTCATCTTTGCTAGCTTTCAGATTCCTGACAGTCTTCATTAAGAGAGGTCAGGCAGTGAATAAGGGCTGGTTCTTGGATGGGGGCTCATCCGGTATCAAAGTTATTCAGTGACACACCTGGATCATGGCCCAAACCCATGGGAACACAAAGATATAGATAGGCCCTCTGGATGTCTGGATGTTGCATGATGGGGAAAAAAAAAAAAAAAAAAAAAAAAAAAAAAAAAAAAACAGGAGGTATGTGGAAGTGGGGGGCAATGTCGTTGGTGGGGACCTTAGATCAAGCAGGAATGTTGTGACCTTACTAGCTGTTCCATTAGCATAACTTTCCTCTCTTTCCCCCGACAACTATGAAGCACCATCAACTAATGAATGACGAATGACCCTAAGCCTTGACAGGCATAATTGTCTCAAACAGCAAACTCTGTGGTCATCACATTCCAGTAATACCACGACAACGCGAAGAGTGAGTTTTTTTTTTTTTTTTTTTGTATTGAACTGGGAATCACCCTTTAGGGACAGGCAGAAGAGGGAAGTCACCTATTCAATCTTCCAAAAGCATAATCAATTACGTGAAATAAACAAAACAGAACAAATTCACTTGAACGAAACCAACCCACTCAATGAAAATGTACACAGACGTCTCTGAAGCAACGCCCACATCAATTATATTAAAAAAAAATGTAAAAAAAAAAAACAAGATGTACGTACAACACTACATCCTGTTTCAGGCGGACCAAAACTACATGTTGGATACTTCACAGATGAGTCACTTAGTTTAGAAAAACATTTGCATGTGCGTTCAAGTTCTCCCAAGCCGATCCTGACACGCCACATCCACATTGGCGAACCGGTGCCAAACTTTCGCGAGAGCGGCTTTCGGCACAGCAGCAGAACCGGGCCTTTTCGGTCTCGAAATGAAAACCCTTGTGAGAGCACCAATGGGGACAGCACAAAGGTCTCAGGCTAGCAGAATCCTGAGGAAACCACAGCGCTCACATTTGGCACCCTCCTTCCCTGCCACCCAGGTGCCCTAAGCCCTCTGAAGCTGCTGTAAACTGAAACCTGGAAAGTTCTGTTGGTCACGCCCCCCCGCCCCCGCCCCCTTTCCCCCACACCACCCGCCCCCCGCCCCACCTTGAAAATGTGTCATTGATAAATTGCGGCTGTTGAGTAAGGGATGATTCATATCTACTCCGAGTCATGGGTTCTGGAGTGGGTGTGTTCTGCCATTGCGGGGGGAGCAGGGTTTGAACCCAAAACAAAACCAGTCATCACCCCCTTAACTCCTGCCCCCAGCTAAAAACATGCTTGGGCTTCCAGCTGTGCAGAGCAAGGAGGGGCATCCATGGCTGGCTACTTGTCTACTTGTTTTTAGCGTTATGGGTACATGAGTCCAGCTTCCCTCTGTGTTTTTAACTTGGCCATCCGTTACCCCGCTTAGGTGGGCTGGTGTGTGTTTGGGGGGGGGGGGGGCTTGGATGGGGGTGTCCACCTCTTAGCCCCTGGTCTCTCAGTCTCACAGAGAAAAGGAGGCCTGGAATTCCAGCCACGGACAGAGTCCATTGTGATGGAAATTACTCAGGGGCCTCAAGCCGGCCAGTCGCTCTCGGCCAAAAGTCTCTTTCACTCACACAGTCTCTCACTCCATCTCTCTCTCTCTCTCTCTCCTCCGTCTCACATACACACAGTCTCACACAGACCTTCACACACACTCTCACACAGACTTTCACACACTTTTAGTCTCTCACACACACATACACAGTCTCCCTCTCTCTCTGTTTGTCGCTCACACACTCTCCTCTCTCTCTGTCTCACACACACACACACACACACACACACACACACACACACACACACACACACACACACACACACACGCATATAAACATGCTCTCACATACACTCTCCCTCTCTCACACACAAACACTCTCTCCTCTCTCAAACACTCTCTCTCTCACACATAAGCCCTCTGTGACACAGTGCTTTCTGGGCTGCTTTGGGGTTGCGAGGGCAGAGGAGGAGGCGTGGGAGGAGGAGGAGAGAAGGAGGTAAGGGGGGATGGAAAGAGGGGTGTATTTTCTGTTTTCATCCGCCTCGCCGGCCGCCTCACACGTCGCACTCGCTCTCCATATGAGTCACTGCGCCGACGCCAACTCCCAGCGCGAGAGAGAAGCACAACACAAAACACACCGCCGACTGGAGCCCCGTAACACCACAGCCCGGCCTCAACTCTGCTTACCACACACACACACACACACACACACACACACACACACAGAGAGAGGGGGTGGTGAATAGAGAGGGAGGGAAAGGGAAAGAGAGAGAGAGAGAGAGAGAGAGAGTACTGAGTTAGAGATCAAGCAATGGGAAGACCGAGAGAGAAAGAGAGGAGGGAGAGACGGAAGCAAGATGTGAGGGTTGCAGAGAGAGAGAGAGGAGTGCAACGTCATTATCGCCGCATACAGAGGAAGATGGACTGCCACAAACACGTACACACACACAAACAAACAAACAGGATGGACAGAGTGAGAGAGGAGAGGAAGGAGAGCTGCGCTGTGGCGTCACCGCTTTCTTCTGGCAGCCAGTGCAGACACGGTTCTCACAAAGTGCCATCCATCCTTCACACCCTCCGCGAGCCAAAACACCCGCCCGCCCTTTTGCCCGGTCCCTCGCCCGCTGCCCAGCCACAATCGATGGGGGAAACCACACAGATGTACGGTCGGTCAGATCCACAAACATCGTGCATACCCAATCACATCCATTCAGCACCCCCACCCCCCCCCCCACCACATCCAGACCCCAAACCCACATTCTCGTCCCACTCCACGTCACAATTCCAAAACCCACGCATCGCAACACACAACCTAGATGTGCTGCTAAACACAGTGAGCTCGCAATGTCAAACCGCCTTTCCCAGGCGAGGCGAGGAGGCTTCTCTCCAGCCGAGATCGTATTGACTGTGACACCGATGTAAACAAGCTGTGAAATATTATAATTTCGTCTTGGAGTTAATATAAGCACGGTCCATCTCATATCAAACACAGTGTGGTTCGGATGGGTCTTTTTTTTTTTTTTTTTGTTCCAAAAACGGTGACGGGAGGATTTTGGGGAGTTTTTTTTTCAGCTCCTGTGCGCCTGATGTGCCGGAGCACACAAAGCTCTGACCCGCGCTAGCTTGCAGTCTTACGCTCCTCGTACAAAACAGACCCAAGCACACCCCAGGGACCAGCGGTCTGATCTCAGGAGCAGGGGGTACAGACAGGGAAACAGCTGGGGAGGGGGGGGGGGGGAGAACGAAGGGGCGGAGAGAGCGAGAGAGGTGGCTAGGCTACTCTTTCTCAGGCCTCTCCCTTACGCTACTACAGCACATCGAGCCTCCAATTGGCCTGTCCTCAGGTCACCCCTGGGGAACGCCCAAATATGGAAAACACATTCCCGGCGCCGCGGCAACACAGCTGCAGCTGCAGCGAAAAGGGCTCTGTCGCATGCGCCTCTGTGGCCATGAAAATGACTGCTGCGGGAATGCATTTAATGCGGCTGACTGTTGCAAAAAGCACGCGATGTGATTCTGCTCTGGATGCAAAAAAAAAAAAAAAGAACTGTAGTAAAAAACAATGTGGAAAGGAAATAAAAGCATCGAAACTTATGACAAAATTGCTATTAATGCACAGAAGAAGCTTAGAAACAGGCATGACGCCATTGACTACAGCCTCTGTTAAGGGCCAGTTCATGACCTGCCCCACAAGGAGCCGGAAGCCACGGTTACTGTCACAAACAACGCAAACAGACACGTTTTAAATGCTCTCCGAAAAAGGGCTTCCTTCAGCAGCCGGAATGCAGCCGGTTTGTTTTGTGAAGTCCTGACCTCCACAGCTTGCCCTGGAGCATTAAAACAACATGGAGGCAGAACCTGCACTGCAACACAAGATTCAGCACTGCGAGTGGGTGTTGCTAAGCACAACATGAGGCAAGGTGCGGGCAAATCCCACAGCGCACACATCTTATAACTGAAGTTCAAACACTGTGTCACTTTCGCAGAAGCAGAACCATTCCCATATATCCAGGAGAGAAACTATTTCAAATAGTTAGTGACTAGACTTTGCATCCTTTGGCTAGTGACAGTTTTTAGGTTACTAAGCAACAGGAGTTTTAAAAAAATAATAAAAATTCTGCTCGTTAGGTGAGCTAATCTGCAAGGTATTTTTGACGCCACAAAAAACTTGCAGTGTCAGCAGGTTTGCGTGTCCTTTCAATCAGGCATTAGCGTAGGCCCCAGAAAGCAGGTGTGCGTACTCTTGAGCCAATCAATGACCTAATTTACGCACTTAAGTGCTGAAAAGCACTGAAAACCCAGCAGACACAGAGGTCACCCGAGACTCAACTCTTGACACCAGTGCTACCAGGACTTCCAGGGCATCTTTCTCAATCCTCCACCACATCCTCTTCTCCCTCTCCTCAACGCTGCCACGTCCTGTCCATTTCATCACTACGCCACTGAGTCTAAACCCTGGCCAGAGCATGCTGTGCTACTTAACACCCGTAAACAGTAAAACAAATAACAATTACAATCATTATCATCATCGTAACATCATAAAATATGAAGAGTAATAATAAATACAGGTGTCATTCACACAGCCACCTTTACAATATCTCACCCCAACCACTACCAATGCAAAATTCCCCACAGATACAGGGGGTTGCACAGTTACTCAGACACTTGCAAAGCCCCTGATTTTCCCCCACCAAGAGTCCCAACTGTCATGGCCATCCCCCTGGGTACTCATTTCTCCTGTATAGTTTTTTCTCATCACAATGTTTAAACCTTCAAAGAAAGCCCACAGATTCCACTGCAAGGCGATCTCCGTGTATTGGACCCTGAAGGCCACCATACATGCTCAACTTCATCTTCTTGAAGACACAAGTTGCGGTTAGAACCGGTTAAGGAACAACTTCTAATGCTTTCTCTCCACTGAATTAGTTATTGATTCAGAATTTGCATATGGAGAAATGACCCTAAATGAGTGCCTCTGTGCATCTAGTATCTTGCACCTCAAGGTTTGCAATCTAGATTCAAATTCATGTGTTATATTCAAAAGAGTGTCCAGCTATGTGCAAGTCCAACTTCAAGTTAGTCCCTATGTTTTTTAGACTTAAAGCCCCTGGGCAGGGTTCAGCTTCGTCCTCTTAAGTGGGAAAATTGCCATTTGTGTGCAGAGCAACTACAGCGCAATATCATGATACCAGAATGGTATCGCGACGGTATTAAAGAATTGATCATTTTGACCATGAGTGTAGCATTACATTGATGGCATGATTCAAACGCAGCTAGTTTCCATGAGGGAAGATAGGGGGAAAATGACCACCCACATTAAAGAAGGAAAAAAAAAAAAAAAAAAAAAGAAGTTTCAAGTTTTGAGGTTGGAAAGTATGCACATGGCAGCCATTTTGTATTGAAACATTCAGCACCCATCAGAGGAGGTGGAGATGGAGTGATCCGGTCAGCCGGGTTCCACAGGGTTTGGGCTGGGAGAGCCAGAGTCACATGGAGGCCTGCCAGAATGCTGAGGTTAACACCTCAACCCTCTCCACCAATTCAACGAGATCCTTTACAGCTCTCTTCTACGGACACGACGCGAGCCAAGCCGTACTCGACCCGAGCCTGAGTCAACAAATTCACCCTGTTGGGCGCGACCCAACTTTCTTTCGCATTCTTCCCAACTTGCATAATCAGTTGCCTTCCAGAAACCCGTCAAATGACAGATGCGTCATGTCAACGCTGCAGTGCATTGTGGGTGCGAAGGGCTTTTTGGATGGATCCAAACACGGCTAGGGGCTGTCACTTGCTAGCCTGGATCAACCATTGTTGAACTGACTGTTACCATCAATCAGCACTGAAGTGCCTCTGTACAACAAGAGTAGTTTTGAATAACGGGGGTAAGGTATGACCTGGGTTTAAAGACATCTAATATGGATGTCTAACACATTAAATATAGGCAGCTTCCTTAATTGAACAACTTTGTATTCCTAAGTGTCAGAGCAGAGCAAGACCAGACACGCATCTAATAAACTTATCTAAAGTTCACCGACTCCTCGCAAGTCCTTCTCCATTAAACTGAATGACCCACATCACTCCTCACTCTCTTCAACATGAAACTACATTTCCCATATCAGCCTTCACACTTCTACACAAAACAAAGTTTCCCAGGCTAATCCTCTTTCCTACATTAAATTACCTTTCCCACGTCAGCATTCACTCTCCTCTGCGTTAAACTACATTTCCCATATCACCATTCACTCCCCTCTGCGTTAAACTACATTTCCCAAATCAGCCTCCACTCTTTTCAGGGTCATGCGCGGCCACATACTCCTCATTTTTATAATGTTATGCATCAAAGGAAAAAATGCACTGAAGTCAGTCACAAATTAATACAGCTTGCTGTTACAGCACAAAAAAATATTCAAAGACCATGAATTAATAAATTTAATTTTAAAAATACTTTAATCCGCCGCTTCAGATTCACGAATAAGGTTTGTTAAAATGTCTCAGAATATTTGCGTGTCATTATAACATGAGTTTGTCATTACTTTCGGGTTTTACGGTTTGTCTTTTTTTCAAGTAATTATTGGGTTGTATTACCATAAAAACACAGCCTAAATCTAAGCACCATTTCAGGACCTACACATAAAAAAATGTCCTTTCTCACAGCCAAAATAAGTTCTATTTCATTCAAGCTGATAGGAAAAAATATATAAGTTATGAAGGGGGCGAGGGGGGGGAAGACTGGAAATTGCCATGATGAAAAAGTAAAAAAAAAAAAAGACAGAAAAAATTGGAATTTATGTCCAATTATCCTCTTTCCTGTGCAGTTTTGTAGATCGGGGCATCGATAGGTTATTTTTGTTGTATGTGTTTTTTTCCCCCAGGTCAGGAGCAGTGCATTCAGGGCTTCCGTAAACTGCATAAATATTTACTGCATGGAGCGACCCCTCCCTTCCCCAACACCCCCTTGCTCTGGCTAACAGCCAGCAGAGGCAGAGGCAGAATTAGGCAGCTCCCACACAAGGAAAAGGGAGCGGGGGGGGGGGGGGAGGGGGAGCACGAGAGCGAGAGCCGGCCCCCGGCGGGGTCACATGACTTGATGCTCACACGGCCACACTTGTGACCGGCCCCCGATCAAACGTAAACGGGCGTGAGGAGTATCGCGCCCCTGCTCATGTCAAGTTTCGGGGGGGCCAAGGGGACTTGTGCGTGTGTGTGTGTGTGTGTGTGTGTGTGTGTGTCCCTCTCTCTCTCACACTGTTTGAGCCAGAGGGATGGGGGTAGAGGAGGTTGCCAATCTGGCTAATCACATTCATAGCTGTGCTGGGGCCTCTCGTCCCACTGGAGAGAGAGAGAGGTAGATGGGGGCTCACAGCCGGTGGGAAAGCCACCGTCACAAACAGCCTGCCCACCCAGACCAGCTCTGGGGCTGGCACTACAAGCAGCCGCAGGCCCACAGAGCCCACACTGACTGAGGCACTGCCAGCCAGGACTCAGAATACTGTACTGAATTTCTCCTTTACAAGAAAGTAGGAAAAATAAAAAACCAAATAACAAAATCTCTCTCCCTCTCTCTCTCAGCCTGTTTTTCTCCCTCACACTCTCTACCTCCACATCTCTCTCCCTCTCGCAGTCCCAAGCTCCCCTTTGCCCTCCTTCTTCCTTAACTTCTCTCCCCCCGTCACGCTCGCTACCTCTGTGAGAGTGTGTGCCTGTGGACTTGTGTGTAACAGAGACCTCCATTCAGCAATGTATGTGGACACCCATGGCCCAGCGCAGAGTCTCAGTGATGGAGGCCGGGGATGGGGGTGGGGATGGGGGTGCGTGGGTTCCCCCAGGCCTTCATCCCACCCCTGAGGGGCACGTTCTCTCCTCTCACCCATTTCCCATCACCCCCGGCTCCAGCACGAGTCTCCGTTTCCATGGCTCCACACCTGTTTCCCTGGGCACCCTGATCCCGCCGCTCTCCGAGTTGCCATGGCGAGGCAAGGCGAGGTAGGGCGGCCCCGAGGAGGGGAGTCGCTCGGGGAGACGGGCTCACCGAAAAACGCACACATATACCCCCATCCCCACCCCAAAACATTGTCACCCCGTACGTCTGGGGCCTATCCACTGTGACTGATCCCATTGTCTTACCCCCCTTCCCCCCCAAGCTCCTCCTTCCATCCTCAGCCAGAACTACGGCCTGAACATCACTGCCTTAAACAGACAACAGCTGCATTGTGCCAGCTTCCCAGGGAGGGAGGGAGAGGGGGGGGGGGGAGAAATGGAGACAGGGAGGGAGGGAGAGAGAGAGAGAGAGAGAGAGAGAGAGAGAGGGAGAGGGAGAAAGGGAGATGTGGAGACAGGGAGGAAGAGAGGAAGAGAGGACAGAGATGCTAAGAGAAAAAGGGGAGATAAAGAGAGAAAGAGGGGAAGAGAGAGATACAGAGGGAGAGAGAGAGGGAGTAGACAGAGAGAGGTAGAGAGAAGGAGAGGGAGAGAGAGATACAGAGACATGGATGGAGGGAGGACAGAGAGATGCAAAGATGGAGGGGGTGAGAGAAGGGGAAAGAAATGGAAAGAGGGAGAGGGAAAATGGGGGAAAACTGAAGGGAAAGAAACTGGGCAAAAGAGAGAGAGAGAGAGAGTGAAAGATGGGGGCGCGATAAATTAAGTTTAATGACCGGCACTGACCCTGCTTCCCACAGACCTCTGTGCATCAGAGTGATTGTTTAAAACACTGCCCGTCCAATCACAGACGAGCAAGAGAAGCAGACAGAGGGAGAGAGCCACCAGCACGGCCCAAAATCTGTCCTTTAATCGCTATTCCTGGTCTAGCCCCTCACTCAGCTCCCCCAAAACACATGCACACACAGAGTATACACACACACACACACACACACACACACACACGCTCACTCACCCCCCATCCCCCTCCCGGGCCCCTGCGGCCTACACAGGAAGAGGGGCCCAGCACTGCCTCCTCATCCTGCTGCTACTGACACGTACCACAGCCTGCCGCTCTGCTCCATCCAGACCTTCCCCCTCGTCCTCCCCCTCCCTCGCTTACTCTCCCTCACAGAGACACACACACACACCCAGTATACACACATATACTCACATTCTGACTGACAGCCAGACACACACACACACACACACACACACACACACACACACACACACACACAGAAACACACATAGATTGACAGGCAAAACTATACACACATAGATAAACTGACAAATAGAGAGACATACACCTACACCCCTACACACACACAAACACACACACACAAACACACACAACGACATACAGACACACACACACACACACACACACACACACACACACACACACACACACACACTCCAATGATTCTAATTCAGCAGGAGACCCTGCAGTTCTTATCACAGGCCCAGTCCACAGTCGAGTCCAAAATAACCCCCCCTCTCTGAGGCCCAGTGGAACACACCCCTGAGGCTGCTCTGAGATTGCCTTCTCTGGCCCACACAGTCAAAGTTGAAGGGTCAGAGGTCATCAGGGGTCAAATTCTCAGGTCATGGCCATAGCTTCATTTGTCAGCCTCATAACTATCCATCTCTGAGACTAACTTTGCCTAACACTCCGCCTGACTGCCAGGGGTGGGCTTCAGCTAACAAGCTGATTGTCGGAGCTACTTTTGCTCGAACGCGTGCCTTTGTGCGTGAAATGACACACCACCTACGCTAAAACAAATCCGCTCTCATAAATCTCCCAGCATCAATCAGTATGCAGGGAGCTCAGTCCAAAGAAACGCTAACGACATTATCCAGACACCCTGTCAGGGTTCAGTTCAGGGGACACTGGGAGTTGAGAGCAGAGAAGCAGAATCTCTGCGTGGCTGAAAGCAGAAGAAAGCTCATGGCCCACTGGGAAAGAGCACCCAGACATGGGTTTGAATTTGCCGGGGAGATTCCAAAGGTTCGGTGGGGGTGCAGGGGGTCTCCCCCTTTCCCTGAAAATAAAGGCCTGGCTCCGCCCACCCAAAACAATGGGGGCCCCCCGGTCCCCAAAGCCGGACTGAACTCTCCATAGAAACGCGTCGCAATTCGGCACCTTCCGTCGGCAAGGGGGGGTCGGCCGCTATTGTTAACACTCCGCTGAATGATCTGGGAAGAGACTGGTGTATTTCATGCACCCCCCATCAAACCTGCCCCTCCCCCAGCCTCCCGTACGCCCGCTTTGAAGGGGCGCCCCTCAAAAGGAGGCCTGGGAGTCATAAGTCAGAGTGGCCCACACAGACAGCCCCCGCCGTGGGGGCGGGGATGGGGGGAGAGCGGGCCGAAAGAGCGGGAGAACCACAGGCCCAAGACGAGAGGAGTGAGAGGCACAAAGGAAAAGCTTAAGCACAGATATTCAGCTGCACTTTTAAACTTCCATTTAATCCTTTTGCTTTTCTGTTCTCTGACATCACTACTATCATTTCAATGTTTGTATGCTGAACAATGTGGTACTGTTATACTATGGAAATTTTGTGTTGTCCTTGTTTTGTATTTGCTTTGGAAATATCACTCCAGTCTCCCTGCTATTGAAGTATCATTGAAATGAACTGAGGCGACTTGAACTGAAAGACAGATGGAATTAGGGGCAGAGGCAAAGTGACTGGCTCTGTGGGGCTGGGTGAGGACCTATGACAGACTCCTGAACTGTGAATTTCCAGAGAGCATCAGATCCTCTGACACAGGCTTTAGCAGTAAGCAGTGTTGGCATCGGGGGGGATAAGTGGTTGGGGTGTCCCCCATGCAGTCCCAAGGGGCCTCCCGCCCTTTCACTGCACCCTGTCTGAGAACCCAACTCCTAACACCTTCATATACCCTGCCAACGGCTGGCCAACAGGCACTGAATGCTCTGCCTACGTCTAGCTGATGCTACACCAACCAGTTGATAACACTCCACCAACGAACCCTTAACATTCTACCACCTCTGGATCAACCAGTTCCTGATTCTCTGCTGATGCCTGGCCAGCCCCAAGCACTTATCTGAGGAGAGCAACTGTGGGTGCAGGCTTTTCATCTAGTCCATTATTAAAACACTTGCTTCAATTAATCAACTACTTATGGCCTTTAATCAAGACCTTGATTATTTGGATCAGGTGTTTTCATGCTGAGATAGAACAAAAGCCGCATTCCACGCACGCACACACATGCACAGGCACACACACAAATCCTTCAGGGATAAGACTGGACACCCCTGAGATAGAATATCAATTGAGTGCCACCCTCACCCCCACCCCCCAACCTCCTGTCATGCACCAATCAACTTTCTGGCCTCCAACTCAGGTGTCCAGAGCCGAGCAGCAGAATTTGATACACTGGCAAGAGTCTTACAGCCTCTGGGGTTGCGCTGGTTATCAGTCTAGAATAGGTCAGGGAGACAAGAGGGCCTGAACCGGAGAAAGTTTGATAATTCCCCCAAAATGTCAGAGCAGGGTATTGTCTTGCCAGCTGAGGGTAGGGTAAATACCAAAAGGTGTTTCCACGACCTCTTCGAACGGGCAGGATATTTAGCAGTCAAAGAACTAACAGTATCCGTGGTATGCAGCCTGCAGTGGGAATCCCATTTAGCCAGGCTTAAAGAGAGAGGGACCCACGGTAGCTGCGGCATTTAATAGATCAAGCACAACACTACTGATGCTCTCACACACACACACACACACACACACACACACACACACACACACACACACACACACACACACACACACACACACACACACACACACACACACACAGAGACTACGCATGCTTACACACACGCCCATGTACGCTTGCACATAGACACATAGACACACACACACACGCAGTTGAGACAAACAGAAAGACATGTGTGCATGTACACACACACACACACACACACACACACACACACACACACACACACACACACACACACACACACACACACACACTTTCTTAATCATTTACAGAGCAGCTTGCTCTGGGAGTTCCTCAGGTGAGCAGCCGTTATCACCCTGCCCTGCCTCACTGGTAACCATTCAGCTCAAACTGCTCCTGACCGCTCCAACTGTCTCCACTTTGAACTTTCCGACCTGCAGGGCGCAGGTCCACTCGCAGGGGCCCCTCCTGAGGTGAATGAATAGCCCTGCGCAGATCGTGTGTCACAGGCCTCTGGAAATGCCTGGACGGGTATTGTTTCAGCGGAGGAAGGCCCCGGTTTCCACGCCAAAAAGACACAACTTCTCTCAGGTACCTTCACCCCTCGTCACGGGACGCCTAAGGCCCACAGCAGGCCCTAGAGGGCCGGTTTTCAAAGTTTTTCAGCGCATAAGCGATTCATTTAAGTCACTCACCGCCTAAGGAATCCACGTGCCCTGATTCCAAGGCCCTAATCTCACCGCTGACTGAATGGGAGC
Organism: Albula goreensis; assembly: GCA_022829145.1. Lineage (NCBI taxonomy): Eukaryota > Metazoa > Chordata > Actinopteri > Albuliformes > Albulidae > Albula > Albula goreensis. The sequence goes on from CM040750.1 coordinate 33,292,805, forward strand.
CACACAAACCTGCAGGCACTGTGTGAGCTCCAGGGTGTGAGTCTGAAAGCCCAGTGCTGGTGGAAGGAGGCAGTGACCAACACAGATGCTAAGACTCTCAATGTTGGCCTGGACTCCACTGTGCAACCCCAAACCCTCCAGGCACGCTCATCCCTTCACCTACCAAACGTTGACTCACCATTGTTTTTTTTGGTGCCAGATCCCTTTCTGCCCCCCCCACCCAAAGAAATAGAAAAAAGAAAGAATAAATGAAAAACAGACGCCCTTGGGTGACTCAACCTGTGGCTCTCTGAGTCACACGGTGCTGGGATGGGCCCCACGCTAGGCTACATCACCCCCGACGGGGGCTAAAGCTCCCTCACCAAACTCCTCTTTCCTGTCACATGCAGTCACTGCGATTGGTAAGGTGATGTCTGGGGGCTGGGGGCCCGGGGGAATCAATGTATCAGCGGACTGCCGTCCCGTGAGAGAAAACAAGACACTTCTCTCTCATACAGGTAATGCCGCTTACTGGAACCACAACCATATGGTGACACAGTCATGTGGTCACTGGTACGAATCCTAGCTCTGGCAGTCACATGCCACCATCTTGTTGGGGAGGAAATTGGGGGGAGCATATGGTCTACACAAATAAAAGGCTTGTATCGCCATCTCTGAGTTTGAGTTTGATTTTTAGTTTTAATTGCGTACTTATGTATTGCCAATGTCGCATGGTTCTGTGACTAATAAGCCTTATTCAAAACAAAAGTCTCCAAAATCTCAAAGGGAAGGGGATTGGGGGGTACCCAGGCTCAATCAGCATATGTTTTGCATCAAAAAAAGGTTTGATTTCAATGTTTTAATTGTGCATGGTTTTGGGGTACTGCAACTAATTAACCTCATTCAAAGCATCAAGACATTAAAACGTGTCTATTGCAATGTAATGTTTTTCAAAACGGTTTTCTTTACTATTTCTTTACAAAGTTTTTTCTTTGATGAAATCAGGCTCTTTATGACTTCAGCGATATTAAAAAGTTGCTAAAAATGAACAAATGTTCTGAATCCAAAGCAATAATAAAGGCTACATCTGAAATTACATTATTTGCCAGGTTTGTAACTATGAGCCAGAATAGTTTCTCATTCTCATGAGATTTAACTCTGACCAACTTCCAGGGATGTCCTTTGCTCCAACCAATAGTTAACTGGTATTTCTGACCAATCACAAGACTTTGTGGTGAGCGCTTGAAAAAGTAAACCACCCCCAGCCAACAAAATCCACAATCAGAATTCTGCAGGAACCAATAGGAATGCAGTAAGCCTTGGCTACCCAAGTTGTCCATATACTAAAACAAGGCTAAGCCTGAAAGTCAGGTCACAACCAGCACATGCAGGGACAGGTAGGTAAGAAAATATTGCAAAGTGGTGACATTTCTCAACATTAGTTCCAAAAAGATTACAGCTAAGAATTCACCGACAGGATCTCAGTGCTCATTACCATTTGAAGGAACCTTTGATTTACGAACCTTAAACTTTTGCTCATGCCTGATATAACGTTGAACATGGAACGATGTCATGTTTTTTTTCCCCCTCTTTGGGTAATGCATAATGGATTGCCATTAGTCCAAGACAAAGTACACAATAAATTCCTTTCTAGTTGTATAAAAAAAAAAAAAAAAAAAAAAAAAACGTTCTATTCCGTCCTGCTCCCATTCTATTCGAATCAACCCCATTCCATTTTATTCTACTTGAAGTTGTTACTACGGCTTGGCACAGACAAGTGTGGGCATGAAGAGCTGGTGTAAGTCTCATCTGGTAAGTCTCACACGGTTTGGCCCTGTGAGCCAAATGGAGCATCGACTAACAGGCAGGAGCATAAGAAGTGAATCTTATGTATATTACTGCGCTGGGCCTCAACTTTCTGCTGTTGGAGCACACTGAGCTGGTAGTGACACCATCACAGATGGCCTGCAAGAGGCTGCTCCCTTGCTAATCACTGAGTCTTGCCTTCACTTCATACCACTTGGGGACTTTTCCTCACATAAACTTCCTTGAATCGGGATGGTGCCCACAGAGTTATGAGGCTGAGTTATGGTGCGTTATCCATCCAAATGCCAACTCCCAAGACTTAAGATTTGTCCGGGGTTGTAACTATTAATTGCTTTATTGGTAAAGAACATCTCAGGAATTTGGTCAGTGTTTTTAACCAAATCAGAGCAAGAAACTGGTCGTGCTCGCTGTTTAATTGCTGCAAACAGTGCTGTACACAAGCATATCACTCTTCCATGCTGCCACTTAAAATCTTCTTACGCTCTACCTAAAGTCATTCACAACCAGAGGTTCAAGTGTAATGCATTTTCATCTTGGGGGACGTGGGGTTTTGGGAATTACCCTTTACACATGCCTGAATAGAGGATGAAGTGCAAATCTCTTGTTCCCCAAGGCCACAGGGCGACACACTGTGTGTTTCTATATTCTCTGTCCTGCGTTAAGCAATTCTCCAACTGCCTGACCGGTTTTCCCATGTGTGCAGCCTGTATGCTGCTCCCAGATTAGGTCGCCATCACCACCATTAGCTAGCTGGCTATACAGGCAATGATAGAACAGAAGGGGGAAAGCCGGCCTTCACAGACATGACGACGGCTCCTGATTCAGCTAACTGTTATTTTAACCACAAACAGTTTTCACTCAACTCTGCACAACAAAGAATCTTGGTTTTTAGTCACAGGGACATTCAGAAAAGCACATGTGTGTGTGTGTGTGTGTGTGTGTGTGTGTGTGTGTGTGTGTGTGTGTTTGGGGGGATAGGAGTGGGTCAAAAATAGCTACATTCCAAGCTTGCACTTCAAAGCTGGGACAATTTCGCTGCAAATCGCTAGGCCCACGAATCGAATGTTCAGAGCCTGGCTTTAAAGGAGTTCTGGAGTTCCGCCCGGAGAAAACTCGATAGAGAAAACTAGCAAGCTAACATAAAATAGCTGCCTAGCTAGCTTAACTTCACACCACAACTGCAAATGACGGACATTTGGTGTATTAACGTCAGTTAAACTCTCTGGCACAGCGTAGCTCGCGTTATCACTATCTTAAGCAGGGGGGGGTGACATGAAGACTCCTGTCAAATACACCTGAGGGGATTAGCTGGCTAGCTGGCTCCCACCTGTCTATTACAGAATAGGCCGAATGACGTCGGCAACGGCAGGTCAGGCTAATAACTTTCACTCTTCCTGTGTGATTTTAATAACCGGCAACCACCCCACCAACGGTCACAAACAATATTTAGATAGATAGATAGCAAACTGCCTTGTGTCACACAGACAAACCCGGCTCACTAACTAGCCAGCTACATGACAGTACATAGGATACTTGTCTTGACCACCAGCTACACGTCACTTGCTGCTACAGTTGCCATGTAGAAACTTGGGTAACAAACTAGCCCAGCCGAATTGGACACAGCTTTGCATTTTCCGTGAAGCTACGCGAGATAACGTTACCAAAAAATTAGCTAACTAACAAGATCCCTGTCTACTGTAACACAGCCTGCTAGCTAGTTAGCCAGCTATCAAGCTAGCTCGTTGACAGGATAGTATCTAGGCTAATTATTGTATGAGAACTACTCCGTTTATCGACAACCGACAAGCCAATTAGCCAACTAGCTACCTAGCATATTAAATATGAAAAAAACACACATCCACACAAATACGCACATAGAAAATGGTTGAGAAACAACAGTAAATGTAAGCTACCTGTAGTTCCGATTTCCATTCATGAGGTCTCTGTCCGGTTCCTCCCCGGCTCCCAGTTGACAAATCCCAGCGATCGGTTCCGCTCAGACTTCAGCACGTCCGGCGCTGTAAGCTCGGCGCCGTAACTCCGGCAGAGCGGAGGACGTGTTCTCTCAAGAGATAGCTACTCCTCCCCACTCCCTGGCTTCGTCCCTGCTAAACGGGCCCCTTCTCGTCGCTCGGGGGGTCCGCTTGGCCGGTGGTCTTCCGTGCTCCGTGTCTGCAAGTATTACAACCTTTTCGATCCTACTTTTCCCCCTCTTTAGACCTTCGAGTAGTATTAGCACCCTCAAACGACCACCCAGTTGTACCCCTAAACTTGGAAGGGTGTACAGAAAAAATATTTTGCTATTTAGCAAGCTAGCTAGCTAGCTGCCTTGGTTTTTACACGTCCCTATACGCCGCGACTCGATTGCTCTCCGGCGATGGATCTATTTCCTATCAGAAAAGCAGCGGTGCCCAACCGCTGAGAGCCTTAGTTGCCGCTGAATCACGAAACCTTATCCTGTCCGGGGGGTAACCGATAACAGCCGCTTTAAAAGTGTTCCTCAGCCGGCAAATCCAGGTTTCTCTCCCCGATATACCCCGGATTCTCTGGCCGGTTTCGGTGCTCCTCTCTCGGGGAAATCCTGACTAGATATGATGTGGCCTGATTCTCTGACGGGAACCACCATAGGCCTCGCTTTTTCATTGGTCCCCACACAGATGTGTTATACGTCATCATGACATCTCGATAACGTGCCTTTTAAGATGGTCAAAAAAGACTCTGCTTTTCCCTTCAGTGTGATATGAATGTTGTTTTTTTATGCAGTTTATAACTGAATGGAACAAACCTTGACGACTGATCACGGATTAGTTAAAAAGAGAGTTTTTTCATAAAACACTTTTTTGCCTGTTGCCTTTTTTTTCTTTTTAAATGATCTGGCCTCCTGTCTCCTCTTCCTGAATGTCTGCCCCCTCTTGGTCTGCTCAGTAAGGCTTTTTGTCTGGCTGTTCAATTGTGAATTTCTAATAGTCATTCAAATTACTCAGAACAGTTGGGGGAAAACAAAACACACCAAGAAATCATGTCTGGCTTTGCCCTAAGATGGTTCAGTGACACCCACAGGAGAATTAGACATGGCAATGTGAATTAAAGATGGACTGTAAACACACCCAAAACTAGTTCATGTATACATTGTATGTCATTTTTGTACATATAATTTCAGTTTTTCCTCCTACACATTGGTCTGGGGGAGAAAGTAAGTACTCAAACTTGTTGTACAGCAAGGTTGTAAAGACAAGTGTTTAATAAAATTTAGTGGTTTCCATGGTGACTTGACAAAGCAATCAGCAGTGGAGGTTTACCACAGGTCAGGATGCTAGCAGAAAAACAGTGAATGAAATGTATGCACAGTCAAGGTTTTTGATAAATCACCAAAAAGCATCGCACAAACTCATCCTCGGCACCCTGGTAAATATAACTACAGATTATTATCCATCTTTAAATGAATTTCCATATACATGTACAGATATATCATGCCAACATTTTAGAGCTACATGAGGTTCACGTCAATTGCCTGCTATTCCTTGATACTATTTCTGATATAATTTAGGGAGGATAACATTTCTGTCACACAGACCCTCTTCTGAGTATTTCTTTATGTCTTATGTTATTTTTGTCATTAAATCTGATGAAAAGATCTTTATGTGCCATCAATGAGGGGATGATGATTTGAACATCAGCATAAATGTTTTATTTTAATAGTCAAAGTCAGAATGGATCCATTTACTTTGATTAATTGCTGCCATATTTGTTGGAAAACTATGTGGGGTCAATCCCCCCACACCTGCACTATGACTGAGGCTTCAATGGTCATATTCCAATATGGTAATTTTTTTGCCTTGGTGTCCTTTTGAGCACAACAAATAAAATGAATTAATGTAATAAAAAAATTAATGTAATGAAAGGCAGGTTTGTGCTAAGCATGACCCATTTTCTTCCTTTTTTTATTTATTTTCATCTGTTTTTGTGAGGAAGGCAGACAGGGAGGCCTACATTTATGTATAGAGCCAGGTGTGCCTCTGTTAGCTCTTGTAGCCAAGATGAATAATACATGGATGCAATTCATTTACAGTCCGAAGAGCAGACAACAGCATGTCAACATTCAAACCCCAAACGAATGAACTAAATGACTAAAATCATGGAGTAGCCTGTATATTGGTATTGGCTGCTATTCAATTAAACCAATTTAGCATCTTTAAGAGCATATGCAATTCAAGCAAAACAGACATTACATTACATTACATTACATTTCTTTCAGTGTTTTATATGTTTCTTGAAGACAAGCAAGCATGCCTTTCGGAATGTTTTTAATTCAATTCAATAGAACAGAATGTGCTGTTTAAAAACTAAAGTCAGTTTTGAATGAATAGCATATGCCCTTAAAGAGACTGGGAGTATTTGAGTTAAACCTGATCATTAACTTTAGGGAGATTATATTATGTATGTGTGATCATGTTGTAAGCACATGCATGGAAACACTGTACTGCTAGCTACATCGCAGTCATGTACAGCTAAATACTCTAAAAATAGACTTTTTTAATCGTTATTAGTCTGTCTTTTTTGGTCTGCCTCACTCCTGGAAGCCTTGCTTCCCTGGACTGAAATTAACTGATAAAGCAAACATACATAATTTCTTTGGGGGAAACCATTAGGAAAACAAGGTATCTCAAAGTGCACATTTATCATGACATGGATCAATGATTTTTTTTTCTTCAGAGGACCAGCAAAGCTGCATAAAATCCAGTGGTTTCTTCTCTGTAATCAAGTGCTAAACAGGGAAATTAAGACTGGAAATATAGTACCTAAAACAGAGCGACCAGACGTCCACGATTTTGGGAACCTGTCCCCAGCTTGAGTTGTACCGGAAATGTCCCCGATTTTGGCTGTGCATTCAAAACCGCCCGCAAAATGATGCTATTGTGTTTTTGGATGTTATTGTGACGGGGAAGATAATTAAATGCACTTTACTGAACCATTGTAGTTTGACAATTTTATTATGTGTTCCATAGTTTAAACTTCATTCATCATTGTATTACTGTAAACTATGATTTTCTGATGTGGTTTACCATGTTACAAGTTAAATTCGTCCCGTTTTTTCTTCATAGATATTAACATTGGTCAGAACCCCAAATGAAAAAAGTGTCCCCGTCCCGTTTTCTCTTCATAGATATTAACTCACTCATAAGTGTCAGTAATAAATCATAATTAATATGTACATTTTTGATGTATGGTCCTCTTTGCTGAAATTGACAGTCTTATGTAGTCTGAAATTTCAGTTTCAGCTCTCAGGAAAGCAAAAATCAGAAGGGAGGTGTGGGGCACCCCCCAAAAAAAGATAACAAATTCTCATATTAAAAAAAACCCTGCTGAATCACCTGCCACACCCCCATCACTCTGGTAGATTTAAGACCCCCTGCAAGTCCTGTAGGCCAAGGCTGACAGTATTGTTTGAGAGGGGTCAGCGCCGGGCAAGAGCAAAGTCCCGAACCTACGCTGGCATTTCTCGGATATTATTTGAGACCTCTAGTATAAGCCAGTTTTAGAGGGTGGAAAAACCTCAGCCCTGTTATTGGTTTTCATTGGAACATCCTGTCACAGCTCTCACTGTCTGAGCTCTCGAGGAAATGTCTAAAGTTACATTTTCACAGTGAATTCTCCCAGGTACTTGACCCATTTTATGTCATCCGAAGCACATGAAAATAAAGCAATCACCTGACTCCACGTCTGGTGTAAAAACGTCATAATAATAATCCTACAGTTTTTGCAGATAAACAAGACGGCATAATGAAATGGATACAAGATATCGTAAAGGTGAGCTCTCCTGCCTGATTATGTCCCGTTGATGACTTCAGCTTTAGCAAAAGTGAAATGAGCATATTGTTTTTGAGCCTGAATCACTCCACTGCCTACAGCAATGACCTCCCCTAGCAAGCATGACACATTCACTGGGTGTGTTGTTCATTATGGGCTGGCAGAATGTCTCAGATCTGAATGTTTGCTCTCTTTTTACAATCCACAGCCACTCTAGCCTAGGATATCTATGGTCTCTTCTAACATTGTTTCCCACTCTGGTCTTGGATATCAATGGTATGCCTTGCATTCTATGGTCAAATCTTATATAATAAGTGTATCTGTGATATTTTCCTTATCAGCAAGATTACGTTTGTGCAGCAGACCTAAGATATCCATTCAAAATTATGGTTTTCAGACTTTTATATTCAATGTTCAAATTTACATATCAGCCATATCCAATACTTACATTGGGATATATTCTACAATAATAAATATAGTACAACATTAAATAACTTGTTTTAATGTTTTATTATTAATATTATAGTTATGTCCAGAATTGAAGTACAGGACAAATTCAAGACAAATACTGAATAATGTATATGTGTGAATAAGTTGATATACTTCGGCATGAAGTGTTGAACATAATAAATATTCACTATATATCAGTTTTATTGTTCTGTAGGTATATATTTAACATTTATAAGATGCATGGAGCCCATAGTAGTGAAAACTGTGGATAATAAATATACATTGTCAATTCATTATTTCTCACTGCATTAAAAACATTTATGAATACAGAAACCAAACATAACAAGGTGATATTTCTTCAGGGCTGCTGTTTGAAACTTTATGGAAGCACCACTGCGAAGCAAAAAGAGTAGCTAGAAAAATCAACTCATCTGATCCATAATTTTTATGGTGTCACAAATAAGACTTTGGATAGCTGTAACACCTTTGAAAAACCCACGTACCTCTGACCCCCAGCTGAGGAATGTCTTCCCTCTGCTTTGTGTTTAACTTGTTTTAGCTCTTTGGAAGATACCCAGATGTTCCATAAACAACTGCGGATCTTGCGTATATCATAATATTTCAAATGATTAGGTATGAAATGGCATTCAAACAGGTGTTCAAATTCAACAGTTACAGTTAATTTTGACCCACTGGGGACAGGCAGACTCACAAATAATGACATCATATCTATGAGCCTGACAAGGTTATGTCTCTCTTGAGGCTTTCAGCTACCCTAGCTTTGGGGATGTTCTTTGATATTAAACCAATGAACCGTCACTACTGACTAATAACAATCTTGCGTGGGAGGGACTCAAATTCGAAAAAAAAAGACTATTTATACCGGGAAAATTCTCTGGTGGTTCTTCTGTGATAAATTTAGATCTAGGCAAACTTTTCTGGGCCAACCAAATCCACCCTGAATAATGTGAGGGCATCAATAAGCTTGCAGACAGCCAGGGCTACGCCAAAAGAATCAATGCATGTCTTCCAGACACTCTATCAGAGATGGACCATCTGGACCTGAGACTAGGGAGGTACGAAATTCTTTCAGCATGGAAGCCGAGACCTCAGAATGTAATTTTCATTTCTGCCATGTCTAACTTTATAAACATGTGTTGCTTTCATTCACCCACTTATTTTCAAGGAGATGGAAAACAGACCGCAAAAACAGAATCCAGATAAGCCCCGACCGCACCAGGACACCTCAGATTAGAGTAAAATTTTCCATAACAGTATTTTTTCATGGCATCTTCACTTTTACATGATTTAAATGTTGTAATTTAGGAGACACTCTTCTCCAGAGTGACTTAGAAATGTGCACTGGGTTTAGACATTCAACACTGAGTAAACTTATGAAGATACATTTTCAGAATCAAAACCGATGGCATTGGTCGTTCCAATAAACCTACAACACGTCATTGGATGTTACAGTAGGCTCTAGTAGACTGAGAACAAGTGGGTTTGAAAACACGGCGATGGCGGATGACGCGGATGACGCCAAAGCAAAGGTGATAGACTGGAACTGGGTGAGCTGAGATACATTTTTAAAAGACACATTTTCACCCTGCATTTTCCATTCACTGCTTTAAATGTCCACAGTCTGCCTAATCTGGAGAGGTACGACAGTCAGGTGCTATTACACTTTGCTCACGCTCATGTGTTTTGTTTCATTTAGGCCCGTAAATTTATTCTCCCATACACTGTACAGTACTGGTTTTCTGGTGCATATCATTAGTTTCAGGTTTCAGGAAACAGACCATGCACACATTTCCTGTAAGTTATTTTCTGTTGCTTGTCTTTTTTCTTCTTACATGAGTAAGAATTAGAGAGGCCGGAGATGATGCAATGGCGTGATGACTCTCTTTCTCGACTCTCCTCGATGCTATAAAAAGCGTGTAAATACAATTTCTGCTTCAGTTACTGAGGTGACTTTGTCCAGTCAAAACATACACTTTCCAAAAGGGAATGTCTCTACAGTCTGATGGAAAATAACCACTTCTAATTTTCTTGTCCTTTTTTTAAATTTGTTTGACTTCTGAGCATCTTCTGAATCGCAAGACGCAGATAATTAGTTTGCCATCTCATACCTTCAGACTTGTTACTGCCACAGCTTAAATATCTGCATTTATGAAACAGGTCTAGAGCTCCGTGGGTTTACAATGCAACATTACGTGCTGTTTGTCAGTATGTGCTCCGGTAGTGGATGAAATAATGGATAGTCTATTTATAGCCATGTTTCTCTGGCCTCTACGTACAACTGTTGAGGCCATTATAGTATAATGGCGGCCTTTTCACAGCTACTACAAGGACACACGACAGTCCTTTTGTAGTCTGACAAAAGACGTTTGCCTACAAGCCAGATAAACTCTGTTTTCCGAGCAGCTGTTGAGAGCGGTACTGTACTCCGTGCGATTGCAGCCTTACCTGTTCCTGTCCTTCGTTGTTCAAACACACAGACCGATTTTGTGTGCTGATTTGGCTAGCCTACCTTCTGGGTATGATGCCAGCTGACCTGCTACCAAAGGGTCTCTTGAGGAAACACTTTGGGTATTGTTTGCTTCAGAAAAAGGATGGGGCGGAATATATATAGAGAGATATTATTATAATATCATCTAAAATTTGTCCGCTCATGACAAGGCCATTACACTTGCTTTGGCAAAACAGTATCATCTCTTTTGATAACACTGGCATAGTGATATCACTGATACGAATCCATGAATACAAAGGGAAATTATGACTGCACAAGTTAAACAGAAATCCACTCAATACTTCCCACATTTGAGGGGTAAATTAAAATTAAGGTTGTGTGAAATTCTAATTATCTGTTTTAGCTGTGCGATTCCCACTGTGCTACCATAAATAGCAGGTTGGGGCCCAAACAATCCTCCCTCAGTCATGCCTCAGTTGAAACTACCAATCAGATTATTGCAAACCCATGACATCATATATGATTCCCATATGCAGATTGGTTGGCATGGGCTTGATTATGGATGTGGGAGGGAATGCGATGGTCTAGACCCGCCCCCTAACGCTTTGGTTGCTTGGATTTGGAGCAGGACTGCCATCCAGTGGTGGGGTGGAGGGGGCAGTTTATCTCCCTCAATGGCCCACTCCATCTAAACACACCTCATGATTTCATGCAATGCCATTTTTAAAATACAGGATGTTAGGTACCAGCTGAAAAAGGTAAAAATGAGTTAAGAGGGCCTTAAAAATGTGAGGGGTACATGACTCTCCACTGAACCTTCCTTCCATTGAACTGCACTTACTGTATGACCAGAATTAGCATCTGACAGCAAAACACACAAATATCTGCTGACCTCAGGTGTCAGGTGTTACATCTCCCACACTCAGTTATTCAAAAATGACTTATTTAAAATGTGGATACAGTCTATTCTTCAAAATCTCCAGAACACTCGTGCTTTTCATTTTTGTGTCTGTGAAAACAAACAGTTCTGCTTTTCTGCCGTGTCAGGATTTCATCATGTCCAACCACATTGGCTTAGCCTGGATCCTTCCTCCTGCAAGTCCACTGCACACGGTGACCCCAAAACCATTCTTTCAGTACCACAGTTTCAAAGATGGAAAACTATTTTTAATGTAGGTCATTTATAACCTTGTCTGAGAAATAATGTAAAAAAAAAAAAAAAAAAAAAAAAAAAAAAGAGGAAATTCTGCAGCAAAAAAAAAAAAAAGGATCAAGTGTATTGCACTGCCATTTTTGTTGACTCTTCCAATGCAAATTATCACAATATACCACGTCACATATTCTATTCTCAACCTTCATGCTACATGCTGAGACCATGGGAATATCCAATAATTCGGGACCGGTTTATCATCGGATCAGGTGTCCGTATGTGCACAACATGCTCAGAACAAACAGGATTTATGAGTCACATATTCAAAAAGGACACTCGGAGCCCGGAGATTTGCCCCCCACCCCTCCCTCTGGCTCCGTATACCGCCTCTCAGAATGTAAACAGATGGCTCGTCTGACTTTGGTGGAAAGCCGGGGAGGCGGCAGGCCAAGCGTTTCACAATAACGCGCACTGAGGGAGTGCTGGCTGCGAAAAAAACACACACACACACACACACACACACACACACACACACACACACACACACTTGCTCTCGCTCACGCACATGCTCACTCACTCTCTCACACACACACACACACACACACACACACACACTCACAGAAACCACACACACACACACACTTGCACTCGCTCATGCTCACTTACTCTCTCACTCACACACACACACACACACACACTCACAGAAACCAGCACACACACACACACACACACACACACACACACTGAGGGAGCACTGGCTGCAAAAACAAGGTGCCTGGAGGAGGGGGAAAAATACCCCACAGCGTCAAGAAATATGGCATATCATATCAAAAATATTTAAAAAATAAACATTCAAGATCTTGAAAAACATTTTCTTCAATGTGTGTTTTTCCTAGCCTTACCTAACCTTTGGCTCTTTCCCTCTACCTTTACTCAGTGCTTTAAATTTGGGCTTTTCCCCATTATTGGGCCCCCTGATCTCTATAAAATGGTTTACCATATATATTCTGCTCTATGTCAGAATCATACCTGAAAACTTGAGGCCATCCGTCCATTAACTAAAGTTGCAGCACAACTGGGTCAGGCACTCAGACAACGTTCTGAAATGCACAAAAGCGACTCCAGATCAGTGTCTGAAGAGCAGGAAATCTGACGTATTTGTATGGCCCAGTTAAAATATCAGACTTAAACACAATTAGGATGATATGGCAGGACCTGAGATAAGCAGGTCAGGCTTAAAAACCCAAAAATGTCAGTGAGTTTAAGCAGTTCTGCATTGAGTAGGCCAACACTCGTCCAAAAAGAGCTGTGACAGATTTATCAAAAACAACAGGAAAAGTTTAGGTGTGTTCTTTGCTAGCATGAACAGTTGTAACAGAGTATTTACCTTTAACTCAGCAATATTAGGCATTATCATAACTTTTTCAATATTAAATAACATAATTTGGTGCTAGTTGTTCCCATTTGTTGTTTTATTTATCTGATGATATTTTGTGACAAAAATAAGCAAAAATGTGTGTGTGTGTAAACTTGTGTATGAAAAGAATCAGGCTACAAAACTTAATAAAAAACAATTTTTTATTACTTTTTTTTTAAAAAATAACCCTCCCAAAATATCCCATACTATTCCATACAGAACCAAGAGAACTAGTTTCCATATCCTTTCTCCATTTCATCTAGCAGGGAAGTGCTAAGACAGGACCATTTCGCATCGGTGGTGCATATTGCTAGGTCAGTCTGGCTGGGCAGGGTAAATACCACCCCCCCCCCGGCTAACAGCAGGGGACAGTCAGGTGCCGGTCATCGCCCCCCCAGGCTGATATCCAGCACGACCATGACCATGACACATTTAAAAATCGCTAAAACGACAGCTCATACTCCACACGTAGATGTGGGTTTCACCTTCCGAGTCCTGAACCAAGAGACTTCTGTTCCGTCAAAATTAAGGTGACGCAAGAAAACAAGACTGAAATCGAGGCTCGCTCTCTAGGAGCCAGGGGAAAAGGGGGTGCATGTGTGGGGTGAGGCGGGGGGGGGGGGCATGTTGTAAGGAGCAGCCCCACCCTCCGATTCCCCCCTAGGAGGAGAAATTGTGGCACTACACGGGTTTCACAAGGATGAATTCTGCAGTTGGACTTTCGTGATCACTGATAACCGTTTGGGAGGGGGAACGGGGTACAAATAAAGAGCATTTGCCAAAAGATTTTTTTTTTCCTTTTTTTTTTTTTTTTAAAAAAAAAGACAGCCAGCAAAGCAAGGGGTACAAGTACAAGTGCAGGACCCATACCGGGGTGAGTTGAGGGCCCACGCCGGACAAACCCGTCACCACGGCGACCCATGTAATAACCCAGGGGGACGGGTGGTCCAACGCACGTGTGCCCAACCAAGCAAGCCGAACCACCCTACGCCCTACCTGTCCATCCAGCCCATTAGGACGAGTAGGAATGACCGTGGGCTCTGGTTTTGGCATGGGTTTGGCAGCGCTGGTGGTGAACTTGGGTATGGGTCTACGTGACGTGTGCGTTTGAGCAACGGGAGTGAACATGGACCTCTCTATGAGGTTCACAGGAGGGATGAAACACACAGCATTTGCATTTCCTGTGTGTGTATGTGTGTGTGTGTGTGCGTGTGTGTCCGTGTCAGATGAACGGAATGTGTCCCTTTGCTGCCTGCTGGAATATGCAGCACTAAGATGGAAGACATCTTGGGGGGGGGGATGTGTAACTCTTGTAGGTGCTGGTTGATCTCATGGCTGTTTGATGTAGCTGCACTGTAATGCATTGACATCGAGACTGAGGAAGGGACAGGAGGAGTGGTTGATCGCCAATTACCTGCAGAGATCTGTGCTGGGAGCGTGTGCGCGTGTATGTGCACGTGCGGTGCACATGTGTGTGTATGCACCTGTGTGCGTACGTGTGTACGTGAGTGTCTACGCGTGCATGCCCGTGTGTGTGTGTGTGTGTGTGTGTGTGTGTGTGTGTGTGTGTGTGTGTGTGTGTGTGTGTGTGTGTGTTCGTGTCCAGAGAACACTGTGGAAGCGTTCACATCCCAGCACCGGGAAAGATAAAGAGCACTTCTTTCATCAGTCATAATTTTAAAATAATATTTAAAAAAAAAAAAAAAAAAACAAAAAAAAGGAGACAGCCAATCAGATGTGGCGCTGAGCACCGTTGTCGAGCAGGAAGTTGCGGAAAGTTTCCATCGGGGAAACCATAACACTGATGCTTTAGGAGCTGAGCGACCCACACTTCAGCTAGATTCGAACCACGGTTCGGCTCCAGGACCCCCTACGGACCCTCTACAGTGTCCTTGTTCACATTCGCAGGCGTGAGGTCCATTGTTGGTACCAAAGTTTGGCTGGTTTTCTTTTTTTTTTTTTTTGTTGCTGAGGCTGGTTTGGTCCAGTATGGTTGGTTTGCATGTTTTTTTGTGTGTGGAAACACTGGTCCTATCTCATCCTCCCCTATGGGTTTTTTTTTGCTAACTCTCTACGTCGAGTGGCCCTACCTTCTTCGCTGTTAACACTACGTTCCTGTAAGGCACTCTCGCTTGCGTCTACGGCACGCTACGTCTGCTCACACTCTCTCTCTCTCTCGCTTCCTCCCCCTCTTCATTCTCCTCCTCCTCCACCTCTTCATCTTCTTCCTCCTCCCCTAGAGTCCACAGTGCTATCGTCGAAAAGAAACGGCGAAAGCAGAGTGAGCCCAGTCTAAAATGCTACCGCTAAGTGCTAATGTACCAAAAACCTCATGTTCCTCAAGGCCATTAAAAATTAAAAATAATAAAAAAAAAAAAAAAATAATAATAATAATAATAATAATAATAAAAAAACATTTAAAATAACAATATGACGTCAATTAAGAGCAAGAGTTTTTTTGTTGGGTTTTTTTTTGTTGTTTTTGTTTCGTTTTTTTTGTTAAAAGAGTCCGTTCTTGCCTTGGTGCAGATAGACAAAAGAGGCAGCGTTGCGGTGGCAGTCAGGACCGAGGGTTCCCTCTTCCCCATCCCCTTCCTCCTCCGTATTGCATACATACATGTGAAGTGTGTAGGTAATATACAATAATACACATAAAAAAAATAAAACCAAAAAAAAAAAAAAAAAAACAACAAAAAATTGTCATATATAAGAGTAGTCCTGCTGGAGTGAACCACTCTCTGCCTGTGTGGTGCGGCCCTTGTGAGAGGCAGTCTTGGTGGTGGTGGGGGGTGGGGGGTTGTGTTTTATTGTGAGGAGAGGGACCCTCCTGCACCTGGACCTCCTCCTGTTCAGGGTGGTGTCTGGGGTTCGGGGGCTGTGGCTCAGGCGAAGTACATGGTCCTCAGGGTGTCGTGGTGGATCTGCACGGCTTTGGCCAGAGCCTGGGGGTCCCGGCCGTTACTCTGCCCCGAGACATGGCTGCCCTCGCCACTGCAGACCAAGCAGAGAGAGGGGAGAGTCAGAGAAGGAGGGAGACACACACACACACACACACACAATACAGTACGATACAACACAACACACCCACAAACACACTTCACAGCACACAGACACTGAAATGGTGATATTTACAATGACACAGCTGATGATGATGCTGGTGTGTAAAGTGCTGTAATGTCACAGTATTTACAAAGCTGAGTGTAGTCATCTGATGACAGAGGCCGAATCCGTCCGCTGCCTTTACTTAAATGCTTCCCGTTTTATATATGCTTTATTTATATGTTTTAGTGTATTTGCTAGCTGCACAATACATTTCCCTTTGAGGAGAACAAAACACATTAATGGAAAGGGCCTAAAGTTGTAAAGTTCTAAAGCTGTAAAGTTGTAAAGCTGTAAGGCTGAAAAATTGTCTGTACAGCCGTCCATAAATCTGTCAACAATGCTGTAAAATTGTAGCTGTAAATCTGTAAAGTTGTTTGTAAAGCTGTGAAGTTGCAGATCTCTCTGTAAAGCTGCAAAGCTGGCATTAAGACACTCCCCCACCCCAACCTCACCTGTCGTGCTCTTTGTCCACCAGGTGGTAGCGGGCTCGGAACGCCACTAGCCGGGCGTAGTAGGCGGGCGCGGGGATGGAGACGGAGCGGGTGCAGCGCACGTAGGTGTGGCACAGCTGGTAGGTGAGGATCTGCAGCTCGTCCGCTGTGAAGCGGTTGTCGTCCCACAGGACGTAATAGTGGGAGGGGCGGCTGGTGCCCTGGGGGGGAGAAGTTTGTTATGCCCAAAAGCATTGTTCGAACGCACGTATCGTGATCACCTTTTCGTAACACGTTTGTTTTTTGATTCACAGGACTGGAAAAATGGCAAGATCTGATGTCACATGGCTGGGACATCACCTGCTCACCTGTATGCCAGCGTGACTGCACAGGTAGAAATCGAACTCGAAGGGATGCGTGATGCTGGTGTCCACCGTAGTGCCTGCTGGGATGTTTCCGCTCTTCCCGATCTGAGACAAACAGACAGACAGAAAAATGGATATTACTCCTTCAACCAAGTTACTTCTCCCCCTTCCCCCTCCACCCCTCTTCAATCCATAGTGTGATTTCCCACAACAAATATGGTCACCCTCTCAAAAGAGCAGTCACCCACTATGCCGACTGCCACAAACTGATCAATATGGTCACCATCATTTCTATCTTATTTTTGCCACCACAGACAAGAGGAAAACAGACGGACCTCAACCAGGAGTGAGCACACACTGAATCAGCTGGTTTTGTCGATGAAGAGTTTCACACTGAACCAGGAGAGCTACAGTGTGACTCAAAACTCATCCTGACCTCTTGATACGTTCACCTTAATTAATCCCTGCGGAGCCCAGGCAAGTTACATCACAACCATTGTTCTAAGATCACCAGGGAGGACAAACGCAACAGATCACGATTTCCTAATTCACACACACACTGTAGTCTATTAATATATTTTTATTTTTAAAAGGGGGTGTGTACCCACTCCCTCTACTGACCCAGCTTCTCCTTTTTGGACCTTTTTCTCTAAGGGGGAAAAAAAAAAAAGAAAAGAAAAAACCCTCTGATACTGCTGAATGCTCCTGGAGACCCATTAAAGCGATTTTGAAAGGACATTCAAACCTTTGACATTCTCAAGTAACCGCCCTTTGTGCTCAGTCGCGGAATTATGAAATGCAGGTTTCAGACTAGTTCCCATTATTACCCGGATAAGCACTCAAACGATGGGAGCTAAGCAAATGTTTCAGACTCTGAGTGAAGGAGAGGAACCTTTACACAAGATGTCAATTCAATCCAAATGAAGCTTCTCTGTTAAACCTTGCCACAGAAGCATGGTAATCTAAGGACAAACATGAAAAGATTCAAGTGATTTAAACAATGCTGACAGCTCTTCCATGTTTCCCTTTTTTTATTTGTGAAAAATAAAGTGAAATTTCACTCAGCCGAACAGAGATGGACTCCTAGTGCTGGAAGCGGTGCAGCTGTGATTGATTTGTGAATACAGAACAGAACCAGACTCTGCCTATGACAGACACCCAATGGAAACGTGAGACCCCCAAAACACATGAAGCTGCCAAAGACTCCATCAGTCACTTGACAATATAAACCAATCATTGTGGGTTTTTTGGGGGGGTGAGGGAGGAAGACATTTCATTGGTTGAAATAAATAAGCAGCTGACAGCTCATCATAGCTCCACCTCCTATGGGGAGAGAAGGACGTTCATGAAACGTCATTCTCCAATCATCGGCTTCCAGTATGGCGTGGCCTGGAACTCACCCTCTCTGACTTGTCGGCGCAGAACAGGCGGGTGTGATGGCGTTTCTGCACCACGATGTACGTGATGCCCGGCTGGTAGTCCTTCTCCAGCTTAATGCAGGCATCTCTGATGGCCAGCAGCTCATAGTGTAGGATCTAAGGGAATTACAACTTAGTTATAACATGGTTATAACATCCTTATAATGCCGTAATTCCATTAACATGGCTCCAGCACTGTTACACTGATATAGCATGGTTATATCACAGTTATAACAGTTAAAAAACATAGCTCATCCACAGGTTCCTCCTCCAAATGATCCAGGGTCTTCTCTTTCAACCTCAATCCCAATCCAAAACCAACACAGATTTGAATAGATGGTGGGTTCTGATCTGGGATCAGTCTCAAAGAGATTACACGGAATGTGAAGCTGGGAACATTCCAGCCGTGTATGCTTCCACTATAGAGAGAGCTTATTATCTCATGTAGGCAGGCCACAGACTAACAGAGAGCTCAAGCCTAGGATTGGCACTTTGCTGGATACTCTCGACTGTGCGTAGATGACGAGCCCAGCTGAGCAGAATGACCTGCTCTCATCATGTCAACGAGCTCTGTTTGTTGTTATGATGACCAGAATTATTCATTACATTACAGTCATTTAGCTGACTTACAGATTAGGCTAAGCAGGGGCCAATACCCCATGGCAGCAATGTGGGGTTAAGGGCCTTGCTCAAGGGCTCAACAGAACTGATCTTCCTGCTAGACTGGGGCTTGACCCACCAACCTGTGGGGTCCCAGTCATTTATCTTAGCCACTAGACTATAGGCTATAGGCCCCACCCAACACCCTAACGCCTCGCCTCCCCCCCCATACCTGCTCACAGTCACCCCCTGAAAGACCCCCCCCTAACGCCTCGTCTCCCCCCCCCATACCTGGGGCAGCTGTCCCTCAGGCACCCCGTCCCTGTAGAAGATGATTCGTGTGGGCTTGAAGCGGGTCGACTTGTAGAACTGGATCAGCAGCTCCCGCACCATGTAGGACAGGTCCTCAATGATCTCCTGCCGGGGCCGCTGGACCCGCACCGTGGCGCAGTACCGGCTGGGGTGGGCGTCCATGCTACCTACCACCTGGGGGAGGAGAGAAGAGGGCATCGGGGTTACCTACAGAATGCTTACAGAAAACAGGACTTTGTGTACGTCCAAGAACATTAAGGATAACATCGAATGTCTACGGATTTATCATTTATCAGTTGTGGTCCTTGATGATGTTCAAGTTTGCCGGGAAAATTTGCCAAACGTTTCTTTGAAGTTAATGTACAAACACAAGATGGTAACAGTGCCTTTGACATCGTGATACTGATTTGGAAGAAAAGACAAGATCATTGATAAAAATGCGGGATCCATTGCATGCTCTTATCCTGAGGGACTTAAATAATGAATAAGAGTGTTGTGCTTTCTCTATTCAAGAACAGTTAATTTTCATGAGTTTATTGAATACCCGGGGAATGACTCCAAATAACTTTCAACTGTAGGGCAAAATCTAAGGGGGTTCTCCATACCAGCAATGACAACATCGGCCATTTACAAGACCAGCACCTACACTGAAAAAACTCCAGAGAAGGAAAACCCAGAGAAAACAATGTCTCTCTCTCTCCGTCTTTTCTAGCGGGTAATGATAAAAAAAATAAATAATGAAAAAATTCATGACTGTTGCTGTATCAGCGATCGCTTTTTTTTTTTTTTCCTCTTCTTCTTCCGTTGAAGCAGGTGACGCACAATTTGTTTCTCTGCTGCCCACAGTGCTGTGGTGTGTGGCCTTGTGCCATATAGGAGGGAGGGAGGGAGGGAGGGAAGTACGAACAGAGAGCAGGAACACGGTCAAGAGGTCACCAATGACGAAAAGGACAAGAGGGCGGGGCGGGGGTGGGGGGGATAAAAAAAAAAAAACGACAGATCAAGGCACTGATTCGGGACAGAGATTGAGAATGAAAAAAAAAAAAATGAAACAGAAGAGGGCGAGGCAAAAACCAGAGACTTGTGTGATAAGAGCTGAAAAAAAAATGCAGAGGTGTCAGTAAGGTTAAGAGTTCTGTACAGGTTTGCTCCTACTGCCAGTAAACATCTTTTTTTTTTTCTTTTGGGGCTGGAAGAGAACAGTCAAAGTGTAGGATGAGAGGACTTTTCGATCATTTTTATATGTAGGCCAAAACTCAAATTCAAAATTCCACACCATGTAATGGTTATAAAAACACAAAATGGAAAAAAATGGCACTCTCACCCTCTTATTATTCATACAAGAAAATTATGCAAAATTACAACAAAACTGAACAACCACCTATTACAGTCTTCAGCAGAACATTTTAAATGTACTTTTTTTTTTTTTTTTTTTAATATTGGGCTGGGCTGCATCCTGAAACCCCAACGCCTCATTTAGGTGTATCCACGATGTGACCTCGTTAAAAAAATAAATAAAAACAAAGGAACACCCAGCTTGCTGCATCATTCAGCGTGTCATTGGGAGGGGCAGGACGGCGCTTGGGGCAGGGCGGCTGTTCGAAGCGAACGTCGAGGTCTGTCCCTCGCGTCAGCACCACTCCCCCTCACTTCCTGTTCTTCCACCTGACTCTACTCGCTGCCAGCACGCCCACGCAGACGCCTCCGTGCTGCCTCTCCGTCCTTCCCTCTCTCTCCTCTCTCTCTCTCTCTCTCTCTCTCTCTCTCTATGAGTCAGCTGCACGTCACCGTTGCCAGGCGACTGGCCAGCCAGCCCGTGGTGCGGTGAAAGGTTGGGGGACAGAGAGGGGGCTGATGTCATTTCCTCCACGGACGGAACATGTGGTGAGTCAGTACGGGGGACACTCTTCCTCAATCCGCCTTCCCTCTTTCAGCCTTTCTCCCCTCGTTCTTTTGCTCTCTCTCTCTTTCTCTCCCCACCTCGTTCTCTCACTCCCTAACCCTTGGTGTTTCAAGGCCTGCCCTTCTGCTCGTGTTCTTTCCCTTCTCTTTTCCACTCACTCCTTCGCTTTCTCTCAGTGCCTCTTTTTTGTCACTTTCATCCCTTCATCTCTCAGGTGTCACCAGATCACAAGCCCAGCTGGGCATCCGATTACAGACAAACGTGCTGCTGAAGGTGCAGGACCATAGTCTACCAAAGCTTTCTCTCACACACACACACACACACACACACACACACACACACACACACACACACACACACACACACACACACACACACACACCACACACACACACACACACACACACACACACACACACACAAACACACAAACACACATCCAAATGCACACCTTTCCTGGACATACCAGTACCCCTTTACCAGCAATACTGAAAACATTTTCTTAACACCCTAATAATAACAGGGGAAAAAAGCTCAAAAAGCAACTGTCCTATTCTCACCATGAAAAATATATGAAAATAATGTCTGCCTTATATGTAGTGCCAAGGGATGAGGAGAAACATTATTTCATACCTCTGTATGTTTTTTAGATATTGTGGAAGTGACAACAAAGACCTGACTTGAAATTGCGAGAGGGCAGTCCACTGAAGTGTGACACGTTTGACACCTTCTCTTCAGGTCCATCTGTATGGAGTTGATGTGATTGTTTTTAAAAACGCAGCAATTTGAAAAAATTGCTTACACCCTGAAAGCGGGTCTAGCTCCATGAGCTGTTTATGGGTTTGTTCATTACCTGCTAAAAACATACTTCATTTTATATGGTTAACATATAAAAAACAAAAACACATTAACACCCCAATAAGGCAGTGAAGGGTTGAAAAGACAACGCACAGAAAACTTATTTTAAAGAAAATTATTTAAACAGTAGGTGGAAAAGTGCACCAACATCGCCAGGCCACGGCACACAGAACTACCTTTTGATCAGAATGCTGTTTTACCGACTCACTACCCCCCCTAGGGGATGCATCAACCACATGGCTGCATTCTCCTTGTGTGAAACTGAAGACACAGTTTTCATACAGTCATGTAGACATGACGTTACTCAAGTCATATGCTATATTCCATCTGTTATGCCATGTGTGAGAAGTATGCTTACAGCTGTAATGGAGGGCTTCTTCCCGTCTCCGGCGGGGGGGTGCGTCACATCCGCCCCCAGGAAGATAACCGGCTGCTGGAACACTGCAGACCTAGGGGAGGGAGGAGAGCCATGTTACACACACAAACACACACACACATACAAACACATGCTCACACACACTCGCACACAAACACACACACACACACAAACACACACACTCACATACAAACACAAACTCACACACAAACACACACCCACACACACACACACACAAACACAAACACACACACACACACACACACATATAAACAAACATACTGGAAACCTCGGATTTGATTCAATGTACAGTATGAACAACACAAAGCCCAGTGAATTAAGGTACCCTTATCTCCATCCAGACTGCACAGACACAAACAAAACAGCCTACAGCATGACCAAACTTTGTGAGGCAGCTTTTCGGTCTTTCTGAGTTGCTACTGATGCTTGTCGGACTCTGAGGTTCCCCTCACCGTTGGTGGGGTACCAGGATGTTGTTGATGCCCCCCAGCTTGACGTTGATCTTGAGGCAGAGGTTGGAGAGGGTCTGGGGAGAGGTCTTCACCACGTTCTTCACCTGCACGCACTGAGTGGCCATCCCCAGGAGAGTGTCTCCTACCCGCTTCACCTCCGCTGAAGGGGGAAGAGGGGTCAAAAAAAGCACAAAATGTAATTAAACTGGATACTGGAATAGCATAATCAACTTTCTCCCTTCTAGCAGATTACCAGGTAATGTGAGTTTAACATACACTTTAGACACACTCTAGGCACTTTTGAAAAACTGTATCAAGCGCGCTTTTTTTTTTTTTTTTTTTAAGAAAAGTTTACCACGGACTTGTTTGTAAAAGGTGTACCATAAATGCTTCTGTAAAAAGTTTACCATAGACGGGCGTCTTGCCGGGCAGGATGACGATGATGAGCTGCAGCCCAGAGTAGGTGTTCTTCAGGTGCCTGAACATGGGCTCCACGCTGTCCGCGCCCTGCGCGTATTTACAGAAGCACGGCTGGCCCTGGATGGGCATCCCCGCGTCCTTGGAGATCTTACGCAGCTGGTCCGTGAAATTCCTGGGGAGATGGTTGGAGGGGAGGTGGGTGGGGTGGAGGTGGTGGGTGGGTGGGGTGGAGGTGGTGGGTGGGTGGGGGGGGGGGGGACAGGAACAACACACACACGATTTTCAGTTTTTCAGAACTTTGTGAGGCAAACGTTCCTTTTCGTGACTGTGGCACATTTGAATCTCCATGGTTACCAAAGAGTTTCTGAATCTCTGTATCTAGATTAGTTCTGACTCCTAGATTATTTCAGTGTTGAATTATTTCTCTCTGGTTACACCATCGCCAAGTCAGCATTGGTAAAACCCATCTACACAAGTCAATAATCACAGTAATGAGAACGGTCAGCAGTCACACATAAGAAAAAGTCGATCTTGCAAAAGAGAGAACATTTATTTCCCTGCCTTTCAAAGAGCCAAACAGTATAAATGAATATGGGGTTCATAGTGTCATATTTACAGAAGCACTGCTGACTAAAGATGAGAAATTTTCATGTGATCCAGCAGAAATAGCAGTGACTGACCATTTATGCATTAACACATAAACATCCATAAAAGCTGGGTATTTCTACTATGTCAGGATAACAGATGAGAAAAGTGAGTCTTCCACTGCCCAGTCTCAACTGCACTCAACTCAATCTTTGATAGAACATGTGGAACACAGAGCATCATTTCTTGTTATTTTTTTCTCCCTGAAAACCTATTGATGACTTTATATTTCCGAGGGGATTTGCCTCTGTCCGCGTTTCAAACAAAGGAGGTTCTGAGAAGCCGCTCTGTTTTGGAGATCAGCCCTCACAAGATGGCACCTGGCCAAAAGTAGTGACTGACCAGTTTTATTAGCGAAGGACATCCCTAATGTTGGGCGGAATCAGAACTATGAGCCTGACAGACAATAGAGGGCTTGCCTGCCCTGATCCAACCCCCCACTGGCAACCAACCACCCGCCCACCAAAAACCAACCCGCCCTTCCCCCCCGCCCCCAGATCCGGGCCTTACTTCAGCACTTCCTCCCGACATTGCTTCTGCGGGGCGAAGCAGGCGATGGCCCACACCTTGATCTCGATGCCGTTGTAGAACTGTTTCCCCCGCATGTCCCAAACGCCCTGGTTGGGTGTGGCTATGGCCCGGTTCTGGTGGGGAGAGAGAGGGAGACAGAGCCAAAAAGGAAAGGGTGTCAACCTACCAATACACACAGGCAATGTCTCCTAGGGTGACAGTGTGACATCACACACCAACACAGTCTTACAGCACTACCAAACGGTGACACATTCAAACATACAGGGCCGTCTCACTGATTCACAAGACTGCCGTCTCACAGTGTCACAGATGGACATCTTACGGAAACATACACAGCTGTCCTAACAAGGTCACAGTCAAAACGCTACACACAAGTGGAAAGCTGTTTAATGGTGAAACACGTCAGACTAAACATACAAGCAAGGCTGTCGCTGAGGTCCCACAGTGGCGCAGCCGAATGAACCTCAGTTTATATCCATTATAACCAACACCGTGGCACAGAGACGGGGGAAGACAATTTTATTTTTACATTACAATTGATAAAAACTGAATGAGAAGCGTAAAAATTAGAAAAAACTACATGCATGACATGAACTTATAAAAATTAGAGTAACTTTATTAGCAAAAACATTTAATCATAATAAATCTCCTGACTTTGAGGAACGCTGGTGTCCTTTTGTCTAGCATAGGGACAGTGTAAACTGTCTACTTTTTTGATGATTTCATTAGTTTTGTCTTCATAATTAACAGCATAAGCAAAGCACTGGAGTCTCGTTTCAGGAAGCCACTGGAATTTCCTTCTGCCTGCTCTCTTCTCCGCTCTACTTTTGAAAGCAGTTAATTAGCTCATATGAAAGTCCAGTACAGTATTTTCTCTGTGGACACTCTGGGTCTTTAATGAAGAGAATTTGGGAGTGCTTCCCGTGAAGAATTGATATTCTGTCCTGTCGGACCTGACGCATTCACGCCCGTAAAAATCGCGTCACTGACGGGAAAACATCAGACTCTGTTCCGGCCCATCTTCGGAGAGAGCGAGGTTCGCTGTGAGATCACTGCTAGTCATCAACAAACAGATGAATCCCACAAAAAAATTACTCTGTGCTTTAGTCACTGCACCACGAAAAAAAAGAAACATTCTTTAATAAGTTATTAAACCAAAGTCCTGACTCACTGCCGCCAACAGACTTCGCTTATCAGGAAAAGCAGGGGGTTCCCTAACATCCAGGCAAAATTTCCCAACAGGATTCGACCGTCTGACCGGTTCATCGAATGTGTGGTTAGCGTTCTGGCACACATGGCTGCCATGAATCACCCAGATAAGCACCACGTGTCGGTGGTGTTTTACGGAAAGCATAAGCTTTTACTCAGCTTATCTTTGATATCAACAATTCAGATTTATCTAGCTTGATTTTTCATATCAAAATTCAGTTATAAGTAATTAAGAGTCAAGTTCTTGGTATCCAACATTACATTTAAAGTAGTTATACTATGAATTATTGACATCAACAATTCAATTTTATCTGGTTAGCATTCAAGCATTCCCCCCCATTCATTTCAATTGGGATATCAAAAATTTAATTGTATGTAGTATATATAGGAGTTCCTGATATCAAGTGTATTTTCAGTAACAATACAAACAGCAATGGTTAATAATAATAAACAATACATAATAACAGTAATCATTACAATAATAATATTATCATCATCATCATCACTGTAATCAGGTAGAAAGATGATTAACCGGCTGCCTATAGTTAGCGACGGCATGTCATGTGATCTCACCCGTCCTCCGTACTGTAGGATGGGGGCAGGAAGCACCCGCCCCGTCACCTCGGCCATGTCGTCTTTCACCTTTATCCCAAACTCCTGGATGTACGGGTCCAGGTTGAAGTTGGCATTCTTCATCTGCGGAGATTTGGGAGGGGCAGGGGAAGATTATGGCACAAACATGGCACTGTGATACTTGAATACTATTTATTGTTGACTGACAATTAGAAGCAACAAGAAGTAACCTGAGGCACAAAGACCAGGCAAGTTTTTTTTTTTTTTTTTAAAAACAATTTTCTAAAATGTATTAAGTAAAGAAATCTTCTTTCAAATGTATACAAAGGTAGGAAATAGCATTAATGAGGGCAGTATGAAGCTATAATTATAACATAATAAATATTTAATTAGGCATTTTTTGAATTTTTATATGACCCAAAACAATGGTATTAACAATGTGAGAGCCGTTGGGATTGTTCAGAGGTGTAGCGCCATGTTTGGCCACCAGATGGAGCCACTCACCAGTCGGCTGATCTCCTCCTGTCGGTCGGGTGCGGAGCGTGCTGTGGCTTTGATCATGGTCGAGGTCTGATTATCTGTCAGTTTCTTGATGCAGCGCTGCCCGGCTACGATGTTACACACCTGGGGGGGAGGGGGAGCCACAGTGACCGTTTCAATCTCTGCAAAAATCAGCTGTTTATCTAACTGAGGTTGCACAAGTCGGGCTGGTCTGTTTTGGGGATTTTGTGCCAACTTCTGCTCTTAATTATTGGACTAGCCCAATGATTTATTTGACTCTGATGTTTTAGTGAAGTCATGCACTACAGTTGCAAAAAGCACAGATATGCTGAAACTTTTTCACTGTGCTCTGATACACGACGGAGACCATCACTCCAGTACACAAACACTCAGAGAATAAAATCAGAAAAACTAGAGACGGCAGAGGCCATCGTACATACAGCCCAATCAGGACTGAACGCAGGAAATAAGACTAAATGTGGTTTACTGCAGACTGTGTACCGGTCTGTGTGCCAGGCAGTCCAGCCAGGTGTACCGGAACAGTGAAATATAAGTGTAGATACGCTATAGGGGCTATGAAGGCATTCCAGAAACAGAGCTCCACCGATAATCCTGAGCAAGTTATAGTTTGTCACAGAAAAGTTTAACTTTCAAGTTAACAACTATCCATATAGTGTCATATGTATAGTGTTTGGTTTAACAAACAAATTGTGGGCCTGTTTGTTTAAAAAAAAAAAAAAAAAAAAAAAAAAAAAGATTTCTTCTATATTAAGAGACAGGTTACTGGTTAACCCGTATAAATAACCTTTATTTTTGTAAGATATTGAAATGACATATACATGCCAATGAATATACATGTCACTCCTCCAGGGAAAATAGTTAATTCGAGGAAAAAAAAAATTAAAAATATAAATAAAATCGGTCATTATTGTTCTTACATTCTCATTGGGGAACCTTCACTGGCAAGTCTGACATACATCAAACTCTGAAAGCGTGTCTTACCTCCAGGGGCAGGTATGTGTGCTTCTGTTCCTGGCCCACCTGCAGACAGGGCAGGTGAGGGTACTTGAGCTGCAGGTTGTACTTCTGTTTGAAGTACTGCGCCACCGTGCACTCCACCGTCTGTCCGCTCTCAAGCTGGAGAGGAAACCTGAGCGGAATTTACAAGGAGTGATGTCACAGATAATGATGTCACAAATAATCACCCAAAAACAGCCAAGTGTCACAAACCTGCTCATTCTACTACTAAACACACTGGTGCAATCATAATACAACAGAAAAGCTATGAATCCAACACAGGCGATTACATGCACATACACTGTGGTGGCCATTTAGTTTTGATGACATACTAGAAATAGCCTCTCAACAATTACCTTAAACAAATAAATAAACAAGCAACATTGTGTTCATAATGAAAAAGAAAGCCATTAAGATTTTCAAACTGCACATTGAATTCAGAGAACATCATGATGCAGGGATAAATTGATATGAAACCGTAACACTGCTGGTTGTTTACAGCCACAATCAAGGATGCAGTTTTGCAATATTAAAACCCTTACAGATGCAATTGCTGCAAAGTAACTCTTAAAAGGTAGACAAACAATGAATATTGTTGTTATATAATGAATATTCTGCGAATATTCTTTGCCGTTGGTTGACTAGTTAAACATGGGGTATAACACACTCCAAATACAAATCGAAACATGGCAAACACACTGTCAATTTTGGCAACCAGAAATATTAAAAATGTCATATTGGACATTAGATTTAGTGCACATCACGGTGCACAGTTCACATTTAACCACACCACTGTCCTGGTGAGCACCGCGCATGGCCGCACGGAACGAAAAACAAGTTCACTCCACGTCACCCCAGCTTGTCCCTTGGAGACCGAAGCTGCATAGTTTTACCATGAAAAGCCGAGACACATGTTACCACAGAGAGGGCCATCCAGGGAGGTATTAACCCTTTACAGGCCAAATCCACACTGCCATGAGGTTCATGCACTGAGCTGCACGGGAGGTAACTCTGGTCTTAGTCCAGGCTGCTCTCCCCAGGTCCTGGAGTTACAGGAAGTGCTGCTTTCTCTTTTCACCCTAAAAATCAGTGACCAAACTAATTTTTATTTTGTGTAATCAACCGTGCTAATTGAACAAATAAGTGCAGAGCGACAGCAAAACCAAAACTCCTCACATCCCTGCAGCTCTGCGGGACCAGCGTTGGCGAACCCTTGCTCTAGCTTGTCCCTGCTCCAGACAGCTTGCAATTATTGATTTATTCAAACAAGGTGTGGGCTTCTGGAACGAGCCGCTTTCTGAGAACGGAGATGCTCATTTCTTTTCCAAGTTTGACTGGAAGTAATGAAATCGGAGCTCATCTCCAGGGACACCTGGCGTTTTGGCCCCGATACGAGGCAGGGTTTCCCCAGCAAACACAGGGCGAAGGCACGGCCCCCGCCTTACTTCTGGTGATCAGGAAAGTCACAGCTATAACACTGTAGCTAATGAGCCACTGTATCTGGCTGTTCAGTGAGAGGCTCAGCTTTGAGTTGGCCAGAGAGAAAAAAAAAAAAAAAAACACAGAAACTCTTTGAAAATAAGCGGAAGGGTTGCCAGTACAGCAACATTCCTTAAGGTACTACAGAAGACAGAGTGCAAGATTCAACGCTTCCGTGTGGGATTTTTAAAAAGCTTTCCAAATTATACAATTACACAATGTATTATTTCCCCACAGACACATTAATCAAAGCAAAAAATAAAACCTACTCATATTTTACCCATCATTCTGCAAAGAGACATTTATCTCTAACCCATAAGATCATTAAACACATAACATGAGCTAGTCTGGTTATAGCATTCCAACCTGATGTGTGTTTCACTGGTGTAGCCCAGTTTGGGTCTTAAAGGAGCATACACCCTGGGAACAGGACTTAGGTTCTTATTCTCTGCCATTCATTTTGAGAAGGCCGTCTCTCACATAGCTCCACTTGATGGAGGACAGTAGCATCGCTATAGCATCTCTATTTTATATCCATGTTTTACCACCAACGTGTGGTTAAGCGCTTGATCAAACTGTGTCGATTATTTTCCTGCAAACATACACAGGGAAACACTGTCATGCTTGGCTGTGAAGGACTTTTTCCAAGAGTGGCCTATTCAAAATCATAACACAAGCCTGTTGGGCAGTCCACTAGCAAAAAAAAAAAAAAAACTAACAAGTTAGCTAAAACATTTTTGACAATGATGTTTTACTGTAGCTGGCTGGTGAATTTCTTCTGCTGCTAGCAGACATGGTATAGGGAGAGAGAGACAGACCACTGTGTCCATATATAAGGCATAAACTACTTGGGCATGTGCAGTTATGTGAGCATAACCCATTTGAGGGTGGGTTACTTCAGGTTCTTGCCTCACCACATTGTCATGGTCCATGTTCACATAACCGAGCACTAACATATTGACATACATTACGAGGTGCCTTATGTTGTACATAAACAGCTGCAGGTTTGGCGAACCTGTGAAATTTACAGTGTTTACGCCCAACAACAACAACAGGAGTCCAGGTACCAGCAAAACAGTGCAGTGCCAAAATCCCCCCCACCAGGATTTTCTACCCCATGACACTCAACCATGTGAACACTCAGTTTCTAACCTTACCTGCAGCTACCTTGACTTGTGGCTCACTCAATATGTGAGGTGCCCTGTGTAATATATGAAGGGGTCTAACAATGGCAGGTCATGTGACCTTGGGGAACTCACGTTTGGTGG
Source organism: Albula goreensis (assembly GCA_022829145.1). Taxonomy (NCBI): domain Eukaryota; kingdom Metazoa; phylum Chordata; class Actinopteri; order Albuliformes; family Albulidae; genus Albula; species Albula goreensis. The sequence goes on from CM040750.1 coordinate 33,323,387, forward strand.
CTGGCGGGGCGGCGGGTGACATTACAGACTCGGTATTTCCTCTTCATCTGCCCGCAGTGCGTCACCTCTACCTTCAGACCTAGGGACCCAGTGACAGGAAGTGGAGGGGGGATACACACACACAAACACCCACAGACAGAAACACGTACACGCGTGTGAGTACGCACACATGCGCACGCACGAACGCACAGACAGACAGACGAAGAGACAGACAAACAGACAGACAGGTAAGACCACCAATCACAAAGCAGGGGAAGAGCACAGTTCTGCACAGAGAGGGAAGGATGTGATTTTTCCAGATTTTTTTTTGTCCCCAGACCCCAACATCTCCTCTAGAAGTGGAGGTCCTGAGTCAGTTTTAGTCGTTGATGTGCACATACAATACACACTTTTTCATCTCAGACAGGATGGTGAGGGACCAAGACCTGCACTGGTGGCCTTTGGAGCACCACTTAGGGTGGAGTAAACAAGACAAACAAACGCCTGATTAATCACAGGGAAAAAGAAAAAAAATCTTGACAAAAATCACACATCCCTGAGGAGAGGAATGGGAATAGGAACAGGGAGAGGGGGGTGGGGCAGAGTTTTCCCCGTTACAACATCACTGCAGCGACCTGGGGGTGTGTGGAGGGGGTCGGGGTACTCACTCAATGCGCAGTGGCCCACCTTTGATCTCCTTGGTAAAGCGGACTCTCTGAGAGTCGGTCAGGGTTTTGGGCTGCTCGTCGATGTTGCGGATGTCCAGGACCTCACACATGAACTCGATCACCGGCTGGGCTTTGTAGAAGGCCGTCGCCGACACTGAGGGACGAGGGCGAAACCAACCGTTTAAACTTTGGAGGGGGCCCAAAAAAGGAAAACAAAATCGTAAGACGACAATGGCTTCCTCCCCGCTCCGCTCGCGCCCAAACCCACCGTCAATATTGAGCATCATCTTCCACATGGCAGGACGCACCGATTGGTGGAACCCAAACCACACCTCCCGCCCCCCGCCCAGGGGGTGGTAGTAGCCCTCTGGAGGGGAGAAGAATGAGCGACCCACGGGAGTGTACCTGCCAGGAAAGCGAGAGGACAGGGGGATTAAGTATCTGGATTACTTCTTCCCTTGCGCATATTGATACTGTCTTTATGGATAATCTCTTGGCACCTTTAATTGTAAACAGAATTCAAATTTCTACTTAAAGTAATAGGTCACCCAAAATCAATGCAAATAGATTTATTTTGCTTTTCGATACAATATTAAAATTATCACAACGCTATAAACAACGCTTTTCAGCAAGTCCCAGCTCCAAGCATCCTAGTTTCCCTGTTCTACTTTTCTGCTTGTCCATGTCAGAAACTACACCTGTTGACCTGTGCACCTCAGACAGCCTGCTCTGATACATTCTGCCGTTAAAACTCATTCAGACTGCCTAGTGCCTGCCAGAAGCAGATGGGCTCCCCCCACTGAGACCGGTTCTGCTCACGGGTTCTGCCTTTTAGCCAGGGAGTTTTTCCTTGACGCTGTCGGCTTTTTGGGGTGAGATGGGGGGCTCAGGCCTGGGGTCTACGTCAAGCTGCTTTGTGACAACGGTATCTTAAAAAAGCACTACATAAATAAAACATAACTGCATTCCTTGCATCCATGCACCTACGTCCATCCAAGGTTAACATCATTACGACTGACGCCAAAAATAAAAAAAACACAATGGGGGTCTAGGTACAGTCTCCAAGAAGCACCCCCAAAACAGTGAGGTTCCAAAATTCCCTTCCCTGCAGTATCTATTTCTCCAGATGCTCAGCCATGTGAAAACTTTAGCATTCAGGTTTTTTTTAAGCATCTTACCTGCAGCTACCTTGACTCCCATTGTTTTTCGGGCATGTACGCTAACAGTGAATGAAAGCAGTGGACTAGCATTGATTACCACCTGTCGCTGGACATTGGTGCTAACGATGCTAGCAGTGCCTGGATGCTCAGTGCGTTTAGCACATGGGCTTATCCAGCATGACGTACACTGCTTACATTCATATATCTATTCATACAGCAGGATATTTACTGAACCAATTCGGGTTCGGGATACAACAGCAGTGCACCTTGGGATTATGAGTCTCCCTAACAATTGTACAACTCTTCTGTGAATGCGCAATACATCACACTGAAAAGCAAGAAAACGAAGACAACTGCATTGACTTGGGGTGAAATGCAGCCTTCTCATAATGTTGCCTTTATATACGATTGCCTAGCTCCCTCTTCGCTATATGACGCAAACACGCAGCTCGAAAGGGCCAACTGTTGAGCGCTATATTTAGCCTTGGTTCTTCACCTTGGAGCCGCTTTGCTGCGATTCTGGCAGCTGTGTAACTAAGCTATGGCAGCCTCGCTAAAGATACAGGCTGTGTTTCAGGATACCAGGGAGAATTATCTCCATCGCAAAGGCCCTGTGGAAGACAGAGCTTCTGCCAAATAAAGCAGAAATAATAAAAACCGTGTATCACAACAGCACCCAGAGACCGAAAGCAACAGTTGTTCCCACCTGATGATTATCAAGATTATGGTTCTCAAGTTCACACTGCATCTATAAATCTGACCATAAAAGAAAAAAAACACACACACACACACACAAACACACACACAGAAAGATCTTTATCTTGTTCGACTCCACACCATGCATAACAACACTACGCTATAAGTCAGGCAGGTCTGAATACATGGAGATTTGTGAAACACAAATCAATACGGCTGAGATATCTGAGCTGCTCCTGGCAGCGAAGCGATATGGCGAGGGATCGGGGCTCACAGCAAAGAAGCTACGGGTTCAATTCCCAAGTGGGGCACTGCTGTTGTACCAATAAACAAGGTGCTTAACCTGAATTACTCCAGATTGGAATGACTGGATTGCGTGCAAATGACGCACACTGTACGCAGGCCAGACGGTTTTATTATCATAGACAGTTCCTGTTCCTCTCTGCTACCCGGTTACTTTCCAGTTTTGATTGATTGTATCCCGTTTCCACCCAAACTTGCCCAAAAGCTGAGGCAGGCTATGGTTTCTATGGAAACTGAACGAGAGGGTGGTGTTCGGGGGCAGGCATTTCTTTATTGCTCAGCACAAGGTCAAGGTCAAGGTCAACCTGATGGCAAGACCTCTCAGCCAGCTATGCGGAATTGCAGTGGTATAGAGCTCAAATGACACTTAACCCAATCAGAAACCAGCAAGAGTTCTGCACTCTGGACTCAGGATGTGTCCAGGGCACACCATCTGGGTTTTTATTTCTCTGAAAGGTAAAAGAGGTAAATGACACCGCCCCTGCTCACCTGACCTTACTCAAGGCCTAAGGTCGGGAACACACCCAACGGAACTACCGCCTGCAGGCCCTGGATCATAAAGCAAATGCTGCAGGCCAGTTAAAACGAGCTCGGCCTCTACTTCTGCAAAAAGCCTCTACACCTAGCGTCGCTACATATACTTAGGACTTGCACCAATGCAACATGGAAATAGCGTTCAATATGAATATCGACTTTGATATTTACATTTCTTATTAAAAACATAACTATGGATTGTTTTGGAGCTTGGTTTTGAATTCATAACACAGAGAGGCTGACACTGCTGCCATGAAAGATGACTACCAATCAAGTTCCAAGTTTATTGTCACATACTTGATAACGATGCAAACATCATTACCAGTAAGGAAATTCTTGGCCCTCAGAGCTTACTCAACTTTTACACAGTAAATAAAAAAAGACATAGTAAGTGATTAAAATAAAAACAAAATTTAAATAATAATTATAGAAATCTGAGTGCAAGAACATATAACAATATAAGGGAAATATGAATTACAATTCAAAATTCAACAGTCTACTAATGTGCCTATATGCCCACTGCCCACATACCATTAGGTTTGGCCCCTACTTTGAGCCCCCCGTATCCAGATAAGTTATGCTTAATGTGATTGGTCCCTCTAAAATGACTGATGGCCCCAGGTCCCCGTCTCCCCCTTCATTTGACATGGACCATAACTAGCGCTGCCAAAAACGTCCGTCTCTGCTCACCCCTCCCACAGACCAAACAGCAGCACACCCACCCCCCGACCCAGTGCCGAGCTGTCGTACCTCATGGAGGCTAGGTGTCGCATGGCCACGTCCAGCGCTTGGACAGAGTCCAGGGGGACCTGCAGGCGGCCGCTCACCAGCGCCTCCTGCAGGAGACGCCACGACACTACGGCCAGCCAGCGGATAGACACCTTGAAGATGCGGTCCTTCCCCTCCCCTGGAATGGTCACCTCAAAGTCCACCTGGGGGAGGGGAGTAGGAAAAGGGGGAGAGAGAGAGAGGGACTAAGAAAGAGAGAAAATCTGAAGTCACAGAAAATGAATTTTTTGAAAATTAGGAGTTGCGGAAATGAGAGTTTCGTGAAGAGGTAAAACCCTAAATAAAGACACACGAGAGAGAGAGACTGACAGAGACTGATCACAACTAACCAGCTCTATGCATGCAAACCGAAAGAGGAAGCCACAGGCAAGATTCATATGAAAAGAGCTGTCGAGACACGAGGTCACCTACCTTCTCGTTCCCAATGGGCAGGGCTAGCACCGTGTAAATGTTCTTCTTGCCGTCGTACACCGGCTTTCTGTCACCGAAAAGCTGTGGCTTGAAGTGCTGGACCATGTATTCCACAACCTCCCTGCAGGGGGTGACAGAGATGCCACAGGCATTAGCCCTGGAGAGAGGACTGCAGCCCACAACCTTTTGTTCAATGAGATCAATGTTATGGCTGGTTTTAGCTTTCACACAAAGCTAGCAACAAATTCAGACCCAACAAACCAGACCATGTCAGTTAACATTGGAATGGACTTCTTAAATTCATCAATTTAAACCACTTCATTTAAAAAAAAAAAAAAAAAAAAAAAAAAGACCTGGACACAAAGTCACTCTCCAGGGGCAAGAGCAAATATTGCAGAACTCAAGGCAGGATAGGACGCCATGTATAGGGGTTTAAGGGGTTCAGATGGAAGGAGGAGGTCAGGTTTACTTTCCAGTGCTTAGAAACACAGGTGTTCCACAAAACAAGTGAGGCAGTGGGGGGAAAAAAAGGTTTGAATGGACAGCTGTCATCCATGTGTATACATCTTTATGTCCCTGACTGGACCCTCAGGTCATATAGATCTGTGTGTGAGTGTGTGTGTGTGTGTATGCTCATGTAAGAGTAGGAGAAAGCGTGTGCGAGTGTGTGTCAGTGCATGTGTGTGTGCATATGGGAAAGGGTGGGTGGGTGTGTGTGTGTGTGCATTAGAGGGACAGAGTGTGTATGTGTGTGTAGTTGTGTGTGTAAATGGAATTCTATGTAAAGACTTCCTTTTCCTGGGTTCAGTTCTTACAGGCTAAATGAAGATGTCAAAAAAGCATGAATAAAACGAGTTTTTAAGATCAGGTCGCACCTCCGTCAACTCTCCGATAAGATGGACCACCCCTGCTTGACTGGGCCCAGGTGAATAAGGTCTGATCAGAAGCAGACCTCTGAGGGCTGACAATACCGCAGCTCTGTGAGCTAACACACCCTCAGCTCCCCGCTGGCTAACCCCATGCCGCTGACGACCATGAGCCACACTTTCATCTCACAAACAGCGAGAACAGCCCAGTCAAAGCCAGGGTAATGCGAGTGTGCAGGGTAATGGGGAGAGCTGTTGGCTTGCAACTCCTCCGATCGGAGGACGAATCTCGCTTCTTTCCACGCTGCAGACGCATCACCAGTTGCATGCTGCGTAAGTCGTCACAGGATGACAAAGTCAACATATACTAGGCTTGTGTTCAGTCTGGCCAGGAAGGGGCGCTAGAGAGCAATAAGACCAGTTTGGTCCCAATCGTTCCCTGGTAAGACTAGGGCCAATTGCTGCCTCACCAATGGGGACCTCAGGCCATACATTACTTTACTGTCATTTAGTTGACACTTTTATCCAAAGCGTTACCCTGGCCAACCTCCCTGGGAAGACTCAAGGGCCAATGGTGTTTTTGCTGTGGCTGGACTGGGACCTGAACCACCAACCTCAGGGGGGACCTCAGGCCATAGGCCAGCCGGTGTGGTTTTATTACAGTTATATATTACATATATATTACAAAGAAAGTAGCAAAAAGTGCCAGGCTCATCTGAGAGCCGAGACACGAAAAACACAAGACCACCGGATTTGAGGTTTCACACTCGAAAGGCAAACGCCGTCATCACTACCACACTCTCTGATTAATAATCTTACACAGGAATTTTGGTCTTGCTCATGCTGACACTTAATTATTACAAGCTGTTTTAAAAAACAGGAACTGCTTTTAAAGTACCCGACTATTTTTGTGAACAGTAGATTGCGGATCTTTGAATGCTAAGAAGGTTGTTTGTAGGCTTGTAGACCATATGCTGGTTTCAGCTTCCAACAACCTGAAGCTCCCATAGCAAAAGCATCAGTGCCAGTGTGAGTGAGGGATGAACGCTGGGGCAGGGTTTAGCTCATACCTGGGACTAAACTACCACAGGAGCCTTCGTCTTAATCCCACACTGTTGGGATTTACTCAACTGTGGCTCCATTCAGGAGAGGTGGGAAGTCCAGGATGGGAAAATTGAATGAAACTGCACGGAGAGAACCACAGAATAATCGTGCAGGAGGGGGGACATAGAGGCACAGTCGCCAGGCCGTTACCTGTTGACGCGACGTGGGCACTTGTCGGGCTTGATGTCCACCTCGTAGTGGTAGACGTCCATCTTGGGGATCTCGACCTCGAAGTAGTTGGCCAGCAGTTTGATGGGCTTCCCCACCGTGCCCATCCCCGGCCGCCGAGGGGCCTGAAACACCTGCTGGAGGGGAGGGGGGAAGGGCCCCATGGGCACTGGAGCGAGTGGGGGTGGGTGGGGGTCAAAGGTCGGGGGTCAAGGGTCAAGTGGGCGAGGCAAAGAGCCAGGCGGCAGCAGACAGGGGCCGGGGGTGAGCAGGGAATCGGTGAGAGTGTGAAAGTGAAAAGAAAGGAGGGATAAAGAGGGAGGTGGGAGAGACGGAAGGAGGAGGGGGGGACGGGAGGGATTAGGGGGTATTTAATTAAAGAGGGGAAGAGGAAAAGAAAGAGTATGGGGAGATCAAGAGAGAAGGGTGGTGGAGGAGTTGTGTTGTGGGGGAAGGGAAGGATTAGAGGAGGGAAGGGTGGGGGAAAAGACAGAGTGACATCATGTTAGACATAATGACATCACTTCCTGTGCACTTACTGATCCATAATACAAAAGATACAAATTTAAAAATTTGCTAATATCATATCTCCATACCTAACCACCTCAGGAGCTACAGCAAAAATAAACATTATCATAATTATTATTGTAATTATTATTATTATTATTACTATAATTGTCACTTAAGACCTGCTGTTTATAAGTCTTAACTGTAGCTGTCCCAACACAGGGAAAAAAAAAAAAACCAAACACCTGCTAACTGTAAGAATGAGAATGATGACATGACAACACCCTACTGGCCTGCAGTCAGGACTGAAACAGTGGTGGAAAGTGACAGAAATCAGACATGATTCAAAGGTATTTTCCCAGCTGCTTTTCATTTTCATCTGCATTCATTTTGTTTTTTTTCCTCTCCACTGTTCAGCTCAGTGTGTTGCTGGTGTTCTGTATAAAGTGTGCAATGCAAATAAAGTGTGAATTGAACTGAACTGAATTAATCGCACGTTACGGATGCTCGTTCCAGAGGAGAGGTCGCACTGAGCAGGAAATGTTGGCTTCATAACCGGGGGGGGCAAAAAGCCTGAAAATCTGGAGCATCTCCAGATGCAGCGGAGGGGGTGCCACCCCCCGCCCCCAACCCCCAAGAGAACACTCCATCCACCCCAACAAAGACCCCAGCTGCCCAGCTCTCTGTCAGGCCAAGACAGAGAGAGAACAACCCCCACCCTGCTCTACACGCAGATAAACATGCGCGCACACTCTCTCACACACACACACACACACACACACACACACACACACACACACACACACACACACACACACACACACACACACACACGCACACACACACACACACACACACACACACAGACATGCACACACACACACACACACACACACACACAGATACACATGGACACATGAACACACACACACACACATGAGCACACACACAAGCACACACAGATACACATGGACACATGAACACGCACACACACAGACATGCACATACACACAAGAGCGCAAACAGACACGCACACACAGAAGCATTCAAACGGAGACCATGTACACAGACATGTAAAAAGATGCTTGTACAAGGATATGTGTGCATGCACACAAACACACACACACACACACAATTTGCAAACATACATATCTACCAGATCTGCAAAAATAGGGCCACATGCATGCATAAGCACACACACACACTACTGGCATGACATACCTACACACATACACACAAACACACACACATGAATGCAGTCATACACACACTCCCATGCAAGCACATTCGACAGCACAATGCATCCCATTCTAGACATGTAGAAGACGCACATGATCCAAAGCAACACGAAAACACATAAGCACGCAGGTGCGCGCGCACACACACACACGCGCACACACACACACACACACACACACACACAAATGAACATATATAGGCTACACACAGACACACACAACAAGGGAGCCCCCCAACATTCCCAGCCTCACCATGGAGACACCACAGCAACACTCATTGTCATGGAGATCAGGAAGTCCAGGGTGTGTGTGTTTTTGAGGGGGCTGGGATTGGGGCAAGAGGAGGTTGAATCCTTGGCCTTATTCATCAACAATATTAACATTTCCACACAACGCCGGGCCCGCGTGATCCCTGTCTTTCACCCGGGAGCACGCCCGCGAGAAACGGGTCAGGCTCAAGAAAGGAGGCGCTGGGCTGGAATTTCAAGCGCCAACAGCTACCAGAGACCACCGTTAAAATGGGGGGGGGGGTACACAACAACGGATAAACTGACACTGGTACACACACTCATGCAAACATGAACATGCATACAATACATACGCATAAGCACAGAAACTGATCCACATGCACACAAAAATACACGCAGTCTCCGGGACACCTTTGAGTGCTGAGACGCGGGCCTGACTCCTCCCCCCTCCCCGTGGACACAAACGCGCCCTTTCAGTGGTGATCAGAAGCACAGGCAGATGGTGGGAAGGAGAGGGCCGTTCAGCCTGTCAGTCAGGGTTTACCGCCAGGCCCCTAAAAACACGCCGCACACTCAAGCTGTCAGCCTTTGTGAAAAATTTGCTGCTAAACTCTTCACCCTACCAAGTTAATTTGATCAGCATTTAATTGGGTGCAAGAATTTTATTAAAAAAATGCGCCCCTCATTTTCCTCCCCAACAAAACCTGACCAAAATCACCCCATTCACCTAACTCAAGTGCTCAAGAGGAAGTAGCTGCTCACGTGATTCTTCAGATTCACATGGCAACTAACAAACGCCGTTTTTCAATACTGTGGATGCGCCGCTTATCTCAGAGGAGCACAAAGTTAACACACATTCAGTTTGTGAACCCACAGGCACCTGGCTGACCAGGGGGGGTCGCTAGAGAGAAGGATGAGACTGACTGAGTTTACCCCCTATTAACCATAACAAAGCTGAGCCAATCTCTGTTGACAGTACAGTCCAGCCATAGCCAGGAGTTGGAGGTTTGAGTTAATCCATTTCTAAACACTTCAAAACTCTATTAAGCAGAGTAAATTGAGGGCAAAATTACATGGCAACTATATCAACAATTATCATGCTAGATAGCTAATTATCAGGCAGACTGAAAGCATGTGTCAGAATTGCCCCCTCAACTTTTCCATTCATCCTCAAGGGCACTGCAAAACTGAAGCACTACCTGTTTTTGACCTAATATACCGCAGCGGATTTTTCCATTTTACTTTGTAAATAAACGTCTCATACTGAACACGAGAAGTGTGGGAACATCAGGCAGAGTGAAGCTTGTGGAAAAAAATCATCATCACTCCAACGACCATACTGGTTGGGTAGAGAAACATGTCACAATGAAGGAACCATACATATTTAAAGCAAACACTGACCATTTCATTTTTTTGCAACTGAATTTTGCGGGACATAGAGTGACAGCTGCTAACCCTCCACAAGCATACCTGTTCAACACTCTAGAATTCTGCAGGCACAATGACCAGGATTCCATAGTTAGGCCTACTCGCTCTGACAGACTTCCGCGCATCATTAGCAATGAGTTATTGAGCTTGGCCATTTAGTAATATATTCAAGGGGATACTACCGCGTTCTACGCCTTTAAGATGCGTAAGTTTGCTTCCCATACATTATCTTCCATTAACCTCATCATTGCAATGCCACTTATAGCTGCAGCTAGAGTACGTACCACCCAACGCACCACAAACAGTCAGTGACTGTTTTATACCCTACAGGCCACAGATTACTGCAGGAGACCCAGTGACTACTTTACACCTTACAGGCCACACACAGTACTACAGGAGACCCAGTGACTATTGTATGCCCTACAGGACAAACACAGGTGAGCCAGTGACTATTTAATACCCGAAAAGGACAAACACAGTACTGTTGCATTACCTTTTTTTGTGGGGGGACTCTTCTCTAGATGTGTGGTTCATTTTATCAGAGGGGAAAATTTCAGAGTAAGACTGATCTGGATTTAAATGTCACTTCATGCTGTCCATATCTCAAAAACCACAAAATCTATCATGTCTCACTGTTGTGGAATAATTGCCTTTTGGTGACACATTCAAGACTCAAGCCTTTCAGTTATCAGCCATATGGCCCAGTATATATCCCAATGAACATGGCCATAACCAACCAAGACGTTCGATTACCCCATGTCCAAGGAATAAGCCGTTACACAAGGGGTGCCCAAATTTATCCAAGAAAGTCTAGTTTTGGTGCACGCTTTTGTTCTAGCAAAGCAGTACGACACCTTATTCAAATAATGAATAAAGAAGGCCCATATTAACTGAATGAGGTATTTGTGCTTGAACAATAGCCTGCACCCACACAGACGCCTCCTGGTTAAGACACTCCTGCGCTATACCCTTTAGGATAACACTTAAAGGGATACCCCAGTATTTTAGAAACGAAGGCCTTTCGTCTACATAGCACACTACAGTTAGGGGGTTTCAAAGATGACGAGGTGCTACCAGGTAGACAACCTAGCTCTAACCACATGCAAAATCTTCTGAGGAGACCCCCAAATCAGTTTAGTTTCAACTGATAACTGACAACCGCAGTCCAGTAACTTGTTCAGACGATTTCTCCAAGGATGAATGAACAGATATTAAAATGGCAGCAGTTGGTTTCTCCATATCTTGTGAGTAAAATATAGGATTTAATGAGCAAAATGTTGCAGCATCCCTCTACGCAATTTGTTCCAGAATGCACACTTGTATTCCATGAACTTCCGTGTTCCACAGTACACTCTTCAAAGCAAACCAGCTACAATGTACCAGAAAGTATTCTGGATCACAGTACATGTGAAACAGACAAGGAATCCATCACAGAGCAGTCAGAACATATTTGACCTTATCTTTCATGATGTAGGCCTATATCGGAAATGGCATAATTAAGACTAACTCGCTAATGATTACAAACAGTCCACTGTTGTTTTACTGGTGGTTGGTAAGGTTACTAATGGTTGCTATGTTCAAGGAGATGATCTCTGGGAAGGAAAACATACTGGTTTACGAGCAAGTATAGATTCATATTTGAGAATGTTGTCATGTCAAGCATACAAGATCAAATAAGGGGATTACTGTACAAACTTAAGGTCTACATAACACAACACTGTCCTGGGGGACCCATGCATGTTCAATTAACAGCTCATAACAATCCAGGGCTTTTAACTGTGGTTGGAACAAAAAACAGAACATGCATGCACTGAGACAATGAAGAATTGATAAGAAAGCGCAAATAGGCTAAATTTAATGTAAGGGAAAAATTACTCATTGTAGACCTTAAAACACCTGTGTTCAACAACCTTAATTTATCAAAAGAATGACTGTAACAAACAAGCTTACACAAGCGTACCCCGGCCTATGTTTGAGAACCACTAATACTAGAACCCCTGTATACATGGAACACTGCCTGTGCAGCCTAACTGACAACTCAGCCGTGAGACCAAAAAGGTTGGAATCTGCGCGCCGTGGCAACAATGACATGGCACCAACCAAGGAATCTGACCCAAGATTCTGTACTCTGTGACTGAAAATCCACGTAATTCAAGCAATATGTTCTTACGTACTTCATTCTTTTTCCCCACATCCAGAAAAGCAAAAAAAGAACCCTTCACACAGACTGTATGCTCCAACCTCTTAAACATGGTGGAGATACATGGGTCAGGGTATGGGCAGCCTTCTTCTGGCAGCACTGGGTCTGAATATTCCTATGTCTGGTGGATTTGTGGAGGAAAATAAGACCATTTTAGGGTGCAGCATATGGTGAAAACAACATGCTTACATATCCCAAGCAAATAACACTGCCAAACAAACAAATTTCAAGAACGGTTCCACAAACACCAGGACAAAGTCAAACGCCTTCCACTGCCTTCAGTTGTTAACATTATTGAAGCTTGTTTGGAGTGTGGAGTATATTTCACTCTCTAACCCTCCAAGAACTGGAGGCCGTCCTTCGTGGATGATCCAACATCCTAGTAGAAATTATAAAAAACTTACATAAAGGACTAAAGCTGTTCTAAAAGAAAAAGCAGGACCAACTCCTAATCAGCTAATAAAAAATCATATGCCATTTAGTGTTTGCATTACTTTCTCATATTTACAATTCTCATATGTACATATGAGCTGAAAACACAGTGAGGTTTTTCAGCTTTTAGGTTCCCACAGCCATGAGTGAACTGGACTCTGGAACAGACCTGGGTCAGGTATGCATATGAAATACTCCAGCATTCCACATGCTGGTGGAGGTAAAAATCAACAGCCCTCCCAGTGGGTCCATCACAATTTTCCACAAAACAAAATCTGGTCACCAACCAACCAACCAACCTAAAACGTATAAGCTTTCCAAAGAGAGATGTTATGCCGGGCACTGGTGAAAACATAAGTTTCATTGTAAATATGAATAAATTCTGCTGGTAAATGAAAACATTATATTTCTCCAAATAATTATTTTGACTCAGGTTTTCTCCAGAGCCTGACAGTCTTGGGTTTGAAAACCCATCAAGAAAACAGCGCTGGAATATCCATGAACTTTCCCTTACTTTTCTCTACAGAACAACCTGGTAATTCAGCTGCAGCATCTGAGTTAAAAGCCTAGCCCCTCAAATAATTATACTGTCCTGCTGTCCCACATAAAAATAAATAGTTTTAAATGGATTCAAATGCACAAACCATTGCAACTCAATGAGTACACTACACCTGATGAGATGAAGACAATGTTTTGCAATGAACGAGACCCAAAAAAATGTAAGAAATTATTATTATTATTATTATTATATTATTATTATTGATATGCAGCAATCCTTCCTACAATTATTACTGATTGTTTTATTATTATAATTGAGCAGTCTTAACCAGTGATTTTGACAGCTTGACAAAATGTGCATTTAAGACAGGCATGACAATGAGTAGGAACAATTCTGATCGAATGCATGAAGGAAGTCGACCATACACTAAGTCTACACAGCCGAGCAGCACACCGGCACTAGAAGCTAACGACCCGCGGCTGTTACCAGCTCATTGAGCCACTAGGCTTAAGCGCGCTTCATACATTCACTTATCGGTAAGAGAGGAGAGCACAGCAGTAACGCAGTAACTTAGTAACTGTGGTAGCAAGGTGACACTCTCCTTTTTGGGGGTGTGTGCCGGAGAACCCTGTTGGGCTGGAAAGCGTGATTCTGTGCACCCCTTACCACCGCTCTTAAAGGTTCCCACGACCCTCACCGCCCCCGCCCCTGACCTCAAACACTGCCATTAATCTACAGCCCCTGTCTATCGCCATCAATCTCCCGCACACACTCAAAGCTGTTTGGTTGTTTAGTTTTTGGCTTGACTAGCTGGCCGCCAGTAACGACTGCTGGTAAGTTGACTTGCTATGCTAACCTGCCCCATGCCTTAAATTAAACCGAGCAAATCTTTCGTTTGTTACGGTAATCAGCTTCGGCGGCTAGCTTGCTAGCTAACTACCGTAACAAACGTGTACCTTGCTTGCAAAGATTCCCGATTCATTTCGGCCAGCCCCAGTTTACCTCGCAGCGGAATCATCTATCATAACTCGGGTATGGGCATTGACTTACCGGTGCCAGAAGGTCCTGGTTCCATCCCATCCACTAAGCCACGCTGGTACTACAAAATCCAGGGCTCTATCGCCACAACGCCGGCGCTCCTGTACCCTTTAGCTTTCCAGCCTGTTTGCCTCTCGGCGTGCAGGCTTCTCCGTCCTCGCTGCGCCCCCCGCCCCCTACCCCTTTTGGAACCCCCAGACCCGCAGAGTTCTACCGACAATAACCCCCGGGCCCGGTCCCTTTAAGTCAGCTCTCTGAAGGGCTCTTGGCCGATGGAGCCCTTCTGAACAACAAACGTCCGCTTTCTGGGCTCCCACGTCGGCCTGGCTAGGCGAATCGCCCGTCAAATAGTGTAAGGGCTTCGGTCTGTTGTGCTCCTGGTCGCCGTTCAGCCAGGACTTTCCAGCGGAACAAAAAGGGACAAAACCCCCACCAATTCCAAACCTCCTCAGTACAGCGGCCTTTTTTAGTAAGCGCCCCCGTGCGTTGGGCGGGAGTTGCAGACTTGCGTGATCTGCTTAGTGGGTTGGCATTGTGTCATGACAGTAGCCTGAAAATATAATACCAGAGCGTCTTAATCTTTCCCGCAAATCAAGGTGTTGAGATATAGGGTATATCTAATACTCAGGTTAATAACAGTCTTTATGAAATCATCGCGCCCATCTCTTTTCTTCTACATCTACATTTAGTTTTTATACTTTGGTTGCTACATAAACACATCAACAAAATTGCCACAATGCAGAAACAGTTTTAATCATTTCCTAACTTTTCCGTCCATTATCTATTCAATCACTGTTTAAAGTAATAGTCTGACTCGAGCCTATCAAATTGAAATTAAACAACTGTTTGTGTCGACCATATACTTTGTGGAAACCAGCTCTTCCGCAAAAATCCAATACAAAATGCACAACGAGCGTACCCTTGCATGCCAATATGTTGCTTTTTTAAATACAATTAGGCCTGCAGATATTTTAGGTGCGTTAAACGGGCTAGTTTCCAGGGTAATTTCAAATCGGTTGTCCAGGTGTTAGCTGGCCAACAGAGTGCGCCACCAGTATGTGTGAGGGCTCATGAAATAGCTTAACGGCTTTGTGATTCTTACATGAAACTTTTAGGAGCGGTTTTGCTGCCACCAGGTGGAGCGATGCCTGCATGTTCTGCAAAACGATTCGGAGCGTAGTCTTTTTTTTAGCCACATGGTATGTGTGGTATAGGTACCATCTTTCTCTTCTTATTAGTTTAAAAACGTTCGTTTAAAAAGCAGATTTCACCTTAAGTACCGACTATGTCTGAAGTATGTCAAACCAATATTACTGTTTTCTAGTGCACAGATTTGTGACGCATTCAAGCCCTTATGCACGAATCTTTCAAACAATGAATATTCACTGTCTTAAGAAGTTAATTCAAAATTACCTGAATAGACATGTGTATTTGTACATACCTTGCTTTGAGAAACATCCAAGGCTTACGACTGCACATGAAGACACATAATCATAACAACAAATTATTATTAGTAGTAGCACCTTTTAAACAAAAATATATTTTACAACATTTCAATTTTTTTGTGAATTTTATTCTTTGTTGAAATGCAATCCACATCCTTCAAACAACATCAAAGGGAAAAGGAACAAGTAGAGGAAGTAATTTCATGATAATTATATGGAAATAAATTCACATTAAATAATTGAATTTTTACTTTCACAGTTGTTTTCAACTAATCATTCCTATATATACACATAGCACAGATAAATAACAAAAATACAGTGTCTGTTTTCCCATAATTTATCAAAAGGGTTTTCATTAAGATGGTAAATAATGGCATAGGACAGATTTTGAATATAACTGCTTATAAGATATTTTAACACACAGCCATACAATGTTTTACAGTAGGTACACCTTCAGACTAATCCAAAGACACACACTCACACACACAATGAACCATTCATAACATCCATTGATTAAAGTTTTCACAAATGAAACTTTAAAAATTGGAAAATACAGTTACATATTTTGGAAATAAATATGACCTTCACACATTCAATTCGCTTTCCATATAAAAAATATGTACATATATTTAGTAGAATGTGATTTTTAAGTGGAAAAAAATGTGTACAGAAACAGCACATTTAGAACAGTAGTCCTTAGAACTGAGACAGTAGAATTGAGAATGAGGGAAAAAAAACGGCAAAAAAGATTCTAAACTTTTCCCTTTTAAAATTTCCATTCAAAGTTTTACTTTTGATATTCATGTTTTCAGCTGAATGTGTTCGTTTGTCTGCTTGTATGCACATCAAATGTTCAGTGAAATTCAATCAATTTTGAAAATTTTCAACTGGGTAAAAATAAGCCTATCAGTGCAATAGCTGTCTCCTTGGAGCCCCACCCACTGCTAATATCCTGCATTCCTTAGACAGTTGGCCTTCACTCTCTTCCATATACATCTCTACACTCGCACATGCACGTGCACACACACACACATGCACACACACGCATGCACACACACACACACACATGCGCACACACGCATGCACGCAAGTACGCACACAAACACACGCACACACACATGCACACGCGCACACACATGCACACGCGCACACACATGCACACGCGCACACACACGCGCACAGACATACACACACACACGCGCACACGGGATGTAAATCTCAAATCATACAACAAAAAAAAAAACAGCAGGAAATTTGATCTTTAAATAAAAACAGGCAAACCGTTCATTCAACTAGAACGCTACAAGTAGGGAGAATGGCCGTTCAAACACCCACACAGAGAACCCACCATTTAATCTGACCATTTTCATTAACAGAAAAAATAATCAGAATCTCACACACTGCATGACAGGCCACATCAAAAAGAACAAGAAATGCATTTTTGTGTACATTACAGACATGACAAAGCTGGGAAATGAGGAGGGTGTTATGGTAACCCGGCTCTGCTTCCATTTTCAGAGTATTTCTTACAGTAAAATGAGGAGGTAAACTTAGCTGGAGTCGGACCTTCAATGTAGTCACTGAGTATCACCTGTTTCAACAGATTCTTGAATTTGACAAATTTGATGATTGCTTGTGATTGCGCTGGTCAAGAACTAATGAATCGTCTTTTTTGATTTTTGGTACTGATCTGATCTGATCAGATGGATAAGTTACAGAAGAGGCAAAACTCATTTTTCATTAAAAAAACCTTCTTTTTTCATTTTGTTTATGGTAATGCGACTCTTATGTCGCTTTATAAAAAAGGAAATGTACTAAACATCCTCAGAGTCACATTGCATTGCTAAGAGGAGTGGTTCTCAGTGAGCAAAAGAGAGAAGAGGGACGTTTTCAGCGCATAAAAAACTCAGGTGATCAAGTTTCCCTTTTTAAATAGTTTTAACTGTTTTAACTGCTTAAACAATTAAACAAAAGTTAGAAATGTGTTTAAACCTTGTCTGTGATATGGCCCCTTGCCTATACTTGTACTAATGACTTCAGTTTAGGGGGGTACAACTCCAATCCTGATGGTTCACAGTGCTGCAGGTTTTTGTGATTGTTTTAATTAGCAGCTACTTAAGGCACTGGAAACATTTATTTGGGGACTTTTAGCTTATCCGTTCGTTAAACTGGGCACTTAAATACTTAAAGACACCAAAGACTCACAGACAATCCTCTGGGACTAAAGTTGGCACCCTTGTCAGGTCAAACGGTTTCAGGCTATCAACTGGTCCTCATTCCAGGTCCTGGACAGCTTTCGCGCATGCTGGTTTTTTTTTTTTTTTAATTTTCACCTGAAATTCCACATCAAGTTCAGTCCCGATAAACCTCATGAGTTAATTTACGTAATCAGCAGTATTCAGTAGTCAATGAGTGCCGAGCAACAGCAGAAACCAGCATACCCAGTGCCTCTCCAGGACCGGGGGTGAGGGCTGAGGTAATCTAACGCTTTCTAGGTTGATGAGGCTTCAACAGAAGAGTTTGCAAACAGCTGAAAAGCACTGAGAGGGTTCCATTGAAAGAAGCCCTCGCTGTGAGCACCGGCGCACAAAGGCCTTTTCAAACATCAGTCATTTTACCACTCCCGCACAGTAACTCAAAGTCCCTGCCCAAGTTAGGTATCCCCTGTCTGAACATGGGAGGAATTCACTCTATACATGGCTGACACTCCTGTCAGAAAACCAGCACACCCACTGGCTCTCCAGGACCAGGAGTAAGGACAGCTGGTGTAGGTGGATTGCACCCTCTGATGCAGTGGACTGGGTATCAGCCCAAAGAACCAACCTCATTGTGAAGGTTCTGAATGGCCATAACACAGTCAACCCCTGGACACCTTTGAGAACTTGGTAGATCCATGAAAGAAAAGCAGGGAGATACACCTTTAAGAGTGTCTTTGGCTCAGCAAAAACGACCCCACCCCACCCCCCAAAAAAAAAAAAAAAAAATCACACAAATAAAAACTACATTCCCATGTCACCTTCAGTTACTGGGTTATTTAAAGTTAGGCCTCTCATCTCAATATAATAATAAAAAAACATCATTCACAGCACAAGCTCAACGTTACTTTTTCACCTATTCAATAATCTCTAATGTTAGCCAGGTTAGTGCTTGTCTTCTTGAGTTGGCGGAAATGTCCTCATAATAGCCGAGGACCAATCGGACCAGTGGGTGGCATTCCCACATGTATCCTGAATAAGCAAACATTACCAGTTCTGCAGTTTCTACTGGGATTCCAACAAATAAACCACTCTCTCAGGTTCATATTATGGTTACTTGCAAAGGTGGAAAAACTACCATGTATGTGTTGCAACTGAGCACTAAAACAGGTGATTTCACTACTGTTACATCATCTCAACCTGGCTCAAGAGTTGTGCAGATTAGAATCATCTGGTTTAAGTGCGTGGTTGGAGCAGATACATCCTGGTGCTTTTACTTTCTGAAGCTAGACAGACTTGATATGGTACACTTCAGTTCTCTGTTGTGAATCCTGTCCCACATAACGAGGATCTCGTGTGGCTTAAAACCGTGGGCTACAATAAGGTCCTGGTAGAGGCAAGGGTCCATGGTGTAGATTCTTTTGGGGACGACCTTCTCGCCCACTGCCAAAACTCCAACATGGTGCCTCGGTTTCAAACCTGCCTTTTCCAAGCACATGCCTAAATAGGCATCGTCTATAGGAATGACAGGCACCACGAATGACATGTTATAAATCACCTGTGCACTGTAGCCAGAGATAAGGAAGCCCCCTCCAGTGCAGTATGGAGGGAATACATCTGCTTCGTACACCTGTGGGGGAATGTAGTACTTGCTCTTAGTCCATCTGACAGGTTTGGTGTCTTGGAGCACCTGGCCCACGTACAGGTGCTTCTCACCCCCGTGCCGGGGACTGTCCTCAGCCTGCAGGTAGCGGATGATGTTGTCGGTGTTGGCGAAAACGTCCTCGTCGCCGTTGAGGATGTACCGTGCCTGTGGGCAGCGTTCCCTCATCCACTCAAGGAACAGCAGCTGCTTGAGCGTCAGGTTGAAGAACGAGTCGTGGAAGTCCCACTGGAGGATGTCGCCGTAGCGACGGTTCTCCGTCGCCAGCAGCTCGTCAGTGTGCCGCCTGGCCTCATCTCCCGGGGCGCCCACCGTCCCTGCCAGGAACACCCGCCGGATACTCGCCCCGTTCTCCACACGCTCAGCTGCCCAGGTGCGCCGGAGCACCTCTCGCTGGTTGTAGTTCCACGGCAATGTCTTTATGACCAGCAGGAGGAAGACGGCGGCCGAGTCCTCCGGTGTCCGCCCGCACTTCTTTGGCACATCCAGCAGGGGGCGGAACCGCCGGCAGTGTCTGTACAGCAGGAAGTCTTGGATGTGGGCCGGCAGGCCAGAGAAGCCCTTGAGGCTTCCCACAGAGTGGTTCGGCGTACACTTGTACATCCGCTGCTTGGTCCAGGATGGAGAGGGGACCAAGGTGCCATTGCTATCGCTGACTGAAGAGGTGGTGGGCCCTGGGTCAATCACAGTGGGAGGGGGGTTGGGTGCATCCACCTGGAAGTACCTGGATAGGTCATCCTTGGCAAGTAAAACCAGGAAGTACAGGGACACAACTGTACAAAACACAATGGCTTTGAATCCACAAGGCAGGTGTTTCATGTTTGTTCCTATGTGCAGAGAGAGAGAGAGAGAAAAAGAGTAAAAAGAAAGAGAGGGAGCAGGAGAGAGAAAGAGGAAGGAACATAAGGATAGTGAACGAGAGCAGGAGAGGAAGAGGGGTAGAAAGTGAGAAGGAGAGAGAAGAGGGAGAAGGAGAGGGATTAAACCTGGCATTCAAGGGTTATTTCAACACATGAGGACAGCACAGAGAAGCAAGACTGGACACAGCATCACAAAATAAACAAGTGCACATTCGTAATGACGTCCTTGTACTGCAGCTGAGAGCTGAGGCATTCATAGGCGACAACTGCATCTACCAGGGTGGAGTGACCACATGACTGAAGTGATAAAACGCAGACTGCAGTGCACAAATATAATTCACTGCATTGAATCTGAAAGTATGACACCCAACACAGGAGGTTATTGCTGCTTACATGTATATGTGATTTTATGTGTGTATGTATATTATGTGGGTGTGTATGTGTGTATACAGAACTTACTGCTGAACTACTACTACTTAGCGAGTTATGCATCAAAACCCTCCAATTACATCTGGAGTCAGTCAGACCCCCTTCAATGTTTGATGCCGTTTGATTTTTCCACACCTGGTGGGATGAAACAGTCAATATTCAATACCATTTTGCTTTTAGGGGTCTATATTCAAATTTCATACGTCATAAGTCATATATCAGTCATCCCCCGATTCGCGCAACACTGGATGTGGCAAACCCGCAAAACCTATTTCTTGAGACTCAAATCCAAGGCCATACGTCAAATTGGGCTGGTCCAATTCATGGCGCTACCCGCAATAGGAGGTCCATGTGCAATAAAAGCACGTGCACCCAGCGCTCGCAAGAGGAAATTGATGGCCTAAGGCAGAGCAACGTGCGCTTCACACCAGAGGAAGCGGACGTACTGGTTCCTGTCCACATGGACAAGATCGCTGGGTTTTAGCGGTTTATTTAGCCTGGCAAAAAAAAAAACAAACGGCGAATAACAGCTGGTAAAATTGACAGTTACTTGTCTCCGGTCTTGTGACACAGTCGCCACCGGCAGAATGCGAAGGGGCAGAGCACACATGTCCAATTATTAAATATATGATTTAGGTTATATATGTGGTGAAGGAAAAACAAGTCAGAGGTGTAGGCATACTTAATCTGTAAAGCAAAATCAGCAGGATTCAAATTTTCTTTGCTTGACTTTCCAGATTCATGGAGCAGGAGTTGGAGGACCCAATTTACCTAAATGTTAATTTATGTTTCTGGAGACTAAAAGTTTGTCGGTGAACTGCCAGCTCTACCACTTCCTGCTCGCTAGACAACGAGATTATCATCTCAAATATTTACACTAGTCAAGGCTAGTTTGTTCATGCATGAGATATTGCACTGTACTTGTTTTTTTTCCATTAAAGTTCTTTTTCAGTTCCCAGATCTCTTTGCAATGACGTTGTGAATTCATTTTGTATTTCACCTGACGATCATGGATAGTTTAGATTTCCTACAGTGAATCACTGCGGACTCAATCGTTCAATCAAATAATCTCCGTTATCCATTTGCAGCATTACACCATCTTCATCTGGACTATTTAAACTAAACTTTTTAAGCAAAATTCATGATCTATTGTTCCTCTACTAGGGCAACAAATGCTTTTTATACTACAACGACTGTACAGTGACTTCTAACGGTGATAATACAGGAACAACAAACATGACAGTTTTCAACGAACTGCCTTGTGCGCAGGAATACATGTGAGACGAAGGAGCCATGCAGTACAAATCGGTAAACATACGGTATATTGTATAGTGACAATACATATATTTTCACTATATATGACGACTTATACACCTTATATGGCCTATAAGCAATGAATACATTTTTTAAACAAAATAAGGGCCACTTAAGACAGTTTGGATCTTCTGTTACAGCGGAAGAAAGATCTAGATGTCAAACCTTTTTTGTAGGTTTAAAATTCATTTTTCCCTGCTCGTTTTACTCGCTGACTGCCATTTCTCTGCCTTAAAACGAAGACAAACTGCTTCATCATGTAGCTAATGATCGGTATTCCCATCGGTAGATCGAGAGGGCAAGGCAGAGCACAGCAACACCCTGTAGGCAACGCGTATCTGCAGTTCCCCTTTAGCACTCAGCAAACAGGTGCGTTGTCATTAAGTTTTCCTATTGTTGTCACAGCTGGCAATATCGGTTTTAAGTTTTTCTATTGCGACTGGAAACGTGCATTTGGAAAGCTTTTCAAAATGTGTTTCCAATTTAAAATTTCTCGCAGCTGTCCGTTTCCTGCTACTTGGTAGCTTCAAGGCATATATATCAAAGAGCTACAAACAACACAGTAACGTACACGAACAGAAGAGATGTGTAAACTTACCTCTGTGTGACCGGCTGAATAGTCCTTAACCCTCAAAAGCTGACATCCTCATTTCCTTAAAATGAAGATTTCGCTAGAACCACTTATCCTATTTTATTTTGTTCGCGAGGTACCAGTCTGACGGCCATATTGTATTATCATGGGGAGCTTGTAGTTGCTTGCTTTGAAGCGAAATCGCATATTATCCGGACTCCAGCAGAGCGCTGTGTGTGATAGTAGATATAAATAGAGCGGGTGCAACTGCTAGTCACAGCAGGAAGTCGCGCATGGGATCCGCCCTGAAACGTTGTAGGCCCACCTGAAGTTTAATAAGACCGTCCTGCAAGCGGTTGAAACATCGAGACATCAGGTTATTGTTTGTCTCGATGAAATTACTTTCATCTAGAATATTTTAATGTATAGCCTACATGGTCCATATAGTGTAATAGAGACACAGGCTAGCCGGTAAAATGTAGCGGTCGATTGCACTGTTCCTTGACTATGGAAGTTTAAAAATACATGATGTAGTGGCTGGATATTTGTTCTGATGATTTGGAACACTGTTAAAAATGTAATTAAGTAACTTGCTACTGTGTGACGTATCACTACAGGAAGGTCATCCTTTCCCGCAAAAGGAAGTTGGATGCAGTGAGCTCCGTTCCGCCAGCAACACTTAGCAGCAATAAGCCCATGAAGTCCGTCAAAATAAAGGAGCGATGAACTTATTATTTTTAACTTTAAAACGCGGTTATTTTCGCTATTGAAAGTTCGAAAGGTTGCGTGTTATTACTAGAACGTCGACAAATTTCATTAAGCTTATAATTGCAATCATAATAATGTTTATAATAATAGCGTTTGCTCGGTGTGTTAGTGTGCTGAATTAGTTCATTGAATTTTTAAAATTACAAGTGTTTAACATACTTCACATTCCAAAACATTGCTAAACATAAAACATAAAAAGTGGGTAATAGATTAGTATTAGTTTTCCTGACTGATTTCAATTCCAGATTTTAAACTGATACTAACAGGGACATTAACTGGAACGTGATCATTAAGGCTTGACTGAATTAAAATGCTAATTCTTTTATGTTGCCTTATTATAATTCCAGCTATAATGAAAGTGGGGGTTGGGAATACTCAGGAAAGTCTCTAGTATCCAAAATAAGTGAGTTTGACAATGGTCTGATGTCTTAATTCCAACCCAACTTTCATTGAGACATATATTTAGTTTTTTTTGTGAATAGTCCAAAGTAACTGTGCCATAATGACAGGTGCATTCACTGTGAATACACGGTGCCAGGCAAATGCCAGTAACAGACATCGGACCACTACCAAATTCACTTGTTTTGGATACTAGACATGTTCCTGAGTATTCCCAATCCCACTTTCCTTGAGACATATATTTTAGTGTTTTGTGTTCAGTCCAATTTTGACAATCCAGTTTTACAGACTTGAATTTCTATTAAGAGTTAAATAAAATGCAGTATTTTTGTAAGATATTACTGAATGTAACTTCATTTAACATATGCTTTAAGTTGTTGTTAATACTTGATGTTTAAATGTGATATTTCACCATTTTTGTTCAATTTCTTCGTTTTTGTAGAGGAGTTCTCTTATGAAAACTGCGGCCCGAAAGTACTTTTTTTTATGTTGCTGGCGGAACAAAGGTGATTCATTGAATCGTTAGATCAGGGATACTAAAATAGGTAGCCAATTTATGCATTTAGATAAATCTGGCAAATCAGATTTGACGCCCCCCACTTCCCGCAAGAGAGGACGCAAAGGGACAGTAATATGGAAAAACTTGGGAAAGCTTTTCTAAGGAATGTCTGGGTATATTTCTTTTTGAACATATGCCACGGGAGTATCCTCTTCTGTGGCGATACTTCCCACAGTTAATCGTAAATGTAGCTGGTGAACTGGCAAATATTGAGTAATATTTTGCATGGGTGCAGGTGGGAGGTAATGTTCAGTGCGTAGGTTTGCATTCAATCACCGTGGCAATGAAATATTGCCCAACATGTCATTTGATTCAAAGCATTCCATGAGGAAGAAGGTGTTGCCACACACTCAGCAAGACAATCCATTCCAACATATTTGTATGTGTATATGGTGATATGTCTCAATAGACTTGGCTGCATTTGTGCTTGCACAGGCAGACATGCAAACATACCATTGTCAACATTTGCAGTGTCTCTGGGGAGCTCCAAAGATACAGGCTGAAACGCCTCATTGCTTTGCGCAAATTCAGCTGCAGCTTGGGTTTTCTATACACCTTCCATTCGTTATTCTCAGTATATTTTCAGATATTGGACTCGCCAACTTATTGTCCAGGGTCATTTTGTCTGATACCTCATACATGGTTTGACTAAAAGAAAATAGTTAAAATGGATATTGTGTAAAACTGTGAACTGCACCCAAGATGAGTGCATCTGCTAAATGCCTTCATATCAGAGAAATGGTGGCTCTCTGTTCTCAGTACAACCTTTTGGCCCTGTAATTTACTTGGTGTAAAACTTTCATGAGAATAACAAGAGGTGCTTACACACCCAGAAGGTCAATCATTTAACCAGGAAAGCTGCTGTACTTTGTACTTTGTTTCCTGTACTTATCACATTATCTCCATGCCCAGTTCTTTGTCTGTCTCCTTCTTGGTCTTTGACACTTAATCATATGCTGTCGGGTGATGAAATGCTCCCCACTATTGGATGCGATGCTATAAGCTTTGTATCATCTCTGTTTGCTGCCTAAACCCGTTGGTGCACCTTTGTGAGTCACTCTGGATAAAAGCATTTGCTAAACTCATGTAAGTTAATTAAAGGTATTTTTCAAGAAAAAAAAAAAAAGTCAGATAGTAAATTTCATACATAGAGGTGTAGACATACTTAATCTGTAAAGCAAAATCAGCAGGATTCAAATTTTCTTTGCTTGACTTTTCAGATTCATGCTGCAGGAGCTGGATGACCTAGCTTCCCAGAATGCTCATTATGTGTCTGGAGACCAAAAGTTTGCCGTTGAACTGCCAGCTCTACCACTTCCTGCTAGCTAGACCACAAGATGAACATCTGAAATATTTACACTAGCCAAGGCTAGTTTGTTCATGAATGGGATGTTGCACTGTACTTATAATTTGTGAATTTTATTCATTTGTTTTTTTTTTTTTCATTAAAGTTCTTTTTTCAGTTCCCAGATCTCTTAGCAATGATGTTGTGAATTCATTTTGTATTTCACCTGTCGATCATGGATAGTCTTGATTTCCCACAGTGATCTTTATCACTGCTGACTCAATCATTCAACCAAATAATCTCCGTTATCCATTGTCAACATTACACCCTCTGTAAACTTTGTATCTCTTGGCGTCAAACCTTCCTAATATTTCTAGTCAGTCATGCATAGTCATGCCATTGAAGCACATAAGGATTGTGGCTTGAAACCCATCCCGTTTCCCACACTCACTGAGCCCATAGCACAGCTTCTTAAATCAAGCATATACATGGATACTCTGTTGTTATCTATTATGCAAACAAATATTTGGCTTAATAAAAAGGTTTGAACAGAATCTTTGTATACAAAAGGTAACCATATCCTGGAGGTGGTTGCAAGTGCAAGGAGCAACACCCCTAAAGGCCTGTCTCAGAGTGACTGCACAGAATTCTAGCCTGTTTGTCAGCGGCTTGTTTAAGTACTGGAGTCTGGATGCCTGAAACCAATGGGTGACATCTAAGACGAAAGATAACTTCTCATAGATTCATACATCATGGAAAATCCCTCTCATCCCCTCCACAAAACACTGGACAAGCTAAAGAGCAGCTTCAGCAACAGACTCATTCAACGCCGCTGCTCCAAGGAACGATACAGGAAATCATTCCTACCCACGGCAATCAGACTTTACAACTCATCTACCTCTGTCAGAGCCATGATCACACAACTGGACTAATTCTACCTGTCACCTTCTGCACTACATATAACATAGTATAATGTATACTTAGTGTTTACTATGGGACATGTGACATGTGGGTATATTATCCATATTGATATTATATATCATATTTATGCAATATTTTTCACATCCTATTGCACATCCTATGTACAAATTCATAGTATATTATTTAAGGTATGTGTATAGCTTGTTTATATCTTGTTTTTTATTCTCTCAACCTCAGTACTTTATTTTATTCTATTTTATTTTATTCCATTGTATCTATCTATCTAGGCTGCTTCAGATGCACATATTAATCTTGTAAAATGTGGCTTTAAGAGGTCCGCTCTGGAAAAGCTAACGTCGGCAAAAGTGTTGCAGTATGCCTTGATTATTTTACTCTAAGGGATTTAGCATGCATCTGTTTTTCCAGACATGCTGCATTATGAAACTGACGAACAACATAATTGAGACATTGGAAAAAAAAACCTCTTATTTCAACAAAACCCTTCTGCACAAATTATTCATGAAATGTTGCTCTTTGTAAACTGCCATGTGACTATCCAGTCAGAATTTTTTATTTTTGGTAAGTCAATTGTTGTGGTCCACTTAATTGACCTGCAAAAGCCCTTATTTTGAAAACCCTAAATTTGAAATAACTTCCTCTTCTGCGTCAACCCCACTGATGTAATGAGAAGTCTTGTTTCTTATCAGATTTAACATGATGAACATTTTGATGCATTTTTACATTTTAAAATTAAATTATGAATATAATGGATAACAACACAATACTCAATTGTGTAGTTTTATTTGGAAATGTCATAGCTAAGCACAGAACAACCTGTGCTACACAGGTAATACCTCTTTTATTCTTCTAGTTGATTGTGTATGAACTGCACCTAAGTATTTACCGTTCACAAAACTCTCAAGGTTCACAAATTTCTTAAGGAAAGAATAGCTGAGTGGGGAGCGGTGCGGAAGGTAAGATGACGACATTATTGTGTGGGGAGTGTTAAAGCAGGGAACAGTTGCGACCTGAATTAATCCTGAATTTCGCTGAAGCACTACGAATTTATCCCAGCCACTAGACGTATCACTCGTTCAAGGGCAAAAGATAAGATTAATCCACTTATTGGTTCGCAAACAGAAGAATATGCAGTGATTCACCTACTTTCCATTCGCTACAACTACTGACAAAGTCCTGCCAATTTACTTACGCTCACAATCTTTTCCATTGACGATCTTCGCTGAGAGCAGCAGAGAGAAACTAGAATGGCGAGTAAAGTACGTTAGATGAAAAGTACAGGTCTGTTTATGTATTCGAAGGTACAGACTAGTTAAAAGGCCAGATTTCCAAGTCTTTAAAAGCATTTGGGGTGACCATAGGACATTATGGTCACATTATTACATTATTAGGACATTATTAGACATAGCACATTTTCAGGTGTCTCGACGTTTTTTGGGGAAAAGAGCCAAATGCTCAGTAAAAGTTTTGCTCTCAGGTTCAGATTTTAATTTATAAGGTAATACGCTTTATTGATCGCTGTGACAACAGTTAAAATCTGAGACCACACTGTCTTCGAATAAAGTGTGCACCAGAAATAGTGACATATCTTCGTACCCTTTGAGGATCTGTCAGAGAAGTCGCCTTGTAGTGACGCAATATATTCGATGCGGAAGAATACGTCATCTTTACCGATAAGCCGTGTGAGTTGGAAGATTGCTTTTAACAATAATGAAAAATCTGTTGTTCATTGGCATTACCTCATTGGCATAATACAGCATGTTGCACTATTGTTACTTATATTTCCGAAGTAAAATGTTGAAACTGTCTCGCAAGCAGTGTTTTATAAAATTAATTGGAGCTTGGATGGCTCACTAGCTAGCTTTGGCTTACAATGAATTTGTTAGCTATGGAATTAGAATTAACGTCTCTTGAAATGAATAGCTGACTAAGAGATGAAGCATAATGAATGTCTGAACGTAGTCTGTAACTACTAGTCACATGACAGTCTTCATTGTATACTGTTGTCATCTATCTCTAACTAGTTAGCTAATATGCTCGCTATTTGGCTCATCTCTGCAATGTTAGTACTGTTAGAATATATTTTAATGTCCACAGTGTACTGGTTAAGTCTTTATATCGGGATTTCGCATATTGTGAACGTTAACCTTAGTGGTTGACTACAGTACCGACAGTAGGTCGGTAACGAGCCTGTTTGGCTTGTATACTGTACCATTGGAGCTTTGCCACTTGTTAGCTTTAACCAAAAATTGTATACTTTACTGTGTTAAACTGCCTCCTTAATTTAGGTTCACATATTTATACTTTGACAATAATGCTTGAAACACGTGATGCGGAATCGAAAAACATCTTTTTTCTTTTTGCAGTAGGTCCTAGAAGCTCACGATGTCATGGATACGAGAAGGGGAGCTGAGCCTCATCGAAAGGCTATCCGCAAACATACTGAAGGTATTTTTTGTCTTGTAAAATATCTCGTTTATTATATTTAATAGAAATATGATTTAAAACATCAAACCTATTCTATGGGATCATTAAGAGCGGTGTTTCTTTCATGTGACCGTGCCTGATAATACAGTCATTAACTCTGAAAAAGCAGTGGCTTCATAGTGGTCATTCCTCAGTCATAACCCCCATACACTCACCTGATAAGGGATAAGATGCGTAGGGCGGTCCCCAGTTTATCGTGAGCACCAGTTTCTCACAGGAACCAGTTTTGAAACCCTTACAATTTCCAAACGAACCTCAACGGCCACCGTACATTTCTAGGGGTGTTGATTGAACCTCTTGTTTATTTTTGGCTTGACAATTTAACCATAACCTGCCCAGATGTTTTATATAACTTTTATTGCAATATGCCAGTTCTGTTGTTGAGTCTACTGTTGAATAATTTCCATTAATGCCCTTTAAAAAAACACTCACCTTCCTGTCATATTTTTACATGCAAGAAATCCATGTCATCTGACACGATTTCACTCAACAAGGGAGAGCGTTTTTGGATCATTAGTTTGTAATTTCATATGTACGACGTCAATGTAAGTCCCGCGTTGTCTTGCTGTATGGTAAATTCTTGTTAATCTCTGTCTCTTAGGCCGGCCCGATGCCCAAACATGTAGCCTTCATCATGGACGGAAACCGCCGCTACGCCCGGAAACGGCAGGTTGAGCGCCAGGAGGGCCACACACAGGGCTTTGACAAGCTGGCTGAGGTGCGTAGCAGAACTGAGCTCTAAAATATATGCATGTGAAGCGGGTACGTGTGGTGTAATGTGTGGGAGCTCGGCTTGTGACTCAAAGGTGTCGGGTTCAACCGCCAGATAGGAGAGTGCTTCCCTGAGCAACGCTGCAGTGCGTCACGTGACCTGCCTCCAGCAGAGCATGATTATGTGCAAGCTGTGCAAGTCACTGTAGATGAAGGTGTCTGCTGAACACCTAAAATGTATAACTGAGAGAAGCGTTAGATTTTCACATAGGTTGACCAGTTTTAGTTCCTCTTTGGTACTCTTTGAACAAAAAGGGATTTAAACAAAGTATCTTTGTGAAATTGTCATATCCAATGTTGGAGCTCTTAAATAGGAAATAGCAACATGTTTCAATTTAACTGAACCATACTGCTCTACTTCCTTTCTTCAAACCTGCAGATGTAATCCTGGTTCTACATTTCCCTTCTTTTAACACAGACGATGGCTTCCCGCCTTCCCACAGCCTAAGGTTTAACGTTTATCTGCAGCACAAGCGTGATTTTAGTGACTCTGCGCATTACACCATAGCAGGAGAAGGTTGAAGTTTCATGAGAACACAAAATTTGCATAGCGCTGCCATTGACAATGCCTCTCTGTAAGTGAATCAATGTTTTACAATGCGGAGCAGCACCTGTTAATATGTAAACAGAGATGCCAGGCTTGATATAGTGGCCTGGATGTGTCTTTTGCAGACACTTCGCTGGTGCCTGAACCTCGACATCCGGGAGGTGACAGTGTACGCCTTCAGCATCGAGAACTTCAAGCGCTCCAAAGAAGAGGTGGACGGGTTAATGGAGCTGGCCAAGCAGAAGTTTAGCAGACTGCTGGAGGAGCAGTGAGTGGCTGGGACATTGGGCGGGGGGGGGGGTTTGTTAATATGTCACTGGGTCAGCAACATCAAAAGGACAGGGATGAGAAAAGAGCTTTTCCCAAACTCAAATAAAATTGACTCAACCCGAAACGCTGTTATGTACAAATTAATTCATCATACCCAAGGTATATTAATAAATATGTGATATAAAATATTAAGTTTTAATAATAATGTTCCAATCTACATTTCACTTTTGTGGGACAAATTCACGTTTGACAGATCAAATCTCAAAATGTCAGGTTTTTTTAACTGCATGGATTTGAATGTGTAAGTTGTGAACTTGTGTCTTCGTCTCCCCCCCACGCCACCCCAGGGAGAACCTGGAGAAACACGGGGTGTGCATCCGAGTGTTGGGTGACCTAATGCTGCTGCCTTTGGACCTGCAGCAGGTCATCGCCAAGGCCGTGGTCTCCACCAGGAAACACAACAAGTATGCACTTCCTCCTGCTCCCTTTAAAAAAAAAAACAAAAAACATGTATCTGGGCCAATAGGAGGTTTGTCTTGCTCAGGTACAATTCTGTTGTGTGGATGAGCCCCATGGTCTGCACCCTGTTAAGGCACTGTTCCAACATGGAAGGGCCCCATGGTCTGCACCCTGTTAAGGCACTGCTCCTGGATTCCAACACTGTTCCAACATGTGGAAGGGCCCCATGGTCTGCACCCTGTTAAGGCACTGTTCCAACATGTGGAAGGGCCCCATGGTATGCACCCTGTTAAGGCACTGCTCCAGTGTGTGGATGGGCCCCACGGTCTGCATCCTGTTAAGGCACTGTTCCAGTGTGTGGATGGGCCCCACGGTCTGCATCCTGTTAAGGCACTGTTCCAGTGTGTGGATGGGCCCCACGGTCTGCATCCTGTTAAGGCACTGTTCCAGTGTGTGGATGGGCCCCACGGTCTGCATCCTGTTAAGGCACTGTTCCAGTATGTGGATGGGCCCCACGGGCATCCACTGTTTCATCCAGGCACTGCCCAGTGTGTGGATGGGCAGGCCATTGCACTGCTCCAGTTGGATGGGGTCCATTCTGCAGGTTGGTTTGGGCTGCTGGTTAATACCAGTTGGCTGTGCTGTGGCCTTGTGAGGGAGGAATTAATATGACAGGGATGTGAAGTCCATGTCCCATCACTCACCAGCAACCTCTGGTGGCCAGTCAAGTACTAACAGAGTGCATGCATGAGTCCTCCACATGAAGTGTTTCACTCCAATTATGGCTGCCTCCTCTGCTGGGAGAGGGCTATAGCTTGAGGCATAAAAAGTTGGGTTGAGTTCAAGTGGAAAAAACTGGGAAAAATTTCACCCTCTGATTCTGATCCTGTGTTATTCCAGTAGCGTCACAATGTTGATTTACCCTTTTTTTGTGTTGCCAAGTTATGATAAAAATCCAGGGGAATTGAAATTAACTAAAAATAGAGCATTCATATTCTAAAGCTTTTCACAAAGTATCATGATTTAACTTCAGTACATGGCAATTGTTCAATCTTATGATAGGCACATATATTTTAATTATGGCTCAACAGGCTGCTGTGTGCCCATGTAGTATGAATGATTCAATATAAGAGCAAAACAAAATTTACAATATGGGTTGAGTCCAGTAAGGTACAGCTTTGTATTTTTCTTTGATTAGAATATCAATTGAAGCGACAAAGGATATCCATACTTGGATGTCCTGAAGATTTATTCTTGCTGACTTTGCTATTGCCTCATACCCTAAAATGGATGACTGCACATGACTACATTTCCCATAAGCCAGTTTTCTGCCAACCTGGCCGATTGCAGGGAACAAAGGTTAACAAAGGTTCTTAATGTATATCCAGGATACGTTTACAGCAAGAAGTTGTTAAAAAGACAATGGTTTTCCCCATAGCCCTATTCCACTTATAACTTGTGCCCAAAGAGGAAGGGTTGTCACAAGAAAATGAGTCATAAGCTGTGTTTCAAATTGTTTCTTTCAGTATTTGTATAGTTTGTAGTTTTCACAAGCCATTATTTAGTATGTACTTCGAAACCATACACACAGTATGGAAAACTGTAGTATACTTTAGACCCAGTTGACCCGGTAAAATCTCCAAAAAACTGTATGTGGAACTGCAGAACTCTGTTTAGAGAATCCCATCATGCATTGCTTGCTCAAAGATGAGCAATGCTATAAAGGGCAAAAACAAAACAAAAAATTTAGGCGTTAATGCAACACGCACATCAAAAAATGAACTTGGAATTCAAGTGTTGACAAAACTGCAGAACAAACAACACTTCTGTTTACTGCTACCCCAAGTCTGGGGCTATTTTTGTGAATGCTTCACACTGTTTACTTCCACATGTACATAAATTATAAGCAGTATATGCTGATTGGGTTTAGCTGCTGTTCATCTTAATGTAGAAGTCATACAATACTATCACATCTCGTTTATCTCGTTCAAGGCAAAAAGACTTGCCCATAACTGACTGCCTCAACCATGCAATTTTTGAAAATAAGCTACAAATCACCATCTATCGCTAAGCAACAATGGTGTGATGAAGAACAGTTGCGTTCATTAGGGATGCGGTACTAAACCTCCATGAACGGGACTGTGCACACACAGGTCATTACCCCACAGAGTGGCTACATGAAGCTTGTACCTCTGTCCATCCTCAAAGTCTAAATATAGGAAAGGTTATAGAAACATTAGTGAAAACCAGCATACACATTGACCTCCATATTACAGAGTTGTGATACGACTGGACTACAATTTTTTTTTTTTTTTTGATTTGATTTTTTATCTCAGTTCCTGTAGGTATAGGTATAGGATTGTTTTTGGACTGATTCCACATTCCACATTAAATGACCAGCTGAATTGCCAACAGGTCTTGTCACTGTACTTTGTACATGAATGTAGGCAGTGGTATTTATTTTTGTCTTTGTCAACATTACAGACAATCCCATCTGTTTTAAGGACTGTGTTAAACTTGTTCTGAGTTCTCCCCACCTTTGAGGAAACAGATGGCTAATGTAAACTGAAAGTTGAATATTGTAAATGGAGTATTATGACCTGTGCTAATGGCTGTGTCCTTAAGCTTAGTGCCCCCTCTGGTGGTGTGACTCGCTCATGTTTCCTCCTGTAAACAGGTGTTTCCTGAATGTGTGCTTCGCCTACACCTCCAGACACGAGATCACCAACGCAGTCAAGGAGATGGCCTGGGGGGTGGAGGAAGGCCTCATCAAATCCAGGTATGCCCTTTGACACTTCAGAGCAGCCATTTAATTTGTACTCCATGTTTGCTATCTTGGTGGATGCAGGAAAATGGCGCCCATCAGTCTTGGCGGGAGTCTAAACAGAACTATCGCTCTTCAGTATAAATAGATTATATCCCCTCTCCATTAGCCATCTTGGTTGTAGCCGCCAGTGACAATAGCTGTGTCCCAAATTGCAAACTTGCATACTTCCAAGTACACTAACTAGTTTGTACTATTTGGTATGCAAGTACCCAGAGTGTTTTAAATTACTTAAATTTAGACGTACTTGTACTAATACGTCAAATCTCTTCTGACCTTTGCAGGAAACACATCCGGTGATGGTTAGACTAGAAGCAAGCTATGTAGCAGATTCGGTTGTTGGTAATATTTGTATTTATAAACTTTAAATTCCTCTTCACTGTCAGTTCTGAGAACACAGTGGTCACTCGGAAGGAAAAGTGTGCTCAGATGCATATTTCGTTCTTTGGTGCTGCCAAGTACATCAAGAGAACTTCTGGTGAATTCTATGTGTACTTGCTTGGATGCATACTTGAGTTTGGGACGCATTTGATCAGGTGACCGTCAACTTCCATACTTGGTATGCATACTAACTAGTATGCAAGTATGCAATTTGGGACACAGCCATTGAGAAGCAGTGCTTGGATTATTGAATCTAAAACAGGAACTCATGGATGGCCCATTCAGTGCTTTTCAGATATACCCACTGCACTTATATCTGAGCATCAGGTACAGTGCTTTCTTTTGTACTTTAAAATCTTGAAAGGGATCGATTTTGAATGAAGAACATTCACAGCTGTAGAGGTGCTTGGATTCTGTACAGTGTACTTTTCTTTATTTGATGTTGTATAGACACACACACACACACACACACACAGAAACTCTCTTTCTGTAGCTATAAATATTTTGTGGAATGAGAATGCAGACCACAGTGAATTCAAATGAGTAATTGCCGTTGAGCTACTCTTTCAGGGCTCTCTACATCACGCTCAGCTTGGTGGGATCATAATCTGGCCTATCCGCATTGTGCTGCTCTGGGGAGCCGGACCATTGCATGCTTTTGGCAGCCATTCCTCGGTCCTTTTTGTAATTTGGCAATACCGTGTTTTAAAACAAACAAGCCGCCAGCCATCAGGGAGCGGTTTGCTTGAAGCGGTTGCGCAATTAGGAACGCTGTGTATGCATGTCGGCGGTGACGGTTTGCCCTGCATCGCGCGTTATTAAGGCGGGAAGGTGTATAGCATTATACCACAGAGAGGCATAGCCGCACAGGCTAGAACTGCAGCGCTGAGTGTGAAGTGCTCAAACAGCTGTGCGGAGCTGCTGGCTGCGCAGTCGGTGCTCGGAGGTGTGGGTGTTGTACAGAGTTCAGGGTGTAGCATCTGCAGGTTTGCAAGCTTTTTGTGGGCCTTGAGCTTCCCTTTTGCTGGATGCTGTAACTTTAATCTTGCTTTGCTTCGGTAACAAAGAAAATCAAGGGGGTTTCAGTAGATAATATTTTGAATATTAAAAAAAAAAAAAAAAACGGGTGACTCGAAACGGGTGGACTGGTCGCTGTATTTTCTATCCAAATCTGTCAGCAGGAAACCGTTTTGGCATCAAACAAATAATGGCTGAAGAAAAAGCAGTAACAGGGACAGCGTGAGGTCTGTGACTGCTTGAAGCATGCAGGGCTACCGCTACACTTAACACGATTGTGAATTAGCTTCATTGTTAGAGATGAGATTAAAATCTCACAATCTCATGACAAAGTCTGTGAAGACAAGAAACAACTTTCTTTATTTTTAATATTATTATTATTTATGTAAATAAGAAAAAAAGGTTGCTTAAAATAAGTACAGCTTAAGCAGCTTGGTTTAGAAAAGGGTGAATTATTCAAAGGAAACCTCCGAGGCACTGTTTTTGTCTTTCATACGTGTTAACATGTTTAACCCATGTATTGAGGTTCAGACATCCTTTGTGGGTAAGAATGTGAAACTCACGTTACGGAGTTTATGTTATGGTCTGACTGACCATGTTGGTCATCATAAACTCATACCCTGGGCCAGTCAGAGCAGGATGGGCTCTCCCTCTCTAGCCTGGTTCCTCCCAAGCTTTCTTCCTATCTGCTGCACATAGGGAGCTTTTCCTTGCCACTGCTGCCACAGGCTTGCGTTTGTGGGGGTTCAGGCCAGGACATACTGTAAAGCGTATTGTGGTAAATGTTTGTGAAAAGCGCTATTTAAATAAAAGTTGATTGATAATGTTATTGAGCAGGCATCTCCAATCTTACCCAGAAAGGGATGGTGTGGAGGCAGCCTGTTATCCTGTGCTAGCACGAATACACATGATTCTGTTAATCAAGTTTTTTAATTAAGATCACGATGAGTTAATTATTTGAATCTGTTGTTTTACTGCTGGGTTAGATCAAAGCCTGTGCTCAAACTGTCTTTTGTTGGATTAGACTAGACTACTCTGCTGTAGGGCAAAATTAGTGCGGTATCATTCACTCCTCAACTGTGATGTAGTAAACATGCCTTGTTTCAAATGTAAAAATTGAATATTATGAATGTGGAGACAGAGGAGCATACATAATGGTTAAACCAAAATATAAAACCTGACAAAAAACCAAAAAGATATTTCATGTCAGATTTTTAAAACTTTTTTGGCTTTGGAACAAAAAAATCTCACAGTCTATACTGACCTCAATCAATAAATTGACAGTCAGTTTGATCAAATGGTGAAACGTAACTTGAAATATTAATGCAGTGGAGTGCAGTCCATAGGAAAGGAGGCCAATCACTACATTACATTACAGGTTTTTGGCAGACACTCTTATCCAGAGCGACTTACAACAAAGTGCATTTCTTTGGGAACAAGATTATTAAAGTACTAGTGAAGGCTACAAGTCTCAAGTGCCAGTAGGGTTACAGAGGGCTGAATCCTATGGATGACCAGTTGAGGGGAAAAAAAATAAACAATTGTAAACAATAACTCTGATACAACAATTAGTAATAAGCAATAACCCTAGGGTAGCTACAGCAAAAACTATGGCTATCACTAAATACTAGATCACTAAAATCAATTATTCACTAAATCACTAAAATCAATTATTCACTAAATCACTAAGATCAATTATTCACTAAATCACTAAAATCAATTATCCACTAAATCACTAAGATCAATTATTCACTAAATCACTAAAATAAATTATTCTTCATTCTACGCAGTGATGTCTCTGAGGCCTTGCTGAGTAAATGTCTATACAGCAGCAGCTCGCCTGACCCCGACCTCCTGATCCGCACCTCTGGAGAGGTGCGACTCAGCGACTTCCTGTTGTGGCAGGTAAGCCGGGTCCCACTTCCTGTTCCTGCGCAGGATGTTACATTCACCTTTTTTACCCGCCTTCCACTGTTTGACCGGCACCCTAACCTGGCTCCCCCTCTCAATTCTGGATTCCTCCTAAGGCGCCTTCCAGCAGGCTTTTCTCTTCCATTTTTACCTTAGGCTTGCTTTTGCTGGGGGTCAAGCTGTACTGTTTCAAATGTTTGTGAAAATCACTATACAAATAAATTTGACTTTATTTGATACTTTTATATTTGGGCCTGTGGCCAATGCCCTCCTCCAGAATGACTAACAAAAATGCATACAAAAAGGGTTAAGTAAGGAGGGGACACAGTTCTAAGATAGTAGCATCATGGTGTTGTAAGAGTTGTGTTCATTATTTAAATATGTCACATGTCATTGAGCACCATTGCTGCAACACATGCAGCTGGCATACTGAGGAAAATAATGTTTTAAGCAGCATTTATGTTTGAGGCTGTAGGTTTAAATACAGCAAAAGTAGTACTCGGTCAAGGGCTCATTGAAGATACAGTTTTTCAGGTGAGACTTCAATCTCTGGTGCAAGACTGACAGAGAGGGTTAGTATGTTTCACATAATGTATGGTAATTGCTAAGTACAGGTGGAAACAGTGCAGCAGTCTGAGCTATTGCATATCTTAAAAGAAGCTGCTTAGTACTTGGAGTAGAAATCAAGAATAGACACCTTTCACTCAGCACCTTAAACAATCCTCCGGTTCAACTCGGAACGACACAAACTGATAGGTGTAAGGGTTATCGTGTTAACACATCTCTTTAACCAGCAGGCCGTTCAGACCTGAGGGTGGAAAACAAAAGTGATTTTAAATGTTTTGATTTTGTTTGTGTGTTCCTCTGCTAGACCTCCTACTCCTGCCTAGTGTTCCAGTCAGTGCTGTGGCCTGAGTACTCCTTCTGGAACCTGTGTGAAGCCATTCTACAGTATCAGCTCAACTACCTGCCTCTACAGGTATGTGCCTGTCCCTTTCTTAACACATCCGTTTACCTGAACATACATTCATTCGTTCATCATCTTTATAATTTGAGCTGTTTTTTGTCACAAATTGTCAACAAATCAGTTGACTCATCTTTATTTGTTCCTTTGTAAACATTCTTGAATTATCTTCATTAAAGAAAAAAATCAGTACACAATGACATAGTTACCAGAACATGTCCGTAAATGTAGTCCACAGTAAATTGGCCATATTGTTAATTTCCAGAGAAGACCTTGAACAATTCCTTGCCAGACAATCTTCTGATAATTTAAGATTATATTAGTTGATGATACTAATATCTTCATGTTGTGAAGGGAGAATTGGGCTCAATTTGAAATGTATACAACCCATCTTGGTGAAGTACAGCGGCCATTTTGCATCAGAACGCTGACCATGCAGCAGTGAAGGTGGGAAAGAAGGAAAGGAGGGAGGGCATGTTTAAGCCAATTAAACCAGGGGATAATTAGGTGGACAGATTGAGAGGGAGAGAGAGCCGAGTTTTGGGAATTTGGCCAAGAATTCAAATGAATGAAGTCATGTGATGACAGGGGCATCGCCGTGTTTTTTTTTTTTTTTTTTTTTTGTATAATGCTGCAGAAAGCGAAGGACTTGCACAAGGAGCAGCAGGCCCTGCAACAGCTGGAGGCCGACCGGCGCTGCGTGGCAGAGCTCCTGATGCATCATGGGAGCGGGAACGGGAAGCCGACGGACGCACAGAGCCGACAGGAGCACCTGCTGAGTTACGTGGCTGAGCGGGAGGAGAGGGTGCAGGGTTTTCTGGGCGCCCTCCAGCACAGGAGAGACCGTTACTTCACCGACCTGGCTGCCCTGACTGCTCTCGCCTAGCCCACAATGCACCACTATAAAATGGGGGTCCCTCATCCCTGTAGATATGTATATATATAGGTGACATGAGAAGGCTCTTTTACCCCTATGGGGCATTCTAATATTTAATTTACGAAGTAACAGGAGAAGTCTACTCAAAATCTATAATGTGAATGGTATGTATGTGAATATATCTGTGAGTCTGTGTGTGTATATGTAGCCTATACATGCACTCACAAACTTAATAAAACAAGATGAAAAGACTAGCATATTTGTTTTTTTTTTTTTCTCGTTGAAAACTACTCCCATATTCCAATAGCCAGTGTGCCGTTGTGAACAGCTGATGTGTACAAAATAAAACTTTAAGTGTTTTATTGGGATGTAAAAAGCCGGTCATTGGGGGGGAAAGTAAAGCTGGTGTGAGACTTTTTAATCATTTCCCACACCAGTGAGACGTGAAGGGTCTCTGTTACATACCATATTTGCTGCCTTTTGTCAGTCGTCTCAGTTTTGTGACTGGGTGCAAAATTACACTGCATACTCTACTTTAGATTTCGACCGGACTTCTCCTTAATTCAAGAACATATATTTGTGACATTATTTTAAATTTTTTTAAATGCTTGATTTTGTGACTGCCATAAATACACTGTAAAGGAAAGAGATTATGGAAACCTTTATTTTGGTTATCAGTTGTTTTGGTGGTCAGCCAGCTGTTGTCACGTGGTCCTGTAAAAGTTAATGAGGGAGGAGTAATAAAATATATGGTCTGAAAAGCGGCCATGCCATATTTTGTGTTGCCTTTTGCCCACATATTAAGCCTGTTGAAACCAGCTTCAAGTGAAGACGCGCCGAATTCAAGTAGCGTCCTACGTCATTGGAATTTATTTCTTTGATCTCAACTGTCTTGATCGACGCCCACAAGGAGATGTGAGCGAAATCTTGATTGGTAATAATTTTGAAACAAACTAGCTAAAAGAGAGGTGTCAAATGCATCGTGGCAATTTTGCACTGGACAAAAGATTAATAGCGCCGGCGTTGA
Organism: Albula goreensis; assembly: GCA_022829145.1. Taxonomy (NCBI): domain Eukaryota; kingdom Metazoa; phylum Chordata; class Actinopteri; order Albuliformes; family Albulidae; genus Albula; species Albula goreensis. The sequence continues at coordinate 33,363,617 of CM040750.1, forward strand.
GTGCTAGTAGCGCACCAGTATTTGTGTGCAGGATGCGTTTATTTGGAGACAAACGTTAGATTTACATTTTCATATAAATGTATTATCAACTCCAGCAAAATAAAAAAAAAAAAAAACAACGCCACTTTAAGGTTTGTGTTGTGATTGGAGAACTGCAGTTCTCAATTCATCAGCATCTTGTGTCTTTAAGAAACATGCAACGCCTCCTGTCATGTGATAGAGTTTGTGTCCAATGGCTGTGTGCGAATCGTAGAATCTGGTTCAAACCGGTTTCCATCTTATTTTTCTATATAAAAACTTTATAAAACATACAGCCGTTATTATTTGACATTTATTGCTTAACAGTTTTGTACACAAGCGTGTAGAGGTGCAGAAGCCTACCCCGCCAGCTAAGCCAGCCACAGATTTCAAACGGGCAAGATGCCGAAAAGAAAGGTAAGTAAACATGCAGTGCCGTTTCGCTGTTTATTTACTTGCCATATGTTTATACCATTTAGCTGTCTAGCTACACACCGACGAGCCACAGATACGCCTGGCCACTCACAGATGAACAGAATAACGTTGGTTTTTCTCGTTAAGGGCGCACATCAAGGTCTGGGATGCATTAGACGGTAAACCAACAGTCGACTTGTTGGATGCGGGGGAGATGGGCAGGCGTAAAAACCTTAGCGACTTTGACAAGGGCCAAATGATTGTGGCCAGACTACTGGGTCAGAGCCTCTCCATAACGGCAAGGCTTGCTGGGTGCTCTCGGTCAGCAGTACTGAGTACCTACCTACAGTGGTCCGAGGAGGGACAAACCACGAACCGGCGGCAGGATATTTGGCGCCCAAGGTTAATTGATGTGCGAACTAATGCTATCCAGTCAGGTCCGAACCGACAGAAGGTCTACTGTGGCACAAGTCGCAGAAAACTTTAATGATGGTTACGGGAGGAATGTGTCACAACGCACGGTGCATCGCACCCTGCTGCTTATGGGGCTGCGTAGCTGCAGATCGGTCAGAGTGCCCATGCTAACCCCAGTCCACCGTCGAAATCGCCTACAGTGGGCACGCCAGCGTCGGAAGTGGACCTTGGAGGATTGGAAGAAGGTCGCCTAGTCCGATGAGTCCAGTTTTCCTTAACATCACGTGGACGGCCGGGTACTTGTGCGCCGTTTACCTGGAGAATGATGGCACCGGGATGCACTGTGGGAAGAAGACAAACCGGTGGAGGGAGTGTGATGCTCTGGGCAATTTATGTAGCATTTTGAAGTGGTTGAGATTTCCGAAGAGCAAAGTATCGTTGCATAGATAACAGAGGCACTTGACGTTATGATTAATGATTATGTGATACTTGGTTCGCTAACTATTGAAAAAGAACCAAAGTGGGTTTTTTTAACAGACAGCTAAAGTTACTTTTTATTGGCCGTTTGGTTATTGCATTTGTAATGGTTTTTATTCATATTTACTTAATATATTTTAAGGTAGTGAGTTCATAAATGTCTTTCAGCCGTAGTGGTAGCCTTCAGTGTTGTTTTCGAAACTGTTTTCATACCACCCTTGCTAACGTTAAAGTACAGTGTTGTTGGCCATTACGACTGACAACTGGTGGACGATTAAATTGTCACATTTCATGTCCCATCACACATTAGTTACGAGCTGCCATCTTTGTTTTGCTATCTAGCTAATTTAGCCAACTAAAATATAATGGATAACGTTAAGTTGTTAACCAACTAGACATCTATGGTTTATTTTTGAACGATCATTGTGTGGTTACCTTGCTTTGTTTGTTCGCTATGCTAGTGTAACTTGGCTAAATCATAACGTAAGCTGATTTCCAAAAGTATTTAGCACTACGACACCGAAAGCAAAAAGGTTAACTATGCTAGCTAATGTTTCCATCGCTGATTTTCACCGTTCTACTCGTGTGTGATTGCGTTTCGTTCGACCAGATGGGGTTTGCTGTGACGTTGTATTTTCAGATTTGAACAGCCTTCCGTGAATGAAGCGTGTGCCATAACTAAAGTTCCTCTGCTGCGAGGTCGCTGGCTAACGTATTAACATGTTTAGTGTTCGAAAGTGGGCGGTTTCCTCCCATGACCTTCTTAGTTTGCCAGGTAGTTGGCTTACCAGTTAAGCAAAAAAGGACGTTTTGAAATTGCTCAAAGGTCTATATGTGAAGTAACTGCCGAGTACTCCTATAGATCTAGTTTTGAAAACGTTTAACAGAGGTCTTAGTCGGATAGATGGAGTTAGCCTGTATAGTTTGCTCAAAGATGGCTAAGAGCTAACTCGCTAGCTGTCACGGGCGCGCCTAGTGCTGTCAGAAATGAAAGGAAGCGCGCAGACACAGCTCGAGCCCAGATTTGAATTTGAATATGCGCGGGAGGATTTCAACTGCCAGCAAAATAACCGCCAAGGCAGTTTAAGGAAGTATATTTCATCAAAGTGACCGCAAACAAAAAGTAAAAGAAATAAAAAAGGCCACGTTTACATTTTCAGCTGTTCTTGGATCAATCATTTATTCAAAATTTATGTAAATTCTCGGTCTCATTTCCGTGAATTTCTTTAGATTTAGTCAGACCCGCAATTCTTGATAGGTCTGACTTTCTAATAAATTGAAATGGTTACCAGTGTTAGCTCAAGCAAGTATACGATAATCAAGGTCATTTTAGTTTCAGGATTGGCCAATTAAGGAATTGTCTAATAAAATACAAGTGTGTTATGTTGGAAATTCATTAACTGTAATTTTAAGAATGTCTCGTGGTTTTTGTCATCATGCACAATCTGATGGCTAAAGCTGTTGTTGTTTGTATGTGAACAGTGATTTGTAAAAACAAAAAAAAAAAGTGCAACCTTAACATCATGTTTTCGTTGATGTGTTTATTGATTTTTACATTATTTTGCAGCTTGATGCAGACAAAGCAGCCAAAAGCAAGGAAGAGGTTAGTATGTTTCATATCTGGTTACTCTTTGAACTTCCCTTGCCAATAAGTCTATTTATTTATGCTGCCCATTTATTTTAATACTGGTTGAATTGTAATAATTAACTCTTAAGTAGCCTCTATGTCTAACCGGTAATGAACACTCCTCGATTTCATCATTACTTTCAGTACAATACTTAGGATTAATATGAATAAATGAAATATTTGTAACTAAAACAATGATTACTGTTATTACTATCTTTAATAATAATGCTAATTTGAAATTAATTCTTTAAATTTTCTCCCTTTATGCAATTTAGCCAAGACGCTCTGAAAGGTTGTCATCTGTAAGTACTTTATGTCAATATTTTAAAACATATTCTGGAACACTATTTTTTTTTCAATATAATTACATTACTTTGTTCTGTTGCTGTGAAGTCATTGCCTCTAAAACTTCACTTTATTTTTTTATTAGAAACCTCCTCCCCCAAAACCAGAACCCAAAGCCAAAAAAGCTGCACCCAAGGTATGGATGACATCTGCACTAAATGATAAGGTCCACTGAATCATGAAATAAACAAAATTGGAGTAGACAGTCATTTGAGACTTGCCAACTTTTCAATCTGTCTTAAAGTATACACACAGGCACATATTTGTCAAATGAAAATTGATTTTGGTACAGATGAGTGTTTAGTAGCAGGCTTTGCTGCACTCTGCAGGGTAAGAGATACTAAAAACCTTTTAATTCCTTTATTTATTCTTCTTTTTATTTCACAGAAGGCAGCCAAAGGAAAAAAGAGCAAGGACACTCCTGCTGAAAACAGTGATGCCAAGACAGACCAGGTCAGAATTGAAATGTGTGAGCTCTGATTGGATCCAGACACTCTGTCTGTTTCCTGGTTTGTTCGAGGCCAGCCAATGGCCTTACTGGGGGTGCAATCTGATGTCAAAACGTATAACGGCATCACTAAGCAGACTTTAGTCTAATAATGGAAGTGTGACACTTAAAAAACTTAAATAGTGGGTGGAGCTATCAGTAACTGTGGCCGTCAAGTTTACCAGTACTTTAAGTCTTGTGTAAGTGAGGTCAAAGTAGAATAGTTGATTTGGTTATGTTGTGTGATTAAATCTTTATTTTTTGTTTAATCCTAAAATTATCCTTAAGCCATTCTAAATGTAAAGTGTAGATTAAATAACAGAGTAATACTCGCTTATACAAGTATATGTTTATTGTAAAAAACATAGTGGCTGGCCTGTGCTTATAGATAATTAAATGTATGCAACTTATTTGCAATGTTGTCAGATTTTCTGAAAGTACCATTCATAGTTTTCAGGTTTCCCAATACAAGGGTGCTAGAAATTTGTGCTTGTTTGTAGTGTGCACCCCTGTCATGTAACCCCAATCTCTTCATTTGTATTTTAGGCACAAAAGGCTGAGGCTGCAGCAGACACCAAATGAACAGCATTCACATTTTTTCATCGTTCTATGTACTTGGTGACTGTACAGTTCAAAATAACTATTTTTTACCAAGTTTTATATAAAAGAAATGCGGTTTTTAGTTCCATTGTTAGCTTACATACGATATATTGAAACTGTGCAAAGGGGTCTATCATGTTGAATTCTTTTTTTTATGCCATTGTTCTCATAACTCCGTCCTTAGACTGTCAAAACAAAAAAATTATGTGCCCTTTTTAAATCAGTTTTAAACTGCTGAATGTTACGGTTATCTCCTGCATTTTGGTTTTTAAAATAAAATTTTAAATGCCAAACATTATCAAGGCAGCTAAAAACATTTGTAAAATGTTGTTGGATTAAATATTTTCCCTTTTTTATTTTATAAAATAATTAATATAAATAAAATCCAGTGAGTAGTTAAGTGTGGACAGCAGGTTCTGATATTATGAAGGCATATCACTTTTGAATTATGATTCCACTAGGGAAAAAAAAAAATTATCATTTAATAAGAGGAAAAAAAGTCAACCCTTATGATGACATTTGAAATGTGAATTTCGAATTTGTTTAAACTGATGAAAATGTATCTTTTTTCTTTATTTTTCCACTGAAGTAATGTTAAAATTTTGGAAGCCTTTGTGATGTCCTCAAAAATGATGTTCTTTTCTAGTTTACGTACATAATAAAGGACAGCACAAAAATTTCTTGGTTGGCTTGATTTTTTGAAACAAAAAGGTCCCTATGGAATGGCATAAAAATGGTTGATTTGTTTTTTCGGTTTGTTTTGTTACATGTGACATGCAATTATTTTATGTGTAACCCATTTGTAAGGAAACGGTTCTTTGTGGGGAGGTAAAAAACACATTTCATTTTGTATATCAGAACTACCAAATTCAAACAAAAAGTGGGGATTGTTGGATGGTGGGGTAGGCAATCATGATGTCTGATTGCTTGTGATGTTTCTGTTTTTCACTTCTCCCAAGCATTATTACAGTCTGTGTATGAAAATTCAAAGTGAACGGTGAAACAAAGAATGGCCACTTCATTTCTTAAAGCCTGGTAATGTAGTTTTGTTGTCAGGGTTTTGGATAATGGGGAAAAAAAAAAACATCTTGGCAGTTGATGACCAAGGTTGCCGACCAATTTTATACAATTTGCAAGTGCAACAGCATTCACAAAAAAATAAAGGTAAAATGCAGTGGTTCGGGGCTTGATATTTATTATCCAATAAATCAGCATTTGTAGATTTGATCTTCCCAGTTTGCAGTATGCTTCATGAGGTTTAGATTATGAAGTCGTACAGGAGCAGTACAAAATTCATATGTACACATTTCTCAAGATCCTTTGCACTGAATTGGGGATCCGTTTTGCATAGTCTATTTGGTTAATTAAAAGGCGTTGTTTAGATTTTTCCTTTTAATTGACAGCACATTTTTGTATTACAGTGCCTTGTTTTGAAGGGCCTAATTAAGGGTGTAGGGTTGTGTTGTAGTTCAAACTGGCTGGAATTAAACCAAACAATTCAGTTCACATTCCGTTCTGATGTCATTGCCTTTTTTTTTTTTTTTTTAGTATTCTGCCATGTTTTGTACTCTTGCCCATGTTTGTATTACAAAATTTAGCTGAAAATAACTTCCAGGATCTATCCTAACAAAATATCCTGAATTACAGCCATTTCCAAACCCAGTTAGCAAAATGGCCATGAAGATGGTTTCTGGTTGTGTATTTAATTTGAGAGGGTATAGTTTAGTTTAATTTCAGCCAAAATATGAAATTGATATGCTTGTGATGATCAGTCTGATTAATATATTTTAAACAAAGCACTTTAAAATGTGTCTTGTGTGATGATGGTGGCATCCTAAATAAACTGCATTACTGATGGATATGAGATTAAATGAGTATCTCCTGTGACCCAGCTCTGTAGGTTGTATGTGTAACTGCAAGTGCATTTGTTGAATATTTTGTTGTTGTTGTTTGCTGTGTAATGTCTGATTGTAAGAGAACAGGCCACTTGGTTTTAAACATTTTGTATCTGAGTTGCCTTTTTTCATTCATTTCTTGATTGAATTCTTTCATGCCCAATGCAGTAACTGTTTTCCAAGTATGTGTCTATAAATGGGGTTCTTTGGAGTACCCTAGGTCATTTCCCCAGGTACCAGCCGAACACATCAACTCTGTTTAATATTGAACTGAATTTAAGAGGAAACAATAATGACAGATTTTCAGTAGATTATTTGTTGTACAGTACTTTCAATGTTTTAGACAAAATTATGTCATATACATTTAACCCCTCAATGTGCATTGCTTCAGGTCATCCAAAGGGTTTAGTCCATACGAACCCTTCTGGCACTTGAGACTTCTAACCCCCCAACACTTTAAGACCCTCATCCCGACATAATGCACAACCTCATAGTGTACACATTCATGATTTTTGAAGCATTACCATACAACAGGTCCCAGCATCTAAACATAAGATTTAAAATTCAGGAGTAATTTGATGTGGAATATGAAATTGCAGCACATATTGTCAAATGTTCAAAGGTATTTGTGTATGGTGTAATTCAGGCTATCATCTTACGTGAATTAATGCTTAATACTTGTGATTAATAAAGAGGGAATGAAAAGCATCTATTTACAAAAAAAACATTTGCAAAAAGGTAATGCTTTTGTGATTGCCTTTATGCCATTGAAAAATAATACTCACAATCTAATGCTCAGAGCACCTTAAACCTGAACGTTGTTAATGATACAATTGTTGAAAATGGCTGTTTGATCCTCTCCTCAGAAAAAAAGCAACTATGTGGCAGTTCCAGATGCAGGTTAAAATGGGGTGATAGTGCAGTGTAATTTTTAGGGAGCTGCGCTTGCAGCTCAGGGGATGTAGAGCTGAGTTCTCAGGTAAGACAGCCCAAACGAGCTGAATCTGTGAAGTAACCTGTACCTGCATGTACTCTGTCCTCCACTAAAGCATTTGTTAAAATTCTGTACGTTTATGTTATAGCTATATTCATTGATTGTGGCATTGACAGTTTAGGTATTGACTCTGCTTGGTGTGCTGACCAGCTGTACACACTTTTGTAAGATGCTCTGGATACAAACCAGCATTCGAAACAGGGACAATACATAACCTATTACATCACAACTGTTTTAAAATTGAGGAACTCTGCTGTGAGATCTGGTTAAGACATTGACAGTAGTGTCAGTTGGCAAAGCCAAAATAACTCCATGGGTTTTCTTTTTTTCACTCTGGCCAAGTCTTGCAGATGTGCTTTGTTACTAAGCCAACAGTTGCTACTTCAGGCAAATGCTAAATCTCTACTTCAGGGTGGGTGCATGAAATGCTAACCTGCCCTAGCCAACCAAATCCACCATCCCAGATCTGCTGGCACTAATCGGATTGCACAGGGCCGAAGCCAGAAAAGTTGACAGATCCAATGAGACGCTGTATTCACAGGCAGTGTGTCTGGCGTGCAGATTAGCATTATGCTGTCTGCTTGAGTCCTGGCTAATGAAAGGGGGAGTTGGGGGTGAACAATTACTATGGCAAGATTAGCCAAATGTTTCAAAACCTCGGCTACACCTACAGTACTGATTCAAATGATATTCTGAACGATCGATTCCTTGTAAATTACGGTTTTATATTTTATGTTTCCAAACATGATAAAAAAGCAAACTACCTTCTTCAATAGTACACCTTCTTTTTTCAAAATAGAGGATGCATCATTAATTGAAAGTGGCACTAATCTCAGATTAGTCAACTTGTCATTCGAAATTAGAAACATTGTAATCACTGCCTCACTGATGTCTGAGGCAGACACAAGGTCCTGCTGACCAGCAAATACGTAAGCAAATCATACCAGTTTACTTCACAGCATTTTGTGGACAGATGACTGCTGTGGTCATGTGCAGACTACAACATATGCCCAATCATAACACAATAATATGGACCAGTATATGATACCAGATATCATGTCAAAACTGACAGCTATGGAATTGTAAATGTGTAACCCTGTCATGGATTTTACAGGAAGAATACCACATACACTGTCTGTGAAAAAAAAAAAAAAACAAACACAGTCTTAGCAGTAGCAGTGGTATTAGTAATCAGTACCATTAGCGATAGCAGTGGTATTAGTTGTTAGCAATAGTGTTAGCAGTGGTATTAGTAGGGTATCAGTAGTAAGCAGGAGTGTTAGCAGTAGCAGTGGTATTAGTAGTAAGCAGAAGTTTTAGCAGTTAGTATTAGCAGTAAGTAGTATTGTTAGCAGTTGCAGTGGTATTAGTAGTAAGCAGTAGTGTTAGCAGTAGCAGTGGTATTAGTAGGGTATCAGTAGTAAGCAGTAGTGTTAGCAGTAGTATTACCAGTAAGCAGATGTTTTAGCAGCTGTATTAGCAGTAAGCAGTATAGTTAACAGTTGCAGTGGTATTAGCAGTAAGCAGTATTGTTAGCAGTTGCAGTGGTATTAGTAGGGTATCAGTGGTAAGCAGTAGTGTTAGCAGTAGCAGTGGTATTAGCAGTAAGCAGATGTTTTAGCAGTAGTATTAGCAGTAAGTAGTATTGTTAGCAGTTGCCGTGGTATTAGCAGTAAGCAGCATTGTTTGCAGTTGCAGTGGTATTAGTAGTAAGCAGTAGTGTTAGCAGTAGCAGTGGTATTAGTAGGGTATCAGTGGTAAGCAGTAGTGTTAGCAGTAGCAGTGGTATTAACAGTAAGCAGATGTTTTAGCAGTAGTATTAGCAGTAAGTAGTATTTTTAGCAGTTGCCGTGGTATTAGCAGTAAGCAGCACTGTTCGCAGTTGCCGTGGTTTTAGTAGTAAGCAGTAGTGTTAGAAGTAGCAGTGGTATTAGTAGGGTATCAGTGGTAAGCAGTATTGTTAACAGTTGCAATGGTATTAGAATTAAGCAGTGGTGTTAGCAGTTGCAGTGGTACTAGTAGTAAACAGTTGCGTTAGCAGTAGAAGTATTATCAGCAGTAAGCAATAGCAGGTGTTAGCAGTAGCAGGTGTGGTCATATTAACAACAGCAGCAGTAAATGTAGCCGCTTCACTTCTCTGTCTCATAACCGTAGGCCTAAGAAACTTTTGCCTCAGTTTTGGTAGATAACTTCAGGAATGTTCTTAGAAGTCCAATTAGAAGTAGATATTCATAGCCTTAAAATTCCCTGAGTTCTCATCTGCAATAAACGTAGACACAGACCAACTGTTCCAGTCCAACCCAATCCAGTCTCAGAAATCTGACATCACCAGCCAATAAATCAAAAACATCAATACATGTTTTCCCAGACACCATAAGAGATGCAGTGTCCTGAGTTCAGACTGAATTAAATATACAATTACAGCATTACACTTTCATTCATTGCATTTAATGTACCTGTAGTGTCCAGTAGAGGGCAGGGCGAGATCACATTTTGGAATTAAGCAAGGTACACAGGGACAGACTGAAGCCTGAGACTGTAGTAGCTTTTTCATCCAGCAGGTGTCTCTCTCTCCCAGGTTCAACCTGTTGCACACAGCTGCGCTCTAAATAGAAGTTCCTGGTTTGAGGACAAAGTTTTTGATAGGTTTATAGTTGTAAGATGTCCCATCACACATACAGCCAAGGTGATTCTGATTTCTAGTGTTTAGCCTAGCAGTCATTTTGTCTCATCACAGATGTCAACAACTATATAGAGTAAATAGCCTACGTGTGAACAAGTTTTGGAGGTAAAGGCCATCCTTGGCAATTTTTGAAAGTGGATGACTGATGTAGTCTGCTTCTCATACAGCAGAGAAAAGGTGACCAATGCAACAGCAACAGCTTAATGTATTGGCGAACAAAAGAATGAAAGAAATCTGAAGCCAGCTAGTTTATCGTGCCTCGAGTGCTGGTGACCACTCAGATTGCAAAGACTCCTTTTTGAATGAGACCCTGCAGGTCCTGTCTCAGAACAGATGTCTGCAATCAGAAAAGAAACTCCTGAGAAACTAAGCATGTTGTGGAAGGAACATGCTCCTCTCACATGGCATGTTCACGCGAAGGAGTGGAGAAAGGGACACAGGAACAAACTGGTTACATATCACTGATGTTCAGTTAAATATTTTTTCCCCAAACAGAACGGCTGGCCCGAGATAGACTGTTATTGTCGATGATCCTTACGTTAGACTTTGGCCAGAAGAGGGTGGGATTCTATGGTACAGACCTCCCCCGTTTCGCTCATATCTGTGGTATCCTATAGATCGGCACCTTGTGCTGTGCTTGGAGAGCGCTGACAGGCTGTGTGCGTACGTTTATGCATGTCTGTTTTTCAAGGTGACTTGATGCAGGAGCTAACTTTTTCAGTCGCCGCACCAAGGGCAGGTGCAATGTATTTAACTTTCTTCAAGTTTTTGAGGGCCCTAGACAGACAGTGGGGGGGTCTGTGTCCTTGAACGTTGTACAGGTTCTCTTTACTCATTTTTTTTTTTTGTTGTTGTTGTCATTTTTGTTCTTTGTGAAGTTTTCAGCTAACCTATACAGACACTGATTGAGAGTCAAATGGAAGTAAAAGTCAGGTTTTTTTGCTGGGGAAAAGCTACACAAGAAAGCACTTACTTTAGTGAGGAAAACTGACAAAAGAAAGAATCACTGTGACAAAGTCAAAACCGCAACAGGCATATCCTTGAGTTGTGGAAGTATGAGACTGGTTTGGCTTCTTTTCCACCCTACTTTCGGAACTCAGTCTGCCCCTAGAGCGCTTGCAAGTTCCTGCTCCGCGTCTGTTTTGTTTCTGAGTTTCAGAGGGGGTCTCTTGGCTCATCTGAAAATTATCATGGGGGAGGGCAGCGAGAGTGAAGCTTTGAGGAATAAGTATAATTCACAAATGTTAAGTGGAATGACAATACCACACTGAAGGCTATGGTGAAACAAGGAAAGGGGGGAAACAGGAGATTAGAGAAACTGAAAAAGTTACCAAGGCACTCTTCTTGTGTCAAACAGATTCAAACTTTTCAAGATACAGCAGATGCTACTGAGGAGTGTAGGAGACATATACTTTTATATATATGCTTTTTTTGGGGGCTTACTTGCCTCCATCAGGTTATGGCACAACTTGAAAAGAGGAGTTGAAAGTAGGGGAGAGGGGTCAGTACTTTGACATGTTTGAGCAACAATGACTTAGCTCGTCGAGGAAAGGCAGAGTGGACTATTGCTTGAAGAGCTTGTTTTCTGTTCCATTGAGGTGTTGACAACATATATGGAGAAGAACATGGAGTACAAATGCCACTGCTAATTACCGTACCTTGACTGTTAGTTATATTTTGAAGTTTTCAACTTTTTCCTCTGAGTAATTGGAGCAGATTAGTTCTGCTGATAACCTAACCATACTTAATACCGTATGTTCGCAGTTACTTTGGCGCGTGCGAATAGAAGGCCCAATTTACCCCAAACCTGATGGAATATTTCCGTATTAGATTAATACAATTTTTTTCAAACCAAATTAGTTGTGAGAGAGAGTCCATGTTCATTGTATAGCACCGAGCGTGGGCTGCGTTCCTTGTCTGTCATTCAGAATATCTTACACAATCAAAAATTCACATATTTTTAAAAATCCACACACAACTTTCATTTATCTTTTACCAGTATATATAAAGTTCGTAATGGACATGGCAAACATGGTTAGCCTACTTCTCGTGCGCGCGCATGACGTGTAAAAATGGAAAAGGACGCCTTTATTCGCCAGACACCACAAACAAACAATTATATGGGGTAATTATTTTAGAGGCATTCATTACCAAACTCATGAAAATACAGTAAATGGAAATAGTGTTTCCAGAGCGGCACTTAGCAGGCACATACTACTTAGTGGGGGTCTCTGTGGTGTGAATGCGCTTTCAGTCAATTGCATGCTCCATGGTTAGCCCTCCCCCACCCCTCTGGTGAATGTATAGGCTGGCCAAGCTTCCTATATAGCTAGATACGTGCACGACGTTCGTCTTCAACCACAGTCCTTGGCGAGCTGCGCTCCCAGCACGCAGAAACCAAGCACAGTAGCAGGTGAGTGTGCAAACAGTATTTATTCCCCATAAACGTTTTTGCGCAAAACAATGAATCTGATAACGCCGTTGTCCAAGGTTTAATTAAGCAACAGTTAAGTGACTATATAAATTAATTTGAGGATGTGGAAAATGCAGGACTTATGGTTTATGGTTCTGCCATGGGAAATTCAAAACCACGCGGATGAATGAGATTTAGCGATAATTGGAGACAGCCGAACTAAATTAAAGAAACCCTTTAAAGGTTTGGGTCGTGCAGCATTCGCTCTTGGCTTTGTTCACCAGGACGCAGCACCAATATCGGTAAGTACATTAAAACAAAGTAGTTTTGAAGTTCTTTAGTTTTCATGGATTGTTATGAAAGAGTGGTATTCTGCAAGAACAAAAGACTGAAGTATCACATTGTATGTTTTGCCAGATGCAAAGATAGACCGTGTTTATATTTGGCAACAAGCGTTGGTTAGTTGGCAGGGTTTCATTATTTGATAAACTGTAACTGGCAATCTTGAGTAATCAGTGTGGCAGTTATTGTGTATGGAATTGTTTTATTCCCTATATGTCTGCCTTATGGTGGGCTTTAAAAAAAAAAAAAACTTTTAAACCGAACCGAATCATACCTGTTCAACTGGAAACGGTCATTACTTTGCTTGTTTATATACACGTTGATTTTTAACTATAATCTAGTTCCCATTGGTTAATTGTTTTATTAATAGTAAAATATATCACCTGCGTGTAGAAATTATATTTACATATTCAGCAGTTGTATTGACTTTTAAGAAAAGAAAATGTATGCATTGCCTCCGTATATAATTGTCAAGGCTGGCAAAGCGTTTTTTTTTTTTCGTGAAGTGCTTGTGCGATAAATGGAACAAGCACCTAAATGAACACGATGTTCTTTTCAGCCATTGCAGGCAGACTGAGGGTCTACCATGGTGCTAAGGAACGGGCTTGATCAGTGTTCTGAGAGTGTGGTTGGGGATAGGCTTGCAGAACAATGGAAAGATAGACTGGCTAATGTGTGAAGGGTCGGATATTTGGGGAATTTACTCGTGGCAGTGGATCAGGGTTAAGGTGACCTGGATGACCCCCTTAATTTCTTCTCTACTGCAAGCTTGGCTGTTTGCTCTGTGTGTCAAAGCTGAACTTGCTGAACTGAGCTGGTATACATGTTGAACAAATTGCAGTCTTAGCTTCTTTTTGAAATGTACTTTAACATTTTTTTTTCTTTTGGGGGATGACTGGTTTATCTAATGTACTTCATTTTTGTAATCTTTCTCTAGTTAACATTTGAATGTGCCTACCCATTATTCTTGGGGTGGGTGTGTGGGGGGCACTCTGGTGGGGGCCCCGTATTTGTCCTCTGCATGCAGTGTCATATTTTTTCCTTGAATATGATTGACTTTTGTTGAAAACGTCCCAATGTGCCACACGCACAGGGGCTCCTGCCTTTATAATGGCGTTGATAAAGGTTCGAGGAAGTTTTACGTTGCACTTTGTGTTCTGAAAACGGTGTGCGCACTGCCCCCTCCCGTCCCCCCACCCCCAACCAGAGACTTATCTTCCCCCCCCCCACCCAACCCAGAGCCTGTTCCATATAGCTGAATTTGTAGGCCGCTGTGTTGACTCAACCTCGTTACAACTGTCATGAAACGGCCGTGTTCAAGACCCCGTTTTTATGTAAACACCTGAGCAGATCTGACCAGCCTCCGCACTCCTCCCCATAACATTGCCTCCAGTACTTTTATTTTTACCTGAGCCAGATATTTGATATGGACTGAGGAATTCCAGCTAATGTCAACAGCTGTTCTGGTCACTTGCAAGTGTGTCATCTGCCATGTGTCTTGCTGAAGCTGCCACATGTTAAAAGAAAAAAAAAAAAAAAAAAAAACACCAAGTTCTGGATTTGTGCTGTCAGACCTGTTAAGGTGCAATTATGAGTTTGGTCGCAAGTGGGGCGGCGGGCGAGCGTGTGTAAATTTGGAAAATGCTGGTATTTGTTATTGGGTGGAGGATATGTCCCCTCCAGTCACTGCGTGTGAGATCAGCTGGGTGGATCGATGGCGTTTGGGTACAGTTGAAGGGCTTTGGATCAGAGTTTGGCATGCATGGCAGAGTAGCATCAGTGTTGTTAATGTGAGGAGTGTCATGGTATCAACAGTGATTGGGAGGGCCAAGTTCAAATGTGCATGGCATGTCGAGTTGGCTGTCTCCAAGAGAGAGAATGGAAGCGTAACTCGGGTACGTTGTGGAAATGGACGCTCTTTTTTTTTTTTGTTTTTTTTGTTTTTTTTTTGTATCAGAGCTGACGATCATGTCAGATGCACGTGCTAGCTGTGAGAATCTCCCATAATGCATTGCATGCTTTTTTCTTTTTTTTTTTTTTTTTCCCTGTCCAATCTGGTTTTGAGCTGCCCCCCCCTCCCCCCCTTTTCCACAGGCAGCACACAAAATGCTTGGAAGTTTGAGAGTCAAACCTGACACAGATTAGAGACACATTCTGGGGGTGGGTCTGCCACCCCCCCACCCCCCCCCAATGGTTGTTCCGCTTACAGTGGAACACAGCCAGGACATGGTAAACATTATACAAAAACCCCTGTCCCAGTGTGTCAGAAATTATAAACAATTCCAACATCGGCCAAGGCCCTTCTCTGTGCGGGAGCATAGAAACCACGGAATACCGACGGTTGCCCATGGAACGCAGCACAGGTCACACGTGCACCCCCTCCTTTTTTTTTTTTTTTTTGTTGTTTTGTTAAAATGCATGCTAAACCTGCATATCTGCATGTACACTCTAGCCTGGGCACCCAGCTGGCCCCGGGCAGCCGTGTTACGCAATGCAGACAGCCTATGGAATCGATAATGAGGCGTAATCTCCCTCGCTCTCTTTCTCTCTCCCTCGCTCTCTCTCTCCCCGTCTGGCCCGTGGAGCTCTGTCAGCAGCGTGGTGAGACTGCATTTCGCCCTGCCTGTGTCGCTGCTGCAGAGGCAGCCGCCATTGTTGTGGGATCAGACAGTGCGAAGCCCCTTCCCCAGTACATGAGGAGGGGGCTGCAGAGGGGGGCGGGGTAGTGAGTGTGGACGTGGCCTCTGTCCCCTGCTCTGATTGGACGGGGGAAATTACAGATGGCCAGTGGCTGTGTGGCTGCTGGCATGTGCTCAGACCGCCTGTGCAGACACGTGAGGGTAATGCACGGCGACGGACAGGCTTTCCCTACCTTTTGTTAGCGGCGAGCCAAATCAAACGGGCTCTCCCGCTCAGCCGCACTTCCCGGTCTGGCCACCAGCCGTTGCCACGGTGTTCGTTTGACCAGTAATAATCGCAGACAAGGGAGGCTGCTGGAACAAAGGGACGGGAAATGTTTTTAGGCCGAGATATCATCCGGCCTTGATCAGCCACAACCATAATGGCGAAGCGAATGGCGGTTTGTACAGGGATTGAAGTCCCATGAGAATGTTGCTTTTAGCAAGCGGAGACCATTTTGAGCGCAAGACACACAGGGCTGGGAAAAAGGTTACCATGGTGATCTTTCGGCACCTTACCAAGTTGAAGGAGACTCAGATTAGGCTCATTGAAACTGAATTTATTTGAAAGGTCATTGTGTGGAGAAGCTCTTGGTGTTTTTTTTTTTTTTTTTTTTTTTTTAAATGTAGGCCCATTTTGAGTTGCCAGACGGCAAAGTCGGCATGGTTACTCAAAAAGCAGGTCACTAAATCAAAGTTCTATTGTAAAGCTTTCATTGAGATTGCACTTCTCTAAAACGCCCCTTTTGTATCTAAATTATATCTGACACACACACATGGAAATTTCGTCAGACTGTCACTTAAGCACTGGCATTTTTAAAACTATTTTCTGTTGCTTCGACTTTGGGAACACCCAATGCCACAGGTGTGTTGACATGACATGTTTATAGGTGAGTCACCTTGTAGACTTGTTGATTCACACCCACCACTGTCATACTTGATCATTCAAATGAGTTTACCGGTATTTTTATGTTAATTTTGTTAATGGATGCTGAGATGTGAGGACTATTGATAATAAATCAAGAAAATTTTTCTCCATGCCATGAAAAGTCTCAGCCAACCAAGAAGAACTTGATGTCTGAGATATGCTTGAGACCTGAAGGTTTTACACCTTGACTGCCAATGACAGGAGAGAATGTTCAACAGCCAAGCCAAATTCAAATTCTTATTGTCCTGGAGACATTTAGTTCAAGTTCCGGAAATCAATATTTCCTTATTGATCAGGTCAGTATTAACACAGTGCAGGTGCTGCTGGTTTGGCTCAGCCTTGTTTTTACAACTCTTCAGTTTCACTAAATTTTTCTCCTTGCTTTTGGCAGCACTTGGTACTCAACTGAACTCCACTGTCATTCTAATTGAGGTAAAATTTACAATTCTTCTTTCCAAAAGGAATCAGTTGCTTTAAAGACATTGGTCTTCATGGCATACATGGCCACCTCTAACCCAATGTCTAAGAGGGGGAAAAACTAAGTCAATTTACATCAGTGTCATCCAAGTAAGAACAATGAACAAAGCCTTATTCTGATTCATGGTGTTTACAGCCATGATCAGCACTAAACCCAGCATAAGCGGGGGACCCCAGGCTGAGCACTTGAGAGCTGCTGAGCTATGGAACATGAGAATCCTTCTCCTGTCATGGCTGGAGAGTGGGGGAAGGGCTACAGGATGGATTGCCCCCGCCCTCCCCCACCTACCCCAGTTCAAGGGCGCTATCGATGGATGGTTCTGTGCTATATCAGCACTGCCGTTTGGGGGGTGATCAATCTTGTCTGTCTGGGGGGAAATTAAATCAGTGATGCAAGTCTCGCACACACACATGCACACGCACGTGCTCATCACATGCACATTCATGTGCTCACACACACACACACACACACACACGTGCACGGATGCAAGCACCCCACAAAGGCTAGGTAGGTGTGATGCACTGTGTTTCAGATCTCATTAACCAGCTGTGTGCTATCCCCTCCTTTGATGGTGGCGCTTTTAATTCGTGCTGTTGGGACATGGCTGCAGTTGATGGGGATGGTGCCGTGCTTCTCAAAGTCCGTTTGTGTGAGATGTGACGCTCCAGCTGAAATTCGGCACTCACAACTCTCACTCAGTAATGCTTACCGTGGTGTAATTTGATCAAATGAACAGCTCTACTTGAAATCTTCCTCTGAATAAATTGCATTTTTTTTGTTTTCATTTCCCTGTATTAATCCATGTTTGTGCTGCCTGAGTCAAAGCTGGGCCTTACAGCACACGTGCAAGGAGTGTGTGTACTCCTAACTGTGAGCTCATCTGCACTCCACTGCTCAAATTTCACCACCTTCAGGGTGTGCTTGTGGCAGAAGGAACCCAAGTGGCTGGCTAGCCCCCCCTACAGGTTGGGAGGTCCCTGTACTGTTCTTATTGGGCTTAGGGTGTATGGGGGGGGGTTCTGTCTTAACCCTCAAGTTTTGGGCCAGTCCTCCTGCTTCTCCAGCTGGCAGAAACTTTTCTGTAGCACAGTGTATTCATGTGTGCAATGAACCTCTCACTAACTCCTTGAGCCATTTTGCATCGCAGTGCAGTGCAGTTTTGGAAGAGCTAACATGGAGGCAGCTGAAGGAATCGCCTGCAGTAAACAGCAACGCTGTGGTTACGCTGTATTGCTGGTTCCAATGTTCTATAATATAGATATATGCTGCGGGGTGTGTGGAGTCCCTGGTTTCAGAGGTGCAGTGGTGGTGGTGGGCGGGGGGTTTCTCTCACCTAAGTGCGCTACGTATGTGGGTCAGCAGCTGGGAGTGACATTAAGCATCTGAGCTCTGCATTTTATGTGCACAAGTGTACCCACACAGCACCGGAGAGGTGAAGCGTCTCAGTACATGTGGAGGCGGGGGAGGGGTCCCCAGCCCTGGTCCTGAGGGGCCACATTGCCTGGAGGAGGTGCATATACAGTCTGTCATGGATATGGGCATGCTGTGTCTCAAAGTGGATAAGCATTGATGAAAGTAGTTTCGTCGTATGAAGGAGTTTATGGCAGTGAATTGCTGAATGATTATTGTGCCGTTGCGGTTGAAGGCCTATACCCTTACAGAATTGACATGGCCTTGGAAAATAGCTGATAGCAGGAAGAGCAACCTCATGAACTGATATTCTCCCAGCATTCACTGGTCCTCCAACAAGGCCAGCACTATGACATCACAGTGAGGCTCAGTGACATCACAGTTAGGCTCAGATTCTTCCAGGATTTCATACAAGCCTCTGCTTTTAATTTTTAATCTGGCTCAAGCATCGATTTGACCTAACATTTTTGATACAGCTACAAACTACAGCTGCAGTAGACTGCGCAAGGATGCTCGGTGAAAACATTTTTTCTCTACTGTGGTCTGTGTGTCTGGTAATGACCCAATTTTGTATATACACGTATATACAGTTAAGGAAAAGGAACCTAGAGGAATCTATTTGAAACTCAAACCAGAGAATGTGCCACTGTCCAAGAAGTGGATTTGAGCTCTTTTCAGGACATGCTCGCACTTTGTAAGGGACCCTCCAAAAACCTAACTCTTAACATAGCCTTTATGGTTGCATAGGTGTAGAAAATCTATGGTATGGTGTCCATGAAAATTTGACTAACTTTGACCCACTTTTAAAAGTGTGTTAGCTGTTCTGGTTTTTGAAGTCTCCTAATTGAACCTTGCAAAGCTATTTTTGTGAGGGTATGGAGAAGCGAACGCTCGCATTCACTGCAGACACAGTTGAGTCTGATTGAGGTCGATTCATGTTGATTGAATTTAGGCCAATGCCTCCTGCTGTTTGCAGCCCTGTCTGTGAACCTGCTGTGTTACCAGTAACCCTCAACCGTGTGTTACTAAACAGGGCTTACATGACAATGGAAACTCAGAAAATACCTGTGCCAATATTAACCTGACTTCCAGGGTAACCTGAACTTTCAGATTAGCTGTTGCACTGTTCAGAATGCTCCCCAGTGGAGATGAGGAATTTATAGGACATGAGCATGTATGAGATGTTTGTTTTGGGCATCCTCTTTCTTGGGCCACCCCGTCTCTCTCCCAGTTAAGTGACTTATAGTGATCGGACAGAGTTTACTACGTTGAAATGTGGTCTTCAGCACGGTTTGAACAGACCATTAAGGGTTAAGACCCGAGAGTGACCAGTGAAATAAGGATAAGGCCGGCAAAGTCAAATCAAACCCTTACACCGATCTCAGAAGGTGTCTGGATTTGAATCTGGTAATCGGCTTTCTTTCAAGGAGCGCTGATCAATCGCCTTACTGTATTTTAAGGTTGTTTATGAGACCCCCTGCTTTGCACTGGAGATTAAAACAGGCAAGTTCTTAGTAAATGGAGGTATGGGAATGAGTGAACGTAAACACAGAGCAGTAGTTCATATTTATTTATGCACTATATGAAATGGCTGGAGTGGAAGAATCAATCATTGTCTTTTATGCACAAAATCAGTGACATTTTTAAAGGGAAATGAGGAGAATTTGAGGACTTTTTTTCTTATCTGCTTTGTTGCAGTGACACTGCTTGTTCACACTTTGAAAAACTTTTGTTAAATCTGTTCTCTGCAATAGTTATCTCCTTCATGAACCATTGCATAAATTGTAAGTTAATTGCTTGGATCTTTTTTAAAAAAAAAAAAAAAAAAAAAAGATGGTGTTTGACAAGTAACTGAAGAATTGCTCATACCCTGTGATAAGGTTTGGCTGCAAGTTCAGTCAAGCTCCTATTCCTAAGGAGAATCCTATTGACAGTGCTCACCCCTGAAAAAGAAAGTCTTATGCAAGAGCAAAACAACAGACACTACACAATCTCTGATGCACGCAGCTGCTAAAATGCACTTCTACGCAGAACCGATTCGGCGATTCCTCTAATTGGCTATTAACGAGAGAGGGCCAGTCTCAAAACTGCCAAATACAATCAGAGCTTGCTTTGTCATTGTCATTGTGTGGTTTCCACAATGGCTGGGGAAGATCCGGGGATGGGGGGGTTTAACTTGATTACATAATACTCCACGTTATGCCGACACACATGTTATGTGGAGCGTGCTCAATGGTTGCGTTTTAGTTTAAAGAGCGCTTTCCGCCTGGCCCTCCCTGTGTTGACTGGATGCACGGAACGCATCTGGCAGGTTGAGAAGGCTTTTATGGTGTAGCTGGCGGAGGTGGAGTTGGAGGGGAGGGTGTGTGAGGGGGTGTGTGTGTGTGTGTGTCTGTGTGTGTGTGTGTGTGTCTGTGTGTGTGTGTGTGTGTGTGTCTGTGTGAGTGTATATGCATGCAAGTGGAAACCACAGAGAATGATGCGTACTGACAGCTGTTCCCGTGTGTGTGTGTGTGTGTGTGTGTGTGTGTGTGTGGGATCCCACGGATCTGGTTGGGCGAGACCGGGGCCATATAAAAGGGCGGAGCTCCACAGGGGAAGCTCTCTCAGTTAAACGAGCTTCCTCTGCTTGCTGGGACTTTTTAGCTGGCAGGACGAGCGTTTGTGCGCGTGTGTTTTTAAAAAATCTTTCTGGGGGTTAGTCTGAGCCGGGGCTGACCGCTTGGAGAATCACCCTGACCCAGAGGGCCAGCGGAAGGTGAGAGGTCCTGCTGTTTTTCACCTCGCCTCACCTTTCTTCCCTCCCCATTCGCCCCCCACAACCCCCGGAGCGACCCCCCACCGGTCTGGATTGTGGGACAACGTTCTTTTGATCTTTCCGAAGTTTCGGTCACTTGTCGTTAACCTGAATCGAAGTCTACCTGCAAACAGGTCTGCAAACACCTTCCCCTCTAGGTGTGTGTATCTGTGTGTCTGTGTCTCTCTCACAGTCATCCTTTCCTTTCACTGTCTTAATTTCCTTCCAGTGTTCTGCACTGTACCTTTCACCATAGACACTCTTGTGTTTTCTCACTGAAGGAGTACTGAGTGTTTTCCTCAGTCACACTGAATTGTGCCCTTCGATTGGCTGAATGCTTCACTCCCAGCTTGTTAGTGGTTTTGGTTGCTGGTCTTCCCTCCTCCCACATCTGGTCCTCCTTAATGGTTTTGGAGCTTCTACTGTAGCAGTTCTGCATCTTCTGTATATTGTACAAAAAAAAAAATTCTGTGCTTGATTTATTTAAAATGGCTAAATCTACCCTTTAGTGTTGGTTTGTTTTGGCCCCGATTTGGCAAACAAGACGTTAGGGACTATAGGGAAAGCACTCTGCTGTATTTGATTTCTCCTAACCAGAACTGGAGCAGAAATTGCCATAATTGTCTTCAAAGGGACAGGGCTTAATTATTTGTAATGGTTTTTTTTTTTTTTTTTTTTTTTGCCCTGAGAATTTAATTTGTGATTATGAAAGGAAAGTGCTGTCGCTCTCCTTGAATCCAGTTCAGACATGCTTGTTTAATAAAAGGCACATTCCTCAAAAGAAAACGGAGCCAAGGGGTCCGGTCCAAACCGAGACCAGATGTAAGACGCCGATGATGGTGGCTTATCTGCCTCTGGATTGGTCAGTCTAAAATGGGTTCTGACAGCACAGAGGGGGCAGGGGGTTTTTATTTTTTCATTAGTTGTAGCCCAGGGCGAAAAATGTTCCCTTCCAGACGAATAAGCGGGCTTCGAGTTTCCTCTAGAAGCATGACGCCTGGTTTTCTCAGTCCTCATTCTTCCCCTGCTGTTGCACTGAACTTGGGAGAAAAGCTGCTTTTGGAGTGAATGTGGAAGTGCCCCCACCCCCACCCCCTCCCTCAAGCCAGATTTTAATTGGTAAACGTTGGTATTTATACTCGAGTGGTTCCGCAAACAAAACTCGACTCTGAGTTGTGTGCAGAGACCAGGGTGTGCCCGTATAAAATGTGAATTTGATCGTGTTTGATGGTAGCGAGGCTCACGAATGTCCTGTTGTCTCCTCTACAGGTCCAGCCGTGGTTTGCTGACTGCGTTAAAGGAGGCAGGACTTTGTGGTCGTTCGCTCACGGAGGGGAAGACGACACACTGCAGACATGATCATCAGACTGGGCAGACTGACTCCTGGGTACTTCCGACTTCTCCAGGTGCGTACCTCTGTCCGTCCCCTTTTTCATTGTTTTGTTTGTCCCTCATTTTTGAAGGAGGTGTTACGGAGGGGTGGGGTATTGGGGGAACCGCAAAAAAAAAGTTGGGGGTTTGATCATGTGACTCTTGATTGGCTCGTGCCAGCAAGTCAAAGCATGTTGCTATGGAGAATTATGTCTTGATTGGTGTCCCTCCAGTCAGGTGATGGCACATGGCACTTTCAGTCGTTATGGGGTTCATGCTTTCTGTAACGGGTGCAGAGTGCATTGAAATTTGAAAGGTGTTTAACGGGTCTGGAAATGTTGTTCTTCAATATAATCTATGGACATATTTTTCCACACAGACCTTCCTCTTTTGGAAACCTTACAGATTCATAGTACTCATAGTGTATGGAACACAAGTCTAGCTGTTTTGCACCTCAGAATTTGCTGTAGCTGTAGTTGCACCAAGACTAAAGATAAGTGCATGGTCCACTTGCTTGTCTTCTCTGAGATTTTGCTGAAGCCACCAAAACTGTGCATGTGAGAAGCAGACAGAGAATCTAAACATGCCCTTATCTTATGGCATGAATGCAATGAATGACTCATACATGAATACCTGGTGACTGGTTTTGGTGCAAGTAGCTCCATAGCGGCGGAAGACTTACTCAGACTTCTCCCACCCATTGTGAATCCTGTCTTCACTCCAGTGCTGTGCCCAAGTACGCCTTTAACACCGATTACAAAACAACTGGCAAGGCCAGATGCCCGTTTCAGTAACGTCTTGTTGTTGACATGGGAAGTGCCAGCTCAGATGTTTCAATTGTGACTGAGTGATGCACATGACTTGGAATGTAAAAATAGCGTTTACAAAAAAAATAAATAAACCGCAGCGGGGAAGGTTTGGGGAAGGGTGGCGTGGGGTTGGTGCATGGGGGCCTGATTAAAAAGCAGCTGGAATGCTGGTCATACCAGTGGCTTAGATCAGGATTTAAATAATTTTTTTTTTAAATGGCAGATTAAATCAGAAGTATTGAAGGGAAGGGCATGGTGGAGACAGTTTTGGCAGTGGTGTGCCTAAGGGCTCTGGCTGTAGGGAGGAGCTTGAAGTCCCAGTGTTTGTCACAATGCTTGGCAGGGCAGATGTTGTGATTGCGCCAAGTTTGTAGTGCTTTGAGTTTTTTAATTCATGTGTTGCTCGTCCTACCTCTTACACCAGAGTGGGATGCCATGTTATGGCCGTAAGTCATGTAGGGCAGAAATAGTAATGGTATTTAGTTTGCACAGCAACTCTTGATATTCGCACCTCTCTGCGAGCACAATGTTTGCGCAGACAAGCTAAGGAAAATGCACTTTGACAAGGTCTCCCGTTTCATGATCTTTTGTTTTGTTTCCTTTCCTTTCTGTGTTGGTGCTATCGCTTTAACAGAGTTGGTTAAAGCCTTGTTAAAATAGCATTAGCGTTGCCGCCCTGTCAGGTCCGGTTGGCTTAGAGAGCGTGTGTATGTGTGTGAGTCTTTAATCGCAGAGGGGTGTGGGGCCTGCCCTCACATTAGGACCCCCAGCAAGAATGATCCGCTTTTGTGTCTGCAATCCTTGACATGATTATAACTGATGCTAATGCGATTGATACAGGTTTCCCTTATTCCTTTTACTGGAAAGCTAATGTAGCTAATATGGACTTGTGTGTTTTGGGGCACAAAGACAGTTGTAATGTACTTATCGGTTTAGCGATATGTTGGATTGATGCAGTATTTTTATTTTTTTAAACGAAGTATGACCCAGACGATGATGTCATCTGGCCGCTCCTCCTTCCCGGGTCTGATCCAGTCTCGCCCTCTTTTCGGAATGTCCCCATGCTGTTCGGTCTCTCCTGACTAACAAGCTAAAATTGCACAGTCACAAATGCAAATTCTACACCCCGGTGCTAACGTTTTTGTGTGCTCAGCACATTCTGGGACAATATGCACAGTTCTCTGTGCCCACCAGTACAGTTGAAATCCAAGGTTTTATTTTTTTCTTCCTGTAAGTGAAGCTCCAGCTGTGAAGCAGAATTCAAGGATTCTAATGCTGCTAAAGGCTCTTATAGGTGGGCTTTTTGCACTATAAATGTGCATTTTAGGCCACAGAATGAGCTAAAACGATCTGATCCCTTTGTGATCAAAATGGTGTGTCCCAGCGATGGAAGAGTCAAATCGGGCTGCCTGTTTGCACTGTAATTCTGCATTTTCGATGAACAGGATAAGCATACAGACAATCTTAACAAGAGGAGGACCTGAGAAAGAAAAAAACCAAAACTCATTCCAGGGCCTTATATGGTGTCTGTTTTTTGGTTGTTTTGGACCCAGGCAGCGTCTTCCCTGATGAAAACATACCAGTGGTGTGCCAGGCTGTGTTCTGCTCCTCTGTTTGGGGCTATGGGCTTTTTTTTTTTTTTTGGGGGGGGGGCAGAGTGGAAGGGCACGCATTTTTGGGGGGGGGGGGTTGCACATCTTTGGGGAGGTGGGGGGGCACATCTTTGGGGAGGGGGGGTGCACATCTTTGGGGAGGTGGGGGGCAGGTTTTGCTACAGGCCTGCATGTCTGCTTCTACCATTGTGTCCTAGCTGTAAATTTGGGGCCGTTTAGATGAGGGGACCCCCCTCGCAGCCACACCTTGCGCTCTAGCATGCCAGGCCACTGTACTTCCCTCTCCTAAAAAGAACATCTAGTTCCCACAGCCCAAATCCCTCTCTCCCTCCCTCCTCCATGTTTAATAAACCTGATTTTGCCTGCAGTGGGGGACGCCGGTGCTGCTGTGGAAGCTGGTAGCTTTTTGAGCTTTAAGGGTCAGTGATGGCACGCAAATTTAATTACTTGAATGATATCGAAAAGTTATACTCGTTATATATAAAAAAACGGGCTTTCTGTTTGTTAATGAAATGTGATGAATCTAAATGCATAAACTGGCAGCCCAATGGGAGATAACTGAATTATTTAATGGGAATTTGAGAAATGGGAATCTCATTGCTAACATGTGAGAGAGCCCAAGCTTGTGCTGCTATCCAGCTGTATATGGTCACACCTTAGTGTTAACCTATGCATTCTGTGTTCTGTTGCTACCAATACCTTCAAGAACACTTGAGATCAACTGAACTTGTTTGCTAGGTGTCCATTTGCTAAATCCTAACTGCAGCTAGCTGTACTTGGTGTTGGTGTACACATGCTAACTCAATCTGAATGAGCTGAGAAGTCCACCTCAGCACATGTAATCTTTCAGACATAGCAGTAGAGCTCCATGTCTTACAAGGGACAATCGCACTCCGAACATTGCCCTGTCCAATGTCCAATGGTCAGGGCAAGATGTGTCGTGGTCAGGCCAAGTTCAGAATCGTGGGCGTTTTGTAATCGTATTGATTGAGGCGGAGAGCAGTCGTCGGGTTGCATATTCGCAAGCCTGTTCTGCTTTGCCACATATCTGCGAACTGAGCCCGAGGCGAGGTGTCGGGTGACATCAGAGCCTAGCCGCAGAAAGTTTAACCCGTTCTGCCAGACATCCTATGGCGCAGTTAGCTTTGAGATGCCACCAAAGATGGGTGGAGCTACGGTTTCAGTCAATGGATTTTCATCATTACATAATGGGATATATACAAATTAACATCTTTCCATTTAATCTGTTAATCAGTCCCCATTGCTGATTGTATATGGACTACAGCATTGCTTTTAAGGTTGTGTTAGAGTGTGTGATACATTGGTGGGGGAGGGAGGAGACAAGGTGATAGTGGAGTTACAGAAGCTACATTTTTTGGCATTGGAATGCACCAAAATTGAAGAAGCCGGTAGGATTCGTTTCCGCCCCCCCGGGTCTCATACTGTGTGTCTGTGTTTTCCCCTCTACAGAGGCAGGTGGCCGGCGAGGTCCAGACTCAGCCCCAGGACCGCATGGTTAACCAGGTCGCCATGATGCTGGCCATCTTGGGCCTCGGCCTGTCCTACTACAGCGCCCGCCAGATGACGGACAAGGTGCAGAACGAGCCCGCCCCCTGAGCGAGTCCCGCCTCAGCCGGGGTGGAAGGCTGTGTGTTCACTAACGGAGAAGGACGACGATGACGACAACGTCCAGGATCTTTCACATGCTCCTGCTGTAGGCACGTTCACTGGATTTTTTTTTTTTTTTTTCTGTCATTTTTCCCCCATTTCACTCATCTGAGCCGGAGTTCAAGGACTGTTGGGTCTGGGTTTGTGTGTTTGTTTTTTTTTGTTCTTTTTTTTCCTCTGTTCGTGAGATGTCAGAAGTTATGGGGAAAATGATGGCTTTGGGATCATTGGGGCTTTGGTACAGGGAGGGTGGGGGGGATTAAGACTACTGTGCTGGTTTTTAGAAAACTCCCCCGGTCCCATGTTCAGAGGAGGCCTGAGTTTCAGTCCTTGGTATGGTACAAGGAGGAGCACAGGGGTGTGCTTCTACTGTTCGGAAGGTGTGGGGGGTTAACCGAAAACAATACGAGTCTTTTTCGAATGTCCTCACTCGTACCTGGTGCAATAAGACTTGCTTGGGCTGTTAACCCTTTTGAACTTGGGTTATCTCCACCAAACGTGCACCTACCATTCAATGAAAGCAGGCCTACGGGAAAAATGGGGTGGGGTGGAGGAGTGAAGTTATGTTTTAGATCATGAAAAAAATGATTTTTTTATGAATTGGTAGACGGAGTAAGGGGGGGCGGACAAAGCCCTTAATACTTACGTACTGTGAAGGAAACAAACAAAAACAAGCCGGTCAAAATTTAACAAATACTCAGTATACAATGGCAATCAGACACACAAAAATCCAATTTTTACCGTTTTGTTTTTGGTTTTGTATTTTGTTTTCCGTTAAGTGTTAGGAATTTATAAAAGCAGATCTGAAAGGGAATCATTATTAATCACCAGTATTTAACGTTTGATTTTGATTTTTCACCACAATGTGCTGAGTCTAGTCCAGGATCTGTGGCTTCCAGTGGTTTAAAATACCCTATAATAACTGCTAAATCTGTAGGTGTTAAGCTCAAATTGTCTAACTCCATTTGAATATTGCATGGATGTGGAGCTTAATTTTTAAATAATTATCAAACTTTATACTGTCGTTAAGGACTTTTTTTTTTTTTTTATTTTTAATGAACAATTATAAAGATGTCTGTTGCTGTAATATCTATATTTTTAGAATTTATCAAATAAAGCTGTGATAACCGAAGAAAGTGAAAAAGGATATTTGCCGTTAAACGCTGACTGCTCTGTGGCAAAGTAAGATTCGATGGAACATGGGCAGCCCTGAAACATGCTACTCGAGTATTTTTAGTGTTAGGGATTTCGTGTTTCTGGCGAATGCCGAACCGGTTCACTTTCCGTGCCGATGCGCTCAGGCTCTTCGATGGTGAAACTAGCGCCGTGGAACCACTTCCTGTGTTCTCGGATGCCTCGTCTCCGCATGAATGCTCTGCACGCACCAAACAGGAAGTGGTCATGCCCCTTGATGCCAGCTGTCTGCACCAGAGATTTGGTGCCGGTCTGTGCAACTGTACCCAGTATCAATCCTCTTATCTCGTCTGTTCCAAATAAAATCAAAGTGGTGGGGGAGGGAAAAAAATCACAAAATTGGAAAGCTACTACTTCAAGCTATAGCTCTGAAAATACAGTTTGATGAAAGTACTGTAAGCGACAGTATCAATGCACATTTCGTGGTGTTTTTTTCTCC
Organism: Albula goreensis; assembly: GCA_022829145.1. Lineage (NCBI taxonomy): Eukaryota > Metazoa > Chordata > Actinopteri > Albuliformes > Albulidae > Albula > Albula goreensis. Next base: position 33,391,711 of record CM040750.1, read on the forward strand.
CCCTTCCATGTTTTTGAGATGTACTGTATTCACCCAGACAGTGTGTGAAGGGAAAGTGTCTGCCTGCTGTTAACTGGCAGCACATGGCAGCAAAGTGTGATGAACAAGCCCCAGCGATAACAATGCAAGCAGCATGTCCTTGAAGCTCTTAATATCTGCACACCTCTTGCCCTGAAGGAATCCTCCTTATCCCTGACTGTATTTTCTCTGGCCTGAGCATTAATGTCAGTAATTCTGTTTGAGGGGGCGGGGAAGGATATTTTTTTGCTGCTGATCGTCAAGAATCTGCTGTCTGCTGCACCCCCAAAAAAAAACGGCCATCCATGGTACCAAGCCCTGCCCAGGTAGTAGCATCATAGCTGCCTAATTCAGAGTAACCTTTTCTGTGTGCGTGTTGCGGCTGCATAGCAGCAATGCATGATGGACATGAATGGGTGCAAATGATCGCTGCAAACTCACCAGGCAAGGCGGGACCTGATGGCTTGGCTTCCTCCTATTGGTTGCCTCTAGCCAGACAGGTGGATATATTAAGGGCTTTTATGTTTTATGTTCGCTTTTCGAGGGCATGCAGCGCTTTCTCCTACTTGAATTTCTAAGATGAGGGGCTGCTTTGCCAGGCTGTGGCATGTTGAGAGGTCATACTCCTCTTTTTTTCAGGCGGGAAGGGGAGATGTGTGTTGGAGCTAGGTAATGAGGGGCATGGGAGGCTCGTGGTGAAGGGATCACGGCTTTGCTTTGCGCGCTTTTCTGCACGTGTTAAATGTCGAATGGATGTGGAACAGAAGGACTCGTTGAATGTTGAGCAAAATGGCCAGCGGATATCCAGCTTCTTTAACCGTCTAGCGTTATTGTGTTTGTTAGTGTAACAAAAAAAAGTCCCAAGATGCTCATAATTATATAATCAGAAGTGAAAAGATTTTTTTTTTAAATTGCAAAGTTAATCTTTTTTTTTTTATTTTAATGGGGCAGTATGTTTTTGAAAAAAGATAAAAACAAAACATTTCACACTTCCAAGAGCAAATGGAACGAGTTGTGGCAAGAACTGAGCTGACAGCGCCTTCCGAAATGCAGTCAGAACAAAATGGCTGCCTGGTGTTCATTGCGTACTTTTTTTTAAAAAGTGAGCAAGAGAGATGGAGGGCAGATCTGGTGTGTCTGGGAGGACGCATCCCTTCTGCAGTCAGAGCAGGGGGGTGAAAAATGGAGGGGGGGGGGGTCAGATGCAGGGGCTGGTTTTTGTATTTTTCCAAGCCGGCACACGATGCATGTGCTCACGGGCAGATGTGATGCCCAGTGACAGGCCGGGACTTCATTGGGTGACACGTGTCCTCGTTTCCCCCACCCGCCCCTCTCTCATTGTACATCACTGAACAAATCAAGGGGGGGATGGGGGGTGGAGAGACCTAATTCTGGAGTGGCTCAGAAAACGAAAAACTGAGGTCACGAACCGCAAAGCTGGGCTCCCATTGGATGGTCACCGACGTGACGCGTGGGCTCGCCCAAGCGAGAGCCGTGGATACAAAGAGGTGAAAACGCACCTAAATTCTCCATCATGGATGTGGGATGTGTTCGTTTTTTGTTTTTAACTGGGGGAGGAGGGTGGGAGAGGGAAGGGAAGGGTGAAGGCACTTACAGATGGACAGAGGCCTTAAATTTTTTTTAATAAATCAATGCAGTGTTTGAGTGCAATTTTGATGGAAGGGATTTTTAACCTCTTAATGTTTAATTTTTTCCCCCTCCCTTTCTCCATTTGCTTTCATAAGAAGCTGTCTTTAGCAGTGGAACAGCTATTGTAACGCAATACAAAGATGGACTCGGAGGGGTCCTCCTGTGGGGGGGAGCACCTTGTGTACTAAATAAAACCTCAGAAAGGACAGAGGCGAACTCTGGCCTAGTACTGAGGGAATGGCGCACTGGGTTTAGCATGACCACATCCAGCTTCGCACCGCTAAGAGCACGGCTCACACACCCAACGTCAGACTAACACATAACTGCGGGGGGTGGTCGCATTGCCTAGCTTTTAATTCTGTGTTATCCTTGAGTGCATGTTGAGTGACTTGTATAACGGATGTAATTGTTAGTTTGAATTATAATTTTTTGTATTATTATGATGATATGATGATTGTAATTGGGATTGTGAATCTGATCATCCCTCTTCGGTAGGTTTGTTTTTGTTTTTTTTTTTGAGGTTTGTACCGCCAACACTGTGAAGATGTCGATGGGGCCCTAATGGGGCGTGTCGACCAACCTTTCAGCTCATGAAGTAGCATTCGCATCCTCTCCCTCAACCCCCCCCCCCTCATCCCAGCTTTTTGTCACCTGTGAGCCTATGTTATGATGTGAATGCCCCCACCCCCACCCCCAACCCCCTATGCCGCGCCTCCTGTATGCTGGGGGCGGAGCCTGGATTCCCGTTATCGACGCCGAGATGACTTTCCCAGGTGCCTGAGTGGGGTGTGTCGCCTGCCCCCCCTCGCCCCCTCACCCTCCACTCAAAAACCAACCTTAACAGATAATGTCCTCAAACTGCTGCTACAAGTGCAAAATAAAGACTTTAATCAAAAGCTCTTATTGTCCGTGTCTTCATTGTGTCACGTGTACTGTTCCCTGCACTGCAATGAATGCAAATTGAAAAAGCAGAAATGATTTCAGACATTTCGAAACTAATTTTTCTTGATGGTAAAATCCTATGTAAGAACATTGCTAGGTAACTTTTTTATCCTACCAAAATGGGAGTATTACTGGCAGTGCATAATGCTTTAATATTGTATGTTATATACTTATTGATGCATGTTTTTAAATGTTGCACTGTGGTCCTGCATTGTATAACATTCAGTCTCAGCCAAGGACCTTGAGCCTGTAGTTTGTTTTGCATGTGTGTTAAGAACAGGATATTTTTCCCTGTGGGCATTTCATATTGGGAAATTTTCCTGAAAGGAAGAATGACATCACCTCAACTCAACTCCCATTCAAATCGCAGCTCTACTTCCACGCACTGCACTCATTAAACTAACAGGGTCTTGGCAGGATGCATCAAAAACAGTGGGGCGCATTTCTGCGTTTCTCAAATCAGTTTAATTGTATTTTTGCTTAAGCAGTTTGGTCTGTACGGTTTCAAAAATTTGCTCTCAGGGTATGTTAAAAAGGTAAAAATGGACTTGTGAAGATGGATATTTTGCAGGAACGATACGGATTCAGCTGCGGCCTGATCGTTCTTCCACCCTCTCTCCATTTTGTCAAACCTTTTGAAAAGTTAGCACCCATAGAGTCTAATGGGAAGTGCTAAGGCACCACCCTCTTCAGTGGACTCGGTGCAGCTGTGACAGCGCCCTTCTCCACAAGCCACAGTCTGCAAGGGCCTCGAAGGCAAATGGTTTGTTTGCTAGCGATCTCTGATCAGCCGTAAAAAATGTAAAATACCCACACCTAAAGCTCCTCTTTACCTACTCATACGGTTCACCTTTATGATTCTTCTTCAAGCAAAACAGGAGGTCAAATTAGTGGTGGGGTGACTTTTAAGTTTGCGGTTGCCCTGAATCTCCACAAACCTCATGTTTAAGGGTTAAATTTGCTGCAGCTTGAACTAAAATAAAGCTAAAACCTTGTAGGAGCTGCACCCCTCTGTCTAACAGGGACTATGAAACAAACATAACATGGGGAGGAGAGGCCAGGCGGTGGTGGTCTATGCCTCCACAGACCGCATTGTAGACCGTTGAAACGATTAGGCAGATGTGTCCCGATATCCACTCTGCAAACTGCACCCAACACCATGCAGCTTCACTTGCAGTTATTTGTGAGAATGGCTTGTGTCTGTTCATGGCCTGTAAGCTCCACCCACTCTGCACAGTGAGCATGCTCAGATGCCGCCCCTCCTCAGCCTCAGCCGGCGGATCCGGCCCATTTCTTCTCCGGGGGAAAGGCCGGCACGTTTCCCTCTAATCCTTGCCCTGCCATCTGGATTTTCAGAAGCGGCTTATCTTCCTGGTTTGCATCGTTTTGTGTTTGTGACCAGCATGTTTTTTTTTTTTTTTTTAATTTCCTGTCCTATAGGTTTTATTTCGGGTTGCAGCAGTGTTATTCAGTTCTAGTCCAGCAGGGTCACAGGGCACACTGGTGTGTTGTTACTCAGCTCTTAAAGGACCTGTTAAAACTATTTCATGCATAGTAACCTCACCTCACCTTCTTTCTAGAGTCAGGACTGTTTTTGCTATTTCAGGTGGAACTGAAGTCCCCCACTTTATGGTCTATTCCATTAAAAGCTGTTAGGTCGAGGGTAAAACCAACCAGGATGTGAAATAAATCAATGAAAATACTGCATTTGGGTTACTGCTTTTCAGTTTGATAAAATAAATTTCCAGTGTCTGAGAAACTCTAATTTCTGATTAATCAAACTGCTTAAAAACTGATAAAATCCCCATTCTGGGCCTCACCTACACTGGACAACACTGGACTACAAGTTGAGCAAAAATGTTTGGTAACAGTGTCTGACTGCATACAGCAAAAAACATCTAGAAACGTGGAAGGGGTAGTAGTTACTTAGGGTGGACTGCTGGTGCCATGCTGTGTACTTGCGGGTAACTTTTTTTCTGAGACTGGCATGTGTACTTTAATCTGATATGTCTTTCTCACTTCCACTCTGTCACTTCTGAGTGAGCAGCTCGCCGATCAGCAGCAAACCGCAGCGTCTGCCGTGACACGCTCTACTGTGGCCCCACGCAACCAGGACGAGCTGCAGAAACAACCAGGAAGCGCCTCAAAAAACACTCTCGTACATGAGCGCTGAATTAGGGTAGAGGAAATGACTGAAATAACAGAACTGAATCATCAAGATTGGGTCAGAATCAGAGATGAATCATGTGACCTGCATATTTGTTTGGAAGTTATGGATGGCAGAGGGCCGACTAGTTTAAATAATAATAAATAGTGTTTGTCAACCAGCTTTCAAAACATTGAAATCCACAATGCTAATTATGCAGTTATACTGTACACATACAACAATCACAAAAGAAAAAAATATATGAAAACAGAGGATAATGAACACAGTCCTGAGGTATTCCATCTGCTGCTTGTTACAATTAAATGTACTTCCCTATTCAAAGCTGCTGAGTGCAGTTCTGAGTGCTGATCTCAGATCTGCCCATAACCAAATCTTATCCATTATGAGACTGAAACTGATCCTACATGAGGGCCTATGTATATAAAGTATCTTAGAATGCATCAAATTAATGTATTTTAGCAAACACGCTTATCCAGAACAACTTACAGAGTTAACATTTATACACACTATTCATTTATACAGCTGAATATTTTACTGAAGGATGTTGGCAGACATCCAACTTCTTATTCCTTATACAACACTCAGCAGAGGTACTGATCTAGGGTCAGTTTTCCAGCTGTCCATACCCTGAACTAGTCCATTAGGAGCTGAAAATCAACTGACCCCAGATCAAGGCCCACATTAATTCATAAAGTGTGTCAGATTAGAAGTGCTGACCCCGGATCAGGTTTTCCGTGTTCATCTCCTAACCTTGTCCACTATGAGCTAAGAGCCAGAACTGATCCTAGATCAGCACAACCAGGAATCAGCAGCGTCATTTGGCAGCTTCCCTTGCAAGTTTCCTGCTGAGTCAGGCCATTCCGCAGTGTCGGATCACGCATGTCATGGCGGCTGTCTTTTAGGATGCTTTTTTAGCAGTCAGGAATGCGCAGCTGCAACAGAGGGGAGGGAGAAAAGACAAGGTTTTATTGCTGCTTTTTGATTGGTTCTTTCTGTTCAGGGACATGGTGCTGACTAAATAAAAGGTATATTCAAGATGAAGAGACTGTTGCAAACTATTTTAAAAATAGAAACAGTGCCATATATTTTCCCTCCCTCCTCTTTTCATTTTCTGCTAACCACTGCTATCTATTTGTGCCATGCACTTATGTGACATACTCATTTATTTTTTTTTTCATTCATTCATTCATTCATTCATTCATTCATTCATTCATTCATTCATTCATTCATTCAGTCAGTCAGTCAGTCAGTCAGTCAGTCAGTCACTCATGTATTTACTGTATATTCATTTTCCATCTAACTTTTTATCTACCATTTGAACTTTAAGTTAGACGTTTTTGTTCAGGGGATTGTATTTTATGTACCTCTTTGTGTCAGATCTGTTTTATGGTTGTGTGTTTTTGTAATAACCTGTGCTTATGACATACTACCACAGCCAATCACATAACATGATCACATAACAAAGAGGAAGTGCACTGGGTGCAGAACATTGCAGGAGTTTAGACTGTAATGAAATTAAATTATTTTTATAGTGATTCTATCTTAACAGCTTTGACACCATGTATTAAGCAGGCGTAGGCTTGCTTGGTACATTAATAGGGGTACTTTTAGCACTCTCTCTCCCTCACTAACTCACTCTCTCTCTTTCTCTCTCTCATTTTTGTCCTTTCTCTCGTCTCGGTGAATGTGGCGTTGGTTGCCATTCACCTGAAAAACTGCCTGAGGAGTTTTAGCGTTTTACAGAGAGCAGGGTGGGCGTGTCCCAACAGGTGAGCCTGATGTACACCCACCCCCCAGAAGGTATCAGCTACCTGACAGCTATCACTGCTGACACTGGCCACGCCCCACACTCTCAGGGCCCTGAGGCTGTTTGGGGCATTCAGTCGGCCTGCTTCAAAGAGGAGAGGGAACCAGTTCTGGAGGTCACAGTATCCCGTCTGAATTTAGTCAGAATTTCACACAGACAACTGTCTGTCAGATGTTGCATGATCTCAGATCTTAGATCTGAGTGGATTAAAGTCAAATAGAGAGAGGTGATAAAAATGGCTCTGCCTTTACTCTGCTTGGCTTTTCTCCAAGTTACAATTCAGGTGAAGCAAAAATAAATAAACAAATAAATAACCCCCAGCAAAAAAAAAAAAAAAAAAAAAAACAAATAAACAAAATAGATTCTATAGATTGCATTGTACACATTTTCTTTTCAACTTTCTCTGTGAGAATGAAAGAAAGAAAGAAAAAAAGAAGGAGAGAAAGAGCCAGAGAGAGGGAGAGCTATGTAACTGTGTAAACAGTTTTATATAGTGAAATAAGCACATGGATTTACGCAATCCAATGAGCTGGCAGAGCTCGGTGGCTTCCAAACCTTTGTGGCCGTGTAAATTCTCTTCTGTTATGTGTTTTCTAGGGCAAGGAGCCAAAGATGACACTTTTTTCTCTGTTGTATTTATTGATTTGTGAGCACCACTCCCAAAAAGCAAACTTAGGCCTTTGAAAATCAAGTTTAAATTCTTCACCACCACCACAAAAGCAATTCAATAATTGTTTTGTTTGTTGTAAAATTTTTTCTCGTGTGCCGCGTTTGTTTATTCTCTCCATTACTGCAAGCACAGTTCCTCCAAACCCCTTGTGTCCCATGGCAGGCGTGGAACGGGTTGCGGAACAGGAGTTAACGCTAACTCTTTTAGGCTGTCAATTTAGCTAATCCCTCCCTGCTAGCTCTCATCTGACACCTCATCGCAGCGGGGGGTGACGACAGGCTGCCCCTCCTGAAATTTGCTCAATTTGCATCTGGGCAGCGCTGTGGAGTGGGGTGGGGGGCTTGTACATGAGGTGCAGATAGAATTTCAGCCCTGGGTGTGATTTATACGCTGTTCTGAGGTTTATTTTGGACCCTGAATTTTGGACGGGACAGGTGTTGTGAGGCCTATAAGCTGCCGGTGTGGAAACAGAGCGGCGAGAGACAGAGAGGAGGGAAGGAGGCCAAGGGGGCCAGGGGGGGGGCGGTGGGGGGGGCAGGAGAGACGGGGTGGGAGAGAGAGCCAGCTCCAGGAACAAGGATCACAGGACAGAAGCCAAAAGGGATATGCGAGCGCTTGCCAGCCAGGCCCGTCTGACTGGACGGGCAAGCTGTCAATCAAAAACACAAAGAGCAACAATGCCTCTCAGCTAGGATTGGCTCAAAACCACGGAAGAGGTGGGACTTTATGGGGGCTGGTCCTGTGTTATGTAATAGATCATGGTAACCACACACGACAACATACATCAAGACTTGGGAGAGAGGGCGGGGGGATGGGAGGGAGGGGGAACAAAGAGCTCGGTCTCTGATTGGCTGAGCAGCAATCACATGACTGGATGGGGTTCCACTTCCTGTCTTTTATGTAAATGAGCTGTTTTGTGGCTGCATCATGTGCTCTATCAACTGCTCCTCCTTTGTCTCTCTCTCTCTCCCTCTTTCTCCCTTCATATCTCTTTCTCTTGACCTTTGACAGAACACCGTGTGGGAGGTGCAGGTTGTCGGGGTGATGGGTCGTATGGTGGAGAGCTTCTTGCTCTGACTGCGTCGACAAAGAAAGATTTGTGCTGCTGTCTGAGTCCGAAAGATTTCTCTTGCTGTCTTTCTCTCTCTCTCTGCGAGGTGAAAGAGAGAGGTCTTAGGTGCTCCATGCTCCCTGGAAAGAGTGTGTGTGTGTGTGTGTGTGTGTGAGTGTGTGTGTGTGTGTGTGTGAGTGTGAGTGTGTGAGCGTGCATGCATGCACACATGTGCTTGTTTTTCCCTGTGTGTACATCTGGGTGAATTGGTATACGTATGTGTTTGTGCTAATCTGCCTGGAGATAAACCTTTACAAAAACAAAACAAAACAAAAAAAAAACTTTGATCATAAGCCTTAACAAAAAGGCCATTCAGCAGTTTGGCTGAGCCAGAAAATAACAAAATTAAAACAATATAGTTGCAGACAGGACATAAAAGTACATAATAACATCAGAGTCACATTACTTAAAATGCTGTAGCTAATACAATTAGTAATACAATTAGTATGACGTTTGTAGTAGACCTGTACCATATCCAAACTAAATACAACTGGTATAGTACCCTTACAACCACAACTTAATTCCTGAAATATTTCACTGGTGAACAATGTCTTCTTTATTTTAATTGTCAGGAAGACTATGCAGAGACAAACCCAGGAATTTTAACAGGCCTTTGAAATGTTGAGGAAATGTTCTAGTGTTGTAGCAAGTAGGAATAGAATCCTGCAAATAACTCTCGCATGACCATTAATGCAATTTAGGGCAGGATTCAAAGGGAGCAGCTTTCGAACCTGGGGTGTCAGCAAACAGTGGTGGTCGTGTGCTATTTAGCAAAGATTCTAGAATGAGTAGGACCCGATAATGGTTGGAGCAAGAGTAAAATGTCTGTCACTGGAGTTCTTTAAACCAATCAGAAAGTTTCGCTCTCCACGGGGGAGGTAGATTTCCCCCTGACTACTCTGTAATTTACACCCTGGGGGTGGGGGGGGGGCACACTGAAGAACTGGTTAATTAAGGGATCAAAGCCTTCTGCCAAATGTCTTCATCAACACACCCGTGTTAAACACTGATGAAGGGATTACCTGTCAGTGCATGATAGAGTCTGACAGACATCCAGTTGATTGATTGATTGATTGATTGATTGTTTAATTCTGATTGATTATTTGATCATCATTTGCCTTGTTTTGCCGAACAGGGGACTTTTAACCTGGGTTCCCACACAATAAACGGTTTCAATCAATTAATACAGTTAAAAAAAACTGAAAGTGAATATGACTCATACCCCATTAGCTTTTAAGGGGATTAAAATGTGAAAATGTCTGAAAACAATTATCCTGGTATTGATCTCTAAGGTATTTGGTTTAAAAGGTGCTGAGGAGAAAGTCAGGGTCTGTTCATTGGTGTCGTATTATTGCGTTGATTAGTGTGTGGATTGAAAACTCTCACTGTATCTTGGCTCAACAAGTCCTAAACTGAGCATTTAATCTGGGTGGACTATATTTACACCCTAAATTTCCCTTCCAACTCGATAAACAAATGCTAAATCTCCAACATGCACATGGGTCAGCACCACACATTATGCTGTAGCTTAGCGAAATGACTGTCAGTCTTGTTGACAGTAGATGACTTCTTATCATCTTTACTGTATGCCTAAACCTTTTAGTTTGTGCTTTTGTAAAAGACTTACTGAAGCTGTAGTCTGCTATGGTCCCATAGAAGCGGGGCCAAGTGAAAAGGCTGACTCCGGCAGGTTAAACCCCGATACTCAACTGCACTGCCATGGCCTACCACGGCATACCATGAGGAGGACGTGGTTACATAACTGCGTGGTTTCCAGGAGGGGGCCCTGAGAACTCTGAACTCGTGTGGGGGGGGGGTCCTGACCCCTCCCCATCCCCCCACCCCTGACCAGGAGTCTTGACGTGGGCAGTCGGTTGCAAGCTGGCATGAGCCGGTTTTACGAAGGGAAAGAGGAAAAACAAGCTGACAAAGGCTGGGCTGTGGACGAGCCTGCAGGGAGGCCAGCGTTCCCAGAGATCAGAGTGACCGCCTTCTTCACTCAGTCCTTTTCCAAGTTTCCTCCGTGTGTTTGTGTGTCAATGCATGTGTGCATGTGTGTACGTATATATGTGTGAATACATATGTAGTCACGCATATATACATACATTTGAATGTGTCCATATGCATGTATGTGTATGTGTGTATATGTGTATCTGTCTAATGTATGTGTGTGTGTTTGTTTTTAAAGCAGCCCCCAATGGACTGGTGAAATGGAACAAATTTTTATGGCTCAGACACAAGCAATTGTAAACAACCCTGTGGCAGTGTGAAAGAGAGGCATAGGGATGTACTTATCTATTTTCAAACACACACTCTACTCTGTTTGGCTAAGACATGTCATGTGACAGGTATGCACCAATCACAGCCCAGAGTCTGTGTACATGACCTAGCCTGCCATGGTCCGCCTGGAGACCACGGAGGGTTTCGAGTGATTGATTGGCCCTTGGAGGAATCTGTGGAATGCATATGCTGATTGGTCAGCCTATGGATCAAAGCTGGCGCGCCATTGGGTGAGGCTTTCAGTCCTGCGCTGTGTCACCGGGTTCAAGAGGAACCCCTCTTAGTCACATGATGCAAATGAAGATGCAGTTATGTAAAAGCAATGCCCCCAGAGAATCATGGGAAGGAAGAGGGTGTGAGAATGGAGTAGCAGTTTTGAGTCACCAGTCACCCCCTTCCCCCTTTTAAAAGTTAAAAGGGAAATATAAACATTCTTGTCACATGCTGAATGTCAGACTGCCACGCTGTTTACCACACACACCTTACATTTTCACTGCAGCCTCCCCCACTCCCCCTGGCCCAACCAGCCAACCAACAACAAAACTTAGCCCCTTGATTTATGGATTTGGGAACATTTAATTGTAAACAAAGACCTGTCTGGCTATAAACAGACTCTGTACACCCCTGATCCCCCCTACACCTGTCCAAATGCTTCCCCAACACTCACACACACGCACACACACACATGCTCACATGCACAGACACACACACACACATACACATGCTCACATGCACAGACACACACACACATACCCATGCTCACATGTACAGACACACAAACATGCACACACACATACACTCATACACATGCTCACATACATACTCACACACTCACACACACACACGCACACACACACGCTTGGAATAAAGTCAGTGAGAAGTAACGGTGTGCCCTCTCACCTATATGACTGCAACAGCGGTGTGAGTGGAAATTCATACATGACAAAACAGGGGTTCAGCTCCACTTCAGGGCGGCCAGCATAAATGCAAGTGTGTGTGTGTGTGTGTCTGTGCATGTGAGCATGTGTGTATGTGTGTGTGTGGGTGCTTTAGGGTTAGCATTGATCAACTGCACACAATCCACACACATTGTTTCCAGGACCCATATAACTGCGGAGCCAAAAGGCAATAATAAAACACCTTCACTGATGGCTCCAGGACTGTAGCTGCACACCCCAGCTACGCGTAAATATACATGTCCTCAAATGTGCCTGTAGATCCGTATGTGTGCAAAATGGCTCTGTTCCAAAGAATTAGACTATTTAAATGTTTCAAGCCACAGTAGACTTTGCAGCGCTCTGTGTGTGTGTGTGTGAGAGTGTGTGTGTGTGAATGAGTATGCGTGTGTGTGTGTTTGTATGTGTGAGTGCGTGTGTGTGTGTCTAAACTTGGTCGCACTCTCTTCTCTCAGATTTCCATGAACAGACTTCCATTGTGTAATTTTTTTTCCCTTTCTTGTTTTTTTTCAAGATTTGGTCTTAAATTCCAGGTTGCATAACCTGGCACCGATATGTCAGTGCGGTACTGTGCTCGCCTTTTGGAAAGCCGAAATATTGGTCTTTCCAGGGAAAAGTGTTCATGATAAACTTTGCTTACGGGGTCTGTTTCCGGGACATGTTAGCGAAATATGCTGGTGTACACAGCCCCTCTGTTTATGGTGATAAACCTCACCTTCCTTCTGTTATCTATCAAAATACCGTCCCCCGGCACGCAGCCATGAGGACATCACAGGCTAAGCCCTGGGGGGCCAGCTTACTTCCAAATTTAACCCAGTGAGGTACCTGAAGCAGAGAGTACTGACACAGGACTATGCAGCGCCACTTAAAAAGGGTAACGCCCCCTCATTTGCTTGGTAAATTCATGAGCAGGGTAGCTCTGTCGAATCCGTAATATATGCAAGAACATAATATGCGGTGTGGCCATTCACAAAAGTCATGTCAGAAAATCGACATGGTCCATCCAGTTAATAATGTGATTTTACTGATGTCAGTTTTAAGACTTGAATCACAGCATTTTCAAGCAAGAGGAAGTGATATATAGCTAAACTCGTGCCATAGCAGGATGCAGACCGTGGGGCCCATCAACACACAGGAACAGTGCCTTAACAGAATACAGACCGTGGAGCCCATCCACACAGTGGTACAGTGTTTTAGTAGGCTATAGACTGTGCCGCCCATCCACACAGTGGTACAGTGAATTAACAGGATACAGATCATGGGACACACTCTCACACTGTAACAGTTCCACAACAGGACGAGCCATCAAACAGCCTCATTCAAACCCGATTTAACAGATACTATTTACTTAAATAATACTCTGTGCTAAAACCTGTCTTGAGCTGGACTACCGTAAATACAGTGGAAATGCCTGAAGCTGTGCTATTGGCTTCTTTGATGTGCACAATGTTTCTCAAAGAGCAGAGAAACAAGCAAAGGGAACTGGTAGTTATAAAAAGACACGGTAGATTGGCTTTCATGTTCATGTTCCATGCTTTTGTGTTGCTGGAATGTCCCTCTAGCACTGTGACTCTAATCTACTCTGTGAAAATCAAATGAGTTAAAACACTTAAAGTAATATAAGACTAAAAGACAATACATTCTGAGATTTCTTTCACAATCTGGTCTCCAAGAAATGGGTAAAACTCCACTGATGAATGAGAAAATCTAATAGTCTGTAATAACTGATGTTAAATATGATAACTGATGTTTTAGTTCTGTAATCTTGCTCAAAATGGCAATGGGTGGTTTATCTGGATCTGTTACTCTCTCAGGAGCTACAAAGACAAAGCAAAGAAACTCCTCAGACACTTCACTTCCATATTTTACAACTTCAGAATCCCTCACCACAAACTGCAGAAACAGACTAGCCACAAAAGCCATCCTCTAAAAATGGAAGTGTCTTCAACTGCAAAACACAAGAAATGTTAGTACTTGACTTTTACTTAACGCAGCTAATTACACCCACACAGTGCCAACCAACCTGGGTCTGTAGTGAGCCAACCTTTTGTGTGCTAATAGCTTTTTTTAATCTCTGTTTTATTGCTTTATGAAGCATAATCAAATCATCGTAACCCCTGTCCTGTGATTAAGTTAGCTCCGTTCTTGGGTGATCGCACTGGAGCCGGCGCCCAGCACTTTACAGAGCATTCCAAGAACTCCACTTTCTGCATGTGGTCTGTCTTTGTGGCCACGGTCAGGCTAAAGCATTTCTTTATTTTTATTCTCATGTGTTTAAGCCATATTTTCTTTTTTTATTGTTGGGGGGGTGGTGGGGGGGGGTTGAAAGTTTTAGATAATGGGGTGAAAGGGTGTACATTCTGCAAAAGTCACCATCTTTTGCATAAGCCGCTATTTTGGTAGGAACACTGTCAGCAAGTGTGTGTGTGTGTGTGTGTGTGTGTGTGTGTATGTATATAAATATATAACATGCATCAGGGCTGCAAGCACTTCACCATATGTAGGGGTCACATGGAGACGTGAGGAATGCTTCATGCTGACGCGAATCGATGGGGGGTCGAGAGAAGGAGAGTCGCCATCAACCAGGCAGTGGTTTCTGTTGTGGGGGGTGTGGGGGGGTGTTGTGTTTATGGAAACATTTTTGGACCTTTACAGAAACCCCACACCATGTTGATATCCGATGTCATGAAAATGGTCATAAAAAATCAACTCGGTTGACCCTGTGTTCACGCGTCGTTGGGCTTTCCTATGCTGGCCTCCAGCTGCATTCTGGGTAATGGTTATGTCAGTGTCACATGCCATGGTGCATTCTGGGTAACCTTTTTTTAATGTAAATGTGACATGTCAGGTGTAGTATGGGTACTGACTATGCCAGTGTCACATGTTGTTGAGACCAACTCAATCTCCTGAACTGTAAGTGGGCAGGGTTTCTGTAACCTACAGGTTTACATAGATGACTCGCCATTGGGTGGGGGTGTTTGTTTAGGTCGGTCTCTGTCCAATTCCATCGGTACATCCATTTTTAGAAATGTATCCATAAGGTCTGAGAGAGACACCCAAATCCAGCGGGCAGCGGCCAGGGTTCAAAGCAGGACCTCACACACGCCCACCCACCCACACACACACACGTACACACATGTGAGCATATACATACACATGCACACATACACACATGTGCAGCAATCACATGCAAATGGACAAACACAAATTTGTGCATGCGCACACACACACACACACACACACATACACACACACGCACACACAAACACACACATATACATGCACACAGACACGCACACACAAACACACACATATACATGCACACAGATGCACAGTAAGTAGACACAAAGACAAAAACCATTTACTTAGCCCAGAACTCATTCCATTGAATATTTCACCCACTCAGTGTACAGTATATCCTCTTAAATGTAGACCTTCCTGGTTAATTGAATGCAGAGGAACAACAGAACAAAAGGGGGAGAGAGAGGGAGAGAAAGGGAGAAAGAGACAAACTGAGGTGCACTGAGGAGTCTCTTTACATCGCTGACATTGAGACTGTCTTTGGCACGTGTGCGTGAGGGGGAGGGCACTAGAGACGTGTGGAACACCATGTTCTGTACATTGTGTTCCACATCTCAGCTGAGGAGAGGAAAAAATAAATAAAGAAACGCAGAGCCCAACATGCGTCACAGAATGGTTGTCTGCTGCCACCTGCTGGTGGACTGCTGTACTGCTGAACTAACGCTTCAGGTGGCTGGCAAAGTTCGATTGTAGAATTAAAATACAATCTGCTATCACAAAACAGAAAAATAGTAATGACGGTGATGAACATGAACTTGCAGTAGTACACTAGAGAGGTCAACAAATTTTATTTAAGAGGCTGGATAATGTGTGGGTAAATAAAATACCAAATGTCAAGCCAAACCTCCAGTCATCTTTTTTAAGTAACAGTATTATCACGGAGATGGTCGTGTTAGACCAGGGAACCACTTAGGAGGCAACAACCCCGGAAAGGTCCCCAGTCCACTGCAAAGCACACACATCAACACACACAAACATGTATGCAAATATATTCACACACACAAAGGGGACAATTTAAAGATGTTAATCAACCCAGAGAGAGGCCTTGGTGCACCCTGGGAAATTCCACATGAGCAAAAGCATTGAAATCCCTCCCGCAGTCAGAGACTGAATTAGACTCCAGACCCAGCAGCTGTGGGGAGATACACCCCTCTGCCCCCAATTGTGAGAATGTGACGCTTCCAGATTCATCTCCCAGCTGATGACATCTATATCCTCATTGCGTACACTCAAGGACGATGAAGTCATATCAATCAAAGGAGTCAACTCAGGTCTAGCCTTGACATGCCAGACTCACACCTGTCTGCCACTGGCCTGGTGAGACCAGCGCCATTAATAAACTCAACCACTGGGCCATCGGGTGGCTCACAAGCGAAAGGTTCATGACAGAAGCAGACATGAGTCCTTCGACTACGGGGTTCGAATTCCAGCTACACCATCATATGGCCAACAGTCCACAGTGGTGAGGTGAAGATTGTCCCCGCCTTGCTGGGGAAATAAAATGGGTAAGCTGGTGCAGGTTGTTAAGTCTCATGGCCCTTCAGAGGTTACTCCTGGTTGGCCAGGAACTTGAAGATGCACACACCAAGAGTATACTGTCATCCTCTGATGACGGAGGCAGTATGTGATTGGCGGTGCATCTGCAGTGTGGAAAGAAACTAGGGCTTGTTGTCATGTTATCTGGAGAAGACACGTGTCACAGCTTCCTCCTCCTGAGTTTGGGTGAGATAAAGGGGAAAAGTCAAGGGAAAAATACAATAAGTAAACCCATCCACTTCCAGGATATAAACAATGCTTTCTAACCAATCACATCGACGCATTCAACTAGGGTGGGTCAAAGGTGAAACTGGTGATTCAAAGCTAAACTGTTCTGAGAGTAGGCCTATGTCAAATGCATCACACCTTTCTGAGCTGCCCTCTGCTCTGTTGGTCTACCTGACCAATGACAAACTGCAATTTCCTTGTCGTGATGACAGTTGCTAAGTGATGCCGTGGTAAGTGCTGCTCCCAGATGGTAAAGCGAGAGCGTCTTGGGATCTGAGCGTCTGGAGGTCTCAGGCACAAGCTCAGGTCACTGAGAACGAACTGCAAGGCCAGCGCACCATTGTGATGTCACAATGGTGACAGCCCTGAGAATGACACCATGTGGTTTGTTGGTCAGTGGAGGACATCTTTGTCTCTCTACCATCTTGAGGACCCTGGAAATGCTAGGAGAAGACACAAGGAGGAGGCTGTGAAGCTTTGGACAACAGATATATCATTTGCAGTGTTATGAATTGTTGGGTTTATAGCCCAAGCTTACACAGCACAGAGAATTAGCTGCTTTTCAGTTTGAGTTTCCCAAAATTTGGTAATTTTATGTTTTTCAAGATTACTGAAAAGGAGATTAGTTGATCACCTGCTTTGAATTTCCTTTTCTTCTGTTGCAAAGGAAAGATACAAAAACCTGAATACACTTTTTGGCCTCTGGGAAAAGGGTTAAGCACCACTGGTCACTGAATTCTGACTGAGGTAAAGCACAGCTGCCATGGTTCTACTATCCAAACTCAGGAGATTCAGTCTCTGATACAGAATCTGGGTAACTGGGTTAACACTTCTGGCCTTGACTTCCTGCACCCTGATTTGCACCGGCAGATTTCTGAAGGAGGGTTTGGTTGGTTTATGTAGGTTACTGACTTAACCAATCCATTGCAGAACATTTGTCAGAAAGATTAACTTTTGATTGGTTTATTTGTCAAAAAAAAAAACATCTCTGGAAGATTTACATTACATCAGACTGAGACTAGACTAACAAGACTCTTAATTATGATGTCATAGTTATAAGCTCAGCAGGAGAGGGCATTGAGCCTACAACTCTAAAGCAGCAGATCAGTTCTGAGGCCAACACTTTTTATCAGGGAAAAATAACAGTGTATTTTAGACTCTTCTGAAACCAACATTTTCCTTCTGAATTAGAGGAGCAATGCTACTTTATGTCAACATAGAACATTGCATTAGATCACAAAATCAGGTGTTCGGTTTGTTGCTCAGCTGATTCTTTATTGCTGGGTCCACCATTTGGGCCAATCCACCCCCAGAACATAGATCCAGTTCATAAGGAAGGAAAAATTGCGGTAAAACAACAGCAAGGACTGTCAAAAAAACCGGTTCGTTTTTTATGCTCCTCCATATGATCAAAGTTAAACTTACAGTCATGACAAACACCATAAACCTTAAACAAAAGATAGCAGAGCTAACTTAAAACTGATAACGGACTAAATTTAGGTTAATTATACATCGTGAATCCACAAACTATTTTAACCAGGGCGGCTTGGAAAAGTAGGTCACGGGTCTCTGATTGGTCGGTCTGATGTTTGTAGGAAGGCGGGGGTACAATTCAGGTGGCTGAATAGCTATGCTAGGAGCTACTGAATAATGCAGGTCGGCCTTTACAGCACGCTGAAACTCAACCTTCCAAGTCAAGACGAAGCATAACCGCAAAGTGTGCGGCTCTCGCTTTGACACTGACGTGCGGACCTGGGTCTACTGTTTGCATATCGGCGATTATTGTTCCAGTGGGACCTTGAGTCATTAATGGGAGATTATAAATGCCCACGACCACATAAAAATAGTACTAAGTAATGTGACTGCCCCTTAACCGTATGCATTATTGATACTCGCAAGTCCTGAAGTATTGATGCCGTTCCTTAGAGTAAATGCTTAGATTACTGATAGGGACTCCAAAATTTTCTATTATTAAAATCTTAGCACGTCTGCCCATGTTCGCCGTGCGACATCACCTGCAAGCACAAAGACGCCATTTTAAAAAGTATTTAGAAAGTACAGCCCTGTTTAAGTTTTGATGGCCTGCGTGGTCCATCTTATCTGAATTTATGTGGTGAAATGAACAATTTAGTAATGGTCAGGAAAGCAAAAATCCACTAGAACTTGTCGTGGTGTTGAGGCAATGAACAGTTTAGTGTTGTTTTTGACTCGTCTTCCCATAATCCTCTTCTATCAGGTCAGAAAAAGGCCACTGAATCCATTATAATGGCAGACTGGCTGTCAGCATGAAAGTGCCTTGACCCAAAATCATATATTAAAATGCAATCAAAGCACAGCGTACATCTATCTCAAACATTTGCCCATGATTATGAACAAAAGAATCCCAGCTTTATTTACTTATTTATTTATTTATTTTTTGTTAAAGCATTTCGTCGATTGAAACAGTGCACAATTACCGAAATCTTTTTATTAATTTCAATGCAACCGTGACTGATGTAGCCAGTGCATTCAAAATTTTTTTTTTTTTTTCCGTAGGCCTGCTAAACACTACCATCTCCACCCCCACAATGAACATAGGTACAAGGTACATAGCCTCAATATACTGTTGCAAAAAAGAAACAAACGTGTCACACACAACACACTCACGCTCTTCTCTATGCGCACAGAAACATTACACGCGTCTTGGGACTTATAAATGTTTTATCATATCTACCTCCAACCGCAGAACGCATTGGGCGCTATAAAGTTGCCAAGACGACCGGCTTTTGGCAACTGTGTTCCAAAATACAGTACTGCAATCTGATAGGTTGCTCGTTTGATTGACAGCTAGATTTAGCCACATGGGATTGTGACAACGGGATGGGTAGGAGGAGCAGCCAGTTTATTGTGTTTGGGTAAAGTGAACTTGCGGAAATTGAGTGTCTAAAAGTATATGAAGAAAGTCATAGTGGTTTTTCCTTAACAATTCACAATAAGTACTCAAGATTTCGATGCAACTACAGGAAGTTTAATATCTATATGGAGCTTGATATAGCCCTGTTTATGATAAGAACGGCCTCTCTTGACCCCTAGAAGTCGATGCTACCCCTTCCTGTAAAAATCCAGTCAAAACAGACGGATGAATAGAAAGTGATAGACTACATACTGATATTAGAACTCCTGTTTAAATACTAACATCCAATAAGGTCAAATTTGGTATTTCACAATAATCGATGTAGCAGTCGTTGGAAAGCACAAACAAGCAGGTTGTCATTTTTCCCTGGCTTGCGAGGGCGACCACCACTCCCTGTTGGGACTATCTTTGGTTGGCCAAATGACTGTCCGGCCCGTTTGTGCTAATGACCGTATAGCCGCTATATTAGTTAGAGTTTCAAGCCTCGTCTTCTCGTCGAGGACAATGGACAAGGAGAATAGAAACGGCGCGCTGAAAATTTCATGAGGAAACCTATACCTGTTTCCAGGTAACCGATGCTGGGAGGCCCGCGCCACGGAACCGTGACAGGTGTGCGCGCGACGGCGGTCGGTCCCGCTTACCTGCTCTGGCATTCGATGCACTCACACTGCCTCTTCTGTTAGCATCGGAGGGGACGTGCTGGCCAGAAAAAAAAAAAAAAAAAAACATGAAACAGCACCAGACAGCAATCGCATAGACAGAAACGGAACGTTTTTTTATTATCGCATCTTCGTGCTGTCAAAACATTTCCATAAATGGGAAAGTAACATGAAAAGCACTTAAGAAGAGAAAACAAAAACAAAAAACAAGACAGAGGACCCATTTCAGGGTGGAGAAGAGGCTGTGAATTTTTTGTTGTTGTTTTGCAGCACCAAAACCCAAGCTTCAGACATGAATCCACTTTGGAAGGTATATAAGAGTAAGGTGATGAAGACCCTCAACCCGGAATTAGAGGAGGATCCTGTAACCGAGGTACATGGGCTTGTGTTTCTCTAACTCTCCACTATGCCGTTTCCAAAGCAGCTTATCAAACGACTCGCTTTCTCACTTGCGACCACCTTCAGCAGTTTTACTGATCTCAGTTCAGCACTTTGCCAGTGACTGTAGTGTGCTCTCACCCTCAGTACTGATCAGAGATTAGGGTGTCCACTCGGATGAAAGAACAGAGATAACAAATTTGGTTTGAAAGTGTATGTGTTTGTCTTTATGTGTCTGTATTTATGTGTGTGTGTGTGTGTGTGTGTGTGTGTGTGTGTGGGCATTCTGGTGCCAATCAGTAGGTCCAAGAGGGTATTGTTTCACAGTCTGATGTTTGACATTCAGTCCAAGGGCAAATGTGCAAAAAGCAAGATTCAATCTACCTGCACTGATCTCAGTCCTTGTTCAGTGACTGAGCACAATGGTTGTCCTCTTTGTATTTCAGCACAGATACTGTATTGCACTGTCTAGGCCATCGATACTACCTTGGCATGGGACTTTGGAAGCATTTCAATATCCCTGTTCTGAAATCTGTACTTTCTGCCATTTTAAAAAGTCTGGGTTGTTAGAAACACTTTATTGTTGAGTATTGCCTACTGCAATAAAGTGATTAATATCTATGTAAATAGTGTCTAACTATTTGCTGAGTGTGCTTGCACCTTTACAAAACCGTTTAGATTATTTCAGGTCATTGTTTTGACTTTAATCGTGACTTAATGACTTAATCTTTCAGTCCAAGAGTCAAAGTCTAGTCTTCTTTAAACAGAAAAGCAATAAGAAAATGAGCCAAGAGCCATGAGACTGGTTTAACAGCACCAAGGCCCTACTTTCTGACCCCATTCTATGGCCCTTTTGCCCACTCAATCTCCACAGATAAGATGTATGGTGTGGAGCCAGGGACTACACTGTATGAACCTACAGCATAGTATAAGCAGAGGGCTTTATTGAAAAAAAAAACTCAATCTCCCACAATTCCCCCCTTTGAGTTTGCGTGTAGCTCTTGGTATTACTGCCACCTCAAAGTGGATGCCTTTGTGCTGCACCCATCCCACTGAAGGCCTAACTTTAAAATCTCGATAAACCTCTACTTTTCACAGATCATTATTTCATTAAGATTACATTTGTAAGGGTTAGAAATGTTTTTTTTTTACATTTAGCTTTCTGCAAACCACTGGTGGAACGGAATCAGCCTCTGAAGTCAGCCTCTTACCGCTGTCCTGATAAAAAGCTGAACTGAAAACTTTGTTAACCCCCTATGGTTATATGGTTTTAAGATTTACATCGTATGGTTTACCAGGTCAGCCTTTTTCAAAGAAAACCTCATTTCCCCCCAGTGTGCTTCCGAAAAGGACATGCGTCAATAACTCCTCTCAATGTTCTCACGGAGTCCAGTTTTGATTAGGGTTGCGTTTGTGAGGGGCTCTTGAAGGCTGCCGCTAGAGAGCTATGGCTGCTTGGTACCAGATGACCTACTTCTCCGTGTGCTCGGACACCTGACCCAGAAGAGGAGATATATGAGAGGGATTAGATGACATTCCCGTGTCAGAAGATGAGACAGACAACCCGCTGAAATGAATCACCCGACATGTCCTCCGCCTCTTTCCGTCCCTCTGTAGACCCTTTCAGAATGGCCGTTCCAGCCAGCAACTCCAGGCCTACCCAGCTAACCGATAACATCCCCTTTTCACTGGGAAAAATTCAGGTCATGTTTTCACTGAGGTTTGACTCAAGTTTATGATGCAAACTCTCCTCAAACATTCTAAGACTGTTACATTGTTCCCAGTAAGTTCTGTCAAGGTCACAAGAAAACATTCCAGGTAAATAAAGGTTCAAGGAACGCAAATAAAGCTGGACAAAATTTACCTTAATTTGTCCTACTGTTCTAAGAATGTTCTGGAAATCAAAAATTGCCTGCTGGATAGAAGCAATCGGTGTGCATGTGGGTGGCTTTCAGCACCGATTGGTTAAAGAGTCCCCACATGATTCCGATGCTTTAAGGCCCAGTTCCTTCATCCAGTCATTTTTCAAATATACATCATATCCTGTTGGATGAAAATTGTGTTGTACTATGATTAAAGTAAAAAAATTCACAGGTCATTGAAAATGTGTGTATTTTAGCTGTAAAGGTCATTTCCTTCCTATGTTTTAATAATATTTACATGAGTAAAATCATGAGTAAAAGTGGTGGAGTGGACCTTTAAATTGGCCGTTAATTAGAAGAGAATCACAAATGCCTGCAGACACTGCGGCCCTCCAGGACTGGAGTTAAACCTGCAGACACTACGGCCCTCCAGGACTGGAGTTAAACCTGCAGACACTACGGCCCTCCAGGACTGGAGTTAAACCTGCAGACACTGCGGCCCTCCAGGACTGGAGTTAAACCTGCAGACACTGCGGCCTTCCAGGACTGCAGTTAAACCTGCAGACACTGCGGCCCTCCAGGACTGGAGTTAAACCTGCAGACACTGCAGTCCTCCAGGACTGGAGTTAAACCTGCAGACACTGCGGCCCTCCAGGACTGGAGTTAAACCTGCAGACACTGCGGCCCTCCAGGACTGGAGTTAAACCTGCAGACACTGCGGCCCTCCAGGACTGGAGTTAAACCTGCAGACACTGCAGCCCTCCAGGACTGGAGTTAAACCTGCAGACACTGCGGCCGTCCAGGACTTGAGTTAAACCTGCAGACACTGCAGCCCTCCAGGACTGGAGTTAAACCTGCAGACACTGCGGCCCTCCAGGACTGGAGTTAAACCTGCAGACTCTGCAGCCCTCCAGGACTGGAGTTAAACCTGCAGACTCTGCAGCCCTCCAGGACTGGAGTTAAACCTGCAGACTCTGCAGCCCTCCAGGACTGGAGTTAAACCTGCAGACACTGCGGCCCTCCAGGACTGGAGTTAAACCTGCAGACACTGCAGTCCTCCAGGAACTGTGCAGCACCTGCTTTTTTGGGGGGTGAGGGAAGAGTCCAGCCTTCAGAGTAATTTATCGCAGGCAGATTCCCATACCCAAGGTGACCTGTGTAACTTGGATACGACACATATCATCCATTTATACAGCCGGGTGTTTTCTCACCCTGTTCAGGTTTGTGCTATGCTTCACTCAAGGTCAAGCCAGACCTATTCGCATGAATCAAACCTGCAACTTCTTTTTCTGCAAGTGCTTTGCCACATTACTGCCAGTGCAGACATTAACTGTCTGTGTTGCTCAAATAATGTGAATGCATGTTAACGCTGCAGTAAATATTTTCAAGGGTCCACTTTTTCTTGAAAGATTTACTTATTTAACGTAAGTAGATGTATAGAGGTAGGTCAGAGGAG
The DNA here is from genome assembly GCA_022829145.1 of Albula goreensis. NCBI lineage: Eukaryota > Metazoa > Chordata > Actinopteri > Albuliformes > Albulidae > Albula > Albula goreensis. The sequence goes on from CM040750.1 coordinate 33,415,405, forward strand.
AGGCTTTCTTGTGAGCTGACATTCTTATTTATGTACTAGGGCTAGTATGTAGTACAGGTGACCCTCCCACATCGCACAGGTTAGGGGCTCAGACCCCCTGCGATGTGGAAAAATCGTGTAAAATTTTCGGCCCCCCTAGGCGACCAAAGCGAGCATGTGAGCGTAACGAGGACCTCCAGCTGAGGGGTTCGCGGGGCGGTGTGAGCATTTTAAACCAGACTGGAGTTCTGCGCTGTCTAAGTGCTCAAATGGTTAGTCAGTTTCAAGGGACAATTATGTTTTAAAAGGGAGTTTATCCCATAACTTAATTGTTTGTTGCCAACCCGCAAAAAATTCAAGCCACGATGTGGAAAGCCGCGATGTGGGAGGGTCACCCGTAGATCCAGATAAGGGGATCACAAATATAAACTGTTGTTTTAGTTCAGCAGTGTTCTGTTTCTGATGACCAACAAGAGAGGACCACAGACAGATATAGGGTAAACCCTCTTCAACTGTTGCACTTGGCGCCTTGCCAGTATGTCATGACAGTAATATCAACATTGTTTTGACGTGGTACACACCTGCCGATGAATATGAGAAGGCTCAAGGTCAGTCACATGACTAATTCACATATCACATGACAATCCTCCAGGAGATGCATGGAATTAATTAATGACTTAATTGTAGGCCTATCAATGGAAGCACTGTGTACTTTTTTCATAGTGCCTGGTAGTTAATCATACGTGAAAGGTTATCACTCAGAAGGGAGTGTCATGAGAACGGAAATATCACCCAAAGGAAAGTGTGGCTTGAATATAGCTATATATTAATATATTGTATCTGTTGCTTAATGTTTAATGCTACATGCTTTGCTTATACGATTACCACTCCATAAAATTCATTCTCCACCCTCACCCCTCTGTTAAGGTAAACTATTTTTGAAACTTAATGTCCTGCCTCCACCGGCCAGAGTTTCTCAAATGAAGATCTGCTATGTAGTCGGAGTGTATCGCAACTCGAGAACCGCAGTATCACATTATGGACGTAAGGCAGGTGGACTTGGGATTCTGGGATGGCTTCACCACCAAGTAGCAGCAGCCGGCGGCACCTCAGATGCCGCGGCCCTCCTTTTCCCGTCAGCACTGTGCCACGTACGTTGTTGCCACATCACAGCAGCAATGTGCTGCTTATTTCTTTGTGGTGCTGTACAGGATGTCTCTCGGCGGTGGTGTTCGCCCGGCCCACAGCCCAAGTGCTTTCGGTACAGGCTGTAAATTTCATGTCCTGCTTCTGCACACTGATCCCATGGTTCTGGTTTTGTTCCCACAATTCATTGAGGTTTTTTTCAGAGCAATGTTACAGAACAAATAACTAAGAATGTTCCATTTTTCCTTTTATAAATGGAACTGTGATCCTCATTTAACTACTTTGGAACTTTCATACTCATTCTTTTTTTTTTTCTTATTTTGCATTTTTAAATTACCTTGGATTGAAAATAACAGAAATTGTAGATAGTGTACCTGTTTAATAAATTAGCATAAAGCATAAAAATAAGGACACTTTTTTTTTTTGCTGTGTGCAAAAGCTCTCTCTTACCACTTGTCTCTCTTACCGAAAACTTTCTTTGGTGAAACTGGACTGTTTCATCACTTCTTTCATTCGCTTAAAGCTCACTGTTTGTTCCGGTAAATGGCTAAGCAAGACGAATTAGCCACTCCTGGGCAAATCATTTAATACCCTGGGGCAAACAGAAGCGCAAACACTTTGAGGTGTGGCGGTTTTTTTTAGATTAAATATTTCAGCCCTGCGGTGCCAATGCTTTACATTCACCGCACTGTGTGTGTGTCAGCGTCTGACGCCACAAGAGGGTGCTATTGCACTGTTGTATCAACATATTTTTTATAATTGCTACCCTTTCTGCTTTCATCTTGCTTGCAGCATCAATCTCTGCCAAATTGTGTAAACGAATGGGTACAGCATGTCGAAAAAGACACGCCTTTGTCAATGTGTAACAGCTCTGTGTTTCTCTCCAGAACAGTGAGGCAGATGGCGAAATGGCGCCGAGTGAGGGGGACGAGGCACCCAACGCCGTGTCACAGCTGGCCAAGAAGGTGGGCAAGTGGTTTATTTGAAAGAAAACCACAGACTTCATCACGACCCCGTTAGCAATGAAGTGAATCCATATCCATGACCATTACAGACATGCATTATCAGCCTTTTAATCAGTGTTGACCAATTAATCAATTAATCAATCAGTCAATACTGCTTTGTTATAGTGAGAGAATTTCAGACAATTTCAAACAATTTTGTCACAAAGAACTTGAGAAAGTTTTCCTGATAGTGCTTCAGACTTGCCCCTGTGAAACATGGTCAGTAAGAATGTGTTGTTATGTGTTTGTCTTTGTTTGCTTGCATATGTATATGTGTGTGCGTGTGTTTACGTGTGTGCGTGTTTGTGTGTGACTGCTCACATGTGTACATGTTTGTGTTTGTCTGTATGTATATGTGTGTATATGTTTGTGCCTGTGTATATGTGTCTTTGCCTGTATGTGTGTATGTGTGTGTGTTTGTGCCTGTGTATGTGTGTGTGTAAATGTGTGTGTGTATGTACGTGTGTTTGTGTGTATGTGTATATGTGTATGTACCTGTGTGTGTTTGTGTTTATGTGCGTGTGTGTTTGTGTGCACGTGTGTGTGTGTGTGTTTGTGTGTATGTGTATGTGCGTGTGTTTGTGTGTACATGTGTGTGTGCGTGTGTGTGTGTATGTGTATGTGTGTGTGTGTGTTTGTGTGTATATGTGTGTGTGTGTGTGTGTGTACTCAGATGCAAGGAGCGGGGGCTAAAGGGTGGACCAGGATGTCGGCGCTCTTCAACAAGGATGATGAGCACCAGCTACTGGAGTCCGAGGGTGAGGGGCAGCCTGCAGCTGACCAGTGAGTATGCAAGCCCCTCCCTCATTAAACAAGCCCCTCCCCCAGGTCACATGCCCCTCCCTCATTAAAAAAGCCCCTTCCCCGGGACACATGCCCCTCCCTCATTAAACAAGCCCCTCCCCCGGGACACAAATGATAAAATTTTGCAGTGTGGGAGCACTGTTTGTGCAGAGATACCACAAAAAAAGAAAAATCCTGCAGGTTTTCTCTCCGTATGTGAGAAAAATGCTGACAAATATCGTTAAAATTTTCAGGAACATTTTTGCCAACACATAGACAAATGAATGAGCTAATTTCGCGTATCGAGAGGAATATTGTATGTCAGTTGGAGACATCCAGCCGTGAGATTGGAAAAAAAGACGGCCGCAGTGTGTCCGAATGCTAACAAACTGCAGATTTGTAGTAGGCACTACAGTGACACAAGAGCAGTATGATTTCAATGGAATTCAGTAGGCACTATGTAGTAGCCCATTTTGGATTCAGCTCTTGAGTGGGCTTGATAGTCTAACAGATTGATGTAATGTCCCATCCTCCTTCCATTGTGATGTAATGTCCAGTCCTCCTTCCATTGTGATGTAATGTCCAGTCCTCCTTCACATTGTGATGTAATGATTTGTCCTCTTTCACATTGTGATGTAATGCCCTGACCCCGCCCCCACAGCCCCCTGGCGGTGAAACCTGAGGAGCCACGGCTGAACAAGCGAACCACAGGATTCTGGGATAGCTTCGCCACCAAGTGGCAGCAGGCGGCGGCCGCGAAGCAAGCGGAGGCAGCAGCGGCGGCGGAGTCAGGAGGCGCTGGCGGGGAAGGGGTGGATGTTGAGGCGGGGCTTGAGGCCGGGGGGAGGAGTCAGGAGGGGGAGGAGCAGCAGGAGGGTGGGGAGAGTGGAGGAGGTGGAGGAGGAGTAAGCAACAGCTTCTCAAAGTATGCCTCTCTGGGTGGGGGCGGGGAGGAACCGGCCTTCAAGTGGAACTTTGTCACCAGCAAGTTGGCCGAGCTGAAGTCCAAGAGCATGGCCAAAACCAACTAGCCCCACTGTCTCTCATCCTGGCCAGGGCTGGGGGGCGTGGGGATCGGGGGTGGGGAGGAGCAGGTCTCTGGGGTGCGGAAGTTGGCCTTAAGTACTGACGCAAAACCAGCTAACTGTACCCAAAGGAAAACTGCAAACAGAAAATATATATATATTTATAAAACTGACCTCAGATCAGTGCTCATGGGCAACTTTCCACCTTCAGTCAGGGCTGCACATCTCCAGTTGTGGACTCCTGGTGTGTATTGCAGGGTCTTGTCATATTTCAGTATATAAGTGCTTAGTTTGTGTCATTGTTTTGGCTAAAGAGTCCACACACACACACACACACACACACACACACACACACACACACACACACACACACACACACACACACACACACACACACACACACACATATCATGTTTCCAAAGTCTTACTGGCTGCCCATCTGCTAATCACAAGGAAACCACAGAAACCAGTAGAAAGATCGACCCCCCAGGACTGGAGTTGTGTACCCCTGAGCTGCAGTTTGCAGGAAGCGGCTCACATAAAAACCCTGCATCCCCCAGTGCAACCTGGGAAACAAAGCATTATTTCTCCCAAACATGATTCCACTGTGAAGCCTTGGCTAGGTTGTGATTTCCTTCATGGCGAGAACTACAACGAATTACCCTTTAGTGTGACATCATCAGATCTTATATGTTACTGAATGTCATTTAAACATTTTATGAACTTTATCCTTATTTTATTTTTAGTGTTATTAATAAAGAAGGAAGGTGTCAGTTTTTTTTTTCAGAGATGTAGTGGAGAACGCATTTTCATGTTTTGCTTTGATGAAATGAAGGAGAGTGAATCATCCTCCGATGCTAGCTCATCACTCTTTATCACTTTGAAATCTAGCATTTAAAAGTTAGTGTTCTGATCAGGTCACATGACTTCATAATGGCTATAGGTCAGGCTCAGAGTTTTAGCAGCTACAGACAAGGTAATAAGATGGTTTTAATTCCTGTGCGCATGTTCGTTTGCCTCATCCAGGCCTGATACTGCTGCCCGCTCTGGAAGCCCAGATTATGAACGATAAATCTCTCTTTATTGCAGTGAATCTCTGTGTTTGTACAGCAGTTAATCTAAGTTTTTCCTTTCCCACCTGAGACGACTTCAGATATGTGTAAATTACAGCTTTTCACCATGCAACGTATTTACTCTGTTTAGATTTCATATGACATGAAGAAAAAAAGATTTGATCGTTTAAACAAGTTCGCTGATTGTTTCAATAAAACCTCTGGCATTGAGAATCAGAGAGAAAGAGGTGTTTTTTGAGTCCACTGTCACACAAAGAGATCAATAATCAAATCAAATAATCAATTAACCAGTCAATTAACCAATCCATTGATTAATTAGTAAGCTCTTATTCATTTAAACCACCAAGACACTGTTTGAATCAGTTCTTCAGAATGAAGCTCCAGCTCCTCTGGTGTTTAGTTGTGTGAGTGACAGCACTTGACTGGGCTGTGAACCTTGAGCAGATTTGGTCACTGTTTCTCCAGGCTCCATATGGTAAGGTTATGCTGACGATCGTTAAGGTAACGCTCATTTGATGATCAAAGCCTCTCCGGCTTGCACCTGGATGGATCGTATCCATGGTAACTAAGTGAAAAGCCATCCTGTTACCGCTTGCTCACTGTCTCTATCTTTTGCTCTGTCCCTTTCCTCTGTTTCCCACTAACTCTTTCTCTCTTTCCCTCTCTCCCTTTCCTCTATTTCCCACTAAGTCTTTCTCTTTCTTGCTTTCCCTCTTTCTCCCTCTCCTCTATTTCTCTCTCCGCCTCTGTCTTCCACTCTTTTCCTTTCTCACCCTTTCCTTTCGGAGCCTAGCTGGGTCATGCCTGTTTGAAATCAAAGCTGGAGATTTCACAGGAGGAAGTGACAAATTTGGTGGAACGAGCTCCCCACAGTGGTGTCAGAGACGCCTCCTCTTAGCTGTCGCTGTCCATCTTCCACAGCGGGCTGGAAACTTGCCTGTTCGCTCTCCATCTTGGCTCAACCAACTATCACCCTGTTTGTTCATTCGCGAATTTTGTTTTCAACTTAAAAATTCCACAGCCGTTTTTGACCCAAGAGACCAGTTGAGGTGGGTTAACCATGTATTCAGCTGTTTTATTAAGTCATTAAGTGCTGAGTAACGACAGAAACCAGCATGGCCTGCAGCTCACAGGAACCAGGAGCAAGGACCAAGGCCCTACATTCCCAAAGTCACCCTTGCATCTGCTATTCTACTTAATGTTGTTTACGATTTGAGTTAAGATATTTACGATTGTATGGTACAGCTCTTCTACCTAATCTTTTCATGTGAACTTTGGGTATAGGTCACTCTCGAGAAGATTGTCAGCTAAATTGCTGAACACAGTGTCAGTTAGTTTAACAATGAAGTTCCTCAAGCCACCAAAACTGTCGAGACAGAGAAGCGGTCATAAACATCTGTGACCAGCAGGGGGCACTCTAGTCCCTGGAATCATCTAACTTGTATGTTGTTCATGACAGTTTGATTTGGAAAGTAATTTAAGTTGGTCTGTGTTACAGACACCAATATTCACAGAAATCTGAGATGCTTTAAATTACAATTCGCAACATTGGGTGGCTGCATGATGAGATATTTATTATAATAGAAAACATCTTCACCTTTTTAAGATTTTTGAGATAGGCCTTATGTGGTCTCAGTCTCGCTCTCTACCCTGGGGTGTGCAAACATGGTCAATCTATCTTGGGATTTCCTGGCAATTTCATGATTAAATTAGTCCAATGAAGTATTTTATCTTATCTGATATGTTTAATAAAGTTTTGAGCTCCACTGGCAGACAGTTCATGCATCCGTAGTGAAAGGTTTTTACTGCGGTACCGTCACAGGAGTGAACCGGTGTTGATGTAAACAGCTTGACCCAGAAGATTAGGCCGCAGTAACTGGCTGGAGCTAAAGCCAGTAGAGCCAGAGACAGCGGGCCTGCAGACCCAGAACTTTCTGCCCCTGATTCGTTCTGTTGTCTCCCACACACACGTCTCTCTCACAGAGTCTTTCTCTGTTCTCCTTCTCCGCCTCCGCTCGAACCTTTGAGTGACAGAGCGTTTTTTTTTTCCCCTTCCTGGGAAAATGACAGCGGCGCACCGACGTGTCGCTCCGGTCCCCGTCTGTCAGACGGCTGGCTTGGAGGCTGTCGGCCGACAGATGAAGGATGCCGTCGGACCTGTCAGCTGCTGTTTGCGCTAAAACCATTCGCCTGCTCCCCTCCCCTGGCGTCAGGGTGTCCCGTGTCCAGAGTCACTTAGCTACAGCTTGTATCTTAATCACCTAATCACACACCCCCTCCTCAATCCTGGCCCCCCACCACCTTCCAATTTCCTGGGCAGAGGAAGCGGAATCCTTGGGAGGTCATTACGGTTTGGAGGATATTAACGCTGAGCCTTCCCAGAAGTCCAAACGAGGGATGAGTTGTTTGAACGGACAGACTTCCCCACCCCTCACGCAGGCCTTGGAGGCAGGCTGGGCTGCCCCGCCACTGAAAGCACAGCTAAGTCAGTTAAGTGGGAATCAGGTTTGTAGAGCATGAGCAATGTGGTTCTCACTAAGGTGCTGCTTGGCTTGCCTTACTGTGGGGTCTCCTGATGCCGCGGCGCCCCCGATCTCTGTTTGGGGAAACAAGCCCTGCTTCAACGCACACACACACAAATGCATTAACACTCATGCCCACACACAGAAACATACATGCATATAGAAACACTTCTACACGCACACCCACACATGCACACACACTCACACACACATACATATGCATGTATTGACACTAATGTACACACACACACACACACACACATACATATGAACAGGCACACCTGAAAAACACACAAACATGCACACACATACTAACTTACACATGCTTCCAATGACTTTACATGTTCAGTTCCAGATACTTGCGCACACACACACACAGACACACTCACACTCAGGGCCAAATGAATGGAGCTTGGAAAGTATGCCTTTGTCCTGAAAGGCAGAAATGCATTTAAAGCTCTCCATTTCATGCATGTACCAGAGCACTGTTATCCAGTTAAGCGGCTAAGACAGCTTTCATTCTACATGCAATCCACTTTCACAGCTGTGTATTTTTACTGCAGAAAATTCTGCTAAAGTACCTTGCTCAGGGCAAGCGCCCCAGTCGGGATTAAAACCTGCAACCTCTCATACTGGACTGGTGCACTGAAAAAATGAAAAGACGTGCCCTGTGAATAGCAGTGTATGATGTAGCTTGATGGCAGAAAGGGTGGCGGTACAAATTGCTGTCAATCCAAGACTTGTTTCCACTAAGCAAAAGGTTTTGGAAATGCAAGACATACTGTTAGCTCAAAGCAGTGAGTTAGCTGCTGGTGGCATTGCTCCACCCACTTTTTGGTGCCTTCATTCTCCATTCATCTATATTACCTCAGTAAATACCCAGCTTTATAAATGGATATCGTGTAGAAATGTAAACTGTGCAAGCTGTTCTTGATATGAGTGTCTGCTAAATGCATTTATGTGATGGTCCAGGAGAACTCTGGGTTTGCTGAGTTATGGGTTTTTTTTGTGTTACAGCTCAATCATAACCACCTACAGAGACTTGGTTGCATTAACATGGAATCCATGCAAAAAAATGAACAAAACACAATGAACTGATCGCAGGGACCAGAGTGGGAAGCAGACAGAGAGAGAGAGAGAGGAGGGAGGGAGAGAGAGACAGAGAGAGAGAGAGGAGGGAGAAAGAGAGTCAGAGAGAGTGAGAGAGAGAGAGGAGGGAGAGAGAGAGAGACAGTGAGAGAGAGAGGAGGGAGGGAGAGAGAAACAGAGAGAGAGAGGAGGGAGGAAGAGAGTCAGAGAGAGTGAGAGAGAGAGAGGGGAGGGAGAGAGAGAGAGAAAGAGAGAGGAGGGAGAGAGAGAGAGAAAGGAGAAAGATTGTGAGATAGAGAAAGAGAGAGAGAGAGGAGGGAGAGAAGGGAGAAAGATTGTGAGATGGGGGGTTGTGAGATGGAAAGAGTGAGGTGGAGAGAGGGAATAAGATAATCATAATAACGAATTAAATTTACTTAGAGCCTTATCTTATCTAACCTTAGCCACTGACAGACAGAGGGAAAAAGACAGAGAGAGAGATAGGGAGTGAAAAAAAGCAGCAAGAGAGAAAAGAAAAGTGAACAGACAGAGAAAGCCACAACAATTTGGCTGAGGGCAGAATTGTTTATGTCTTAGAGTCCTGTCATGAGCCCGCTCGTCAAAACACAGGCTCATCCCGCTCGCAGCTCAGGGACAAAGTCCGTCCGACTCCCAAGGTTTGAGCGAGATCGCCGTGACTAACGGTGAATTCTGTAGCTCACGTCTCCGGCCGTCTTTTCAAGATGCTGTTATCCAAGCCAAAACATCTGCAGGGTAGTCTCGACTTTACTGATATCGATAAATGTCTGTTTAAAGGCTTCAAAAAAAACACATGCTTCGTTTACTGCATGCCCACCTGAGCTCTCCTACGAAACGCTGCTTCTTGTTGAACTTTTTTGGGTGAGCGCTTTATTATTTCTCTATGTGATGAGGAGACTTTGAATGTTTTTGGAGTTTTCTCCCCTTTTCCCTCAGAACTGTTTAGCCTCCTGTAGCAACACTACTCCCGCCTCAGCAATATTACTCCCACTGCTTTGATTGACATGATGACCTGGAACTTGAACGGCATACCGGGGACTCGCACCCGCTTCCCGAACGAGCATCTCACTCCCGAATGAACTGAGCCACCTGCAGGCCCACATTTTTAAGGCTTTCGATTTTGACGGAGCCTGGTACAGCCAGCGTGTCCAGATGCCCCTGCCAAGCAGGCCTGGAGACCCTGTTTTAACTCCCGGCCTTTTGTGGGATCACTGCGGAGCTAAAGCAGAGTTTTTACAGAGCAGTGCTGCTGAAGGCCACTGGGATTCGGAACGCTATAATTCCTTCAGGAATCCTGACATGGATGAGTTACAGTCACCGGGGGAGGACGGATGTTTCATGTGAGAATGTCCTACCTCCGACAGATCTCCGCAGCTAAGCTTCTCCTTCACCGAGAGGCAAGAATGCTGTCGCTTCTGAGGGACTTTACCATAACAACCTAAATTCACATGAGGACTTAAAATATGCATGCACGCACGCACACACACACACACACACACACACACACACACAGCATGAACGCAACAGGACAGCACAATCGTGGGATCTCTTTGACTGGATTCTCATTTGATCTCAGCCAAAGCGATTTTAGGCAGTGTGAATGGACACAAGGGAATGCAAAAAAAAAAAAAGAAAGAAAAGAAAAAGAGCTGAATGTAGCCTTCTGACAGTCAGCTATTGGCTGGAGTATTTACGGAGTCCATTTACAGTAATTGCAGTGAGGAGACGCAGCTGGTTTATTATAGCACTGGCTACGGTCGCGGCAGTCCTGCGAACTGCTGAACTTCCTGTCCGTCCGCGCATGACACCGCCGCCGCTACGAAACCGCAGGATTCCAGCGCTCCGCTAACACAAACACAAATACGGCACGAATATCACGATTCTTAAAAAATGCCTTTCTCTAAAATAACCGGTGATTTCACATCTTAGCTGTGTGTGGCTTTGGCACTGGCATTATGGGAGTTTAAAAATAAGAGTACAGCGCTCTACACAGAAATAAACCTTTGTTATACACTAACAAAGAAGCGAACGTACATTTCTGTTCTCTGTAGAACAAATGTGTTATTTGTTCCTTTAAGGGTAAAGTGCTACTCTGTATGTTTTCCATGCATAAACTATGATTAAAGATAAAGTTTTGAATAAAAACACTGAATAAACCATACCTTTCATACATGGTACATCTTGAGTGATAAGCAAGTGCACTCAGTTCAGGCAAAATATGCTACATTGCGTTTTGATGTAGGACAGTCTTTTTCGTAATGTGAATGGTGCACTGTTATGTTTTTTCCAGACATTTTTTGATTGATGGCCACAGGAATTCTTTCTGGGTGGTTGCTGCTTTAACGTTTAATCGAGTAAAGATATCGTCCAGGTCACTAATCCACACACATAGCTAATGACATGTTGTCTGAACGCACACCAAATGATCTTAAGCGTCAGGTTCTCAGGTCAGACAGCCTGGTTGGTGGCTTGACCTTTGACCCCCTGCTCAATTTTTGCAGGTCTCTCTCTTGGCTTGTTGCGGCTGTGAGTTATCAGATTTGTGCGAAAGAATTGTTCTGTTTCTCTATTTCCTCTCTCCCTCGTTTATCTGTCCATCAGAACAAATCCTCTGAGATAAAGTGTGATGAGCTACAGCACTCATACATGTCTGCAGGCAGAATTATGAGGCAGTAATTAAAGTATATGTGCATACGTACAGCATGCGTTTGATAAATGCCTGCTGTGTGATAATGTGTCATGCACACATCACATGCGCAGTAAACATGAACACGCACATACGCACATGCATGCAGTGCCCTGTGCATGCGCTCTCATGCACAGTCATTAGTGCACATGCATGCAGGCCGTTGTACACGAATATATACAACACAGTCAAACATGCCTGCATGCACACATATTTACATGCTTATGCACACACATACACAAAAACACAGCCACACACGTATGTGCGCACACATAGGCATGCATGCACACAAGCACGAATAAATACACTAACACAGCACACACACACATATACACACTCTCTATCTCACAAACACAGCACACACATACACAAAAACACAGCCACACACATATGTGCACACACATACACAAAAACACAGCCACACACGTATGTGCACACGCATACACAAAATGCATGCACACAAGCACAAATAAATACACTAACACAGGACACACATACATGTACACACTCTCTATCTCACACACAGCACACACATACACAAAAACACAGCCACACACGTATGTGCACACGCATACACAAAATGCATGCACACAAGCACAAATAAATACACTAACATAGCACACACATACATATACACACTCTCTATCTCACACACACAGCACACACATACACACACACGCACTCCAGTCGTCCCCCCTGCAGACAGATGTACCCCACGATGCCTCGGGGTTGTATGCTGTAGACATCATAGACCGTGGAGACAGTGGGCGTATTCTAAGGGCTGCTGACTCACCCAAACAGGCAGTGGGCCCATCTGGAACCAGCCTGTGTGAGCAACACAGCGCCATGGTTACGCCCCGCCCCCACCCCCCAACCCCCCATGCTCTCTTCCCAAACACACACCTGCCTGAGGCCAGCCCCCCCCACCGTTGTTCACCTCTCTGAAGCTCAGAATGGACCAGATGTGGACACTGAAGGAGGGTTTGGGGGGAAGGGGGCTGACCTCTTCACCTGGGACCCCCCCTCCACCCCTGTGACCCTAAGCGTCTGTTCCAGCCGAACGTGAGATGGGGAAGGGCTGTGTTTCCATGGTGATGGCCTCCTACAGGTGCGTCCCTTGCACCAGGGCCTATTCACCTGCAGATGCTGGGTTCACTTATCAGCCTGCGTCCACGACCAGGGGGGCAAATTCATCAAGTGGAGGAGGGCGTGGCTACAGATACTGTGGCCCTGGAGCTATGCTGTGTGTGTGTGTGTGAGTGTGTGTTTTTTTACAATAAAACCAAACTTGCTATTTTTCACAAGAACAAAAGACATTAAATAGTTCACTATTTAGTTTAGTAATTACCTATAAGGTCCGTTTTCACAGAAGCTGGGTCAAATTTTAATCACAAATTGATTGAAAAATCTGAAAAAAATTGCAGCAGCAATGGTCATCATGACAACAATACAACATAGCATATTGACACAGCATATGACACACTTCCTGTTCAATAATGATGTTATTGCAAGGTCCCCATTTGTATATGGCTCCCTCTCAAACAGGCAAATCGCCTACAATAGCTGCTCAATCCTAACTATGTATACACTAATAAATACACTTGATTAAGGTATTGTTTATCCCTGCTAAGGATTACACACTGCAAAGCATGATTGCCTTTGAAGCAGCTTTCGGCTTAATTTAAACAACCAGAAAAGGCTTTAGAAATCTAAAGTTCACACCATGTGCAGATTTGTGATCCATAAAATGTGGCAGGGCATGAGAACTGCGTTTCATGCATGTAGTTGAGATGAACAGAGTACGAGCTTCAACAGTTGGTGGTGCCTGTGTGCACATCCAATGTCATTCCTTCTTTTGACCAGCAGGGGGAGAAACTGGCGAGATGCCTGACTGTGACCGGCCCACATGGCAATATTCCAACCCCTACTCTCTCCCCAGGAGCTGAAGGCTCGAATGTAAACATAACCTACATACACCTGAGGAGACGGCCGTACTTAGGTCTCTGTTTACATCCAGCAGCTCAAATGTAAATCTTCTTCCTCGGGGGTGCCGTGGGGACCCGGCCCGATCGCTGGGAGGGGAGCATGCCCTGCTGTCTCTACCCGACCCGTGACGCGCTTTTTCGCCTGTAAGTGATACGGCCGACCCTTCAGATGAAGTATTCACTGGGTATTTTTTTCGCTGTGAGGAAGACAGGGGGAGGAAGTTAGGCTTGGGACAGTGCTGCCCTGGCCCTTAACCCGTCTCCCTCCAGCGTTTGCCTGGCTAACAGAGCAGCGGAGAGAGGGACACACACACAGCATGGTCCAGCATTGTAAGCTAAATAGAGGCAGTCATCCTATCCTACCATCACCAAAAGACTCAGGGAAAGCTAGGCAAACCAAATATTTGCCATTCTCTCTTGCAAGAGCTGGTGATTTACTAAATCCAGCTCAAAACTTACCCTGGGGGTTGTACTGCTTTCATGATCAGGTCAAAGGGCGCTGGTTTCCTAGGTAACAACAGACAAACATTCTAAATGTACATTCAGGCCACTGGCTGATGTCTTGTGCGATGTTTACTGTACAGGAAGAGTTAAGATGCTATTCTGTGTCCCACAGCTGCGCAGAGCTTAACTGCAGCTGCACCGACTGCGCTCCTCATAGAACATTCAGCAAGTGTACAAGAGCACTGACTTAATGCTTCATTGTCACGGGACAGAGCAACGACTGATCATTTACTAATGGAAGTATAGACCCTGACAAATGCGGTTTCCGATAGATTGATTTTCACAGCATTGGTTTTTTAAAGATATATCCCACACTCTCCCACACACACACACACACACACACACACACACACACACACACACACCCACACACACACACATACACACACACACACACACACACACACAAATCGAACTCTGCCATCAGCCCCACTGAGTGACCTTCCTCCATGGACTGAGGAGGGAGCTGCCACATGCGTGACTCTCCTGGTTCACGTGGCAACGCCGATCACACATTAGCCATGCCATCGCAGGAGCAGGAGCGTAAAGCGAACACACACGCGCGATCTGTTCTGTGACCTGCGGCCGCCTGCCTAGGGGAGATCCCCAGACCGGGACAGGCCGGAGAATAAGCCCATTGTAGCCCCTCCAATAAGGACCTCAGGCCATAGCCGATAATGTCACAGCCCGCTCTCCAGCGAACGGCCACGAGACACTCAGCTGCCCCACGATCATGTGCCTGTCCCCCCTGAGCCACCTGAAAGTCCCAACAAGGTTATTAAAAATGCATAATGCCAAATCTATGAGACACGTTATTATTTTTTGCAACATCTTGGAAACACACATTTGCCTTCTTATCACATTATTGACAGTGTGCCACCGTATCAATAAAACACGCTGTCCCATGTTGTGAAGCTTGTCTTTTAGGAGAAAAAAATGTATATATTTTTTAATGATACACAACACAAAAGCATCACTGGTGCTGTGTTACACTCTTGAGATTTTTTTCTGGTGAGGTATTGAGAGGAGAGTTTCCCAAACTGCTGAAAATGCGGCTCACACTGTGACGAAAAGCGCTGGTCTTTGAAGACGCTGAACGGTCCTCACTTTCCAGGTTAATCTGCTGTTCAATCTCATCTGATAATCTCTCCGGTCTCCAGGGTAGATTTAAAGGATCCCTCCACCCTTCCCACCACCCCCAACCCAAAACCGCCCCCCCGCCCCTTTAAATCTCACTAAGAGGGGTAATCTCTCCATTAAACCCCCTCCCACACATGCACACACACACACACACACACACACACACACACACACACACAGCCGCTTCTTCACAGACCTTGCTGGGCAGGAAATTTGCTTTGAATCTGTGCCAAAAGAGACATGCTCAAATCACCTAAAATAAATGGACTTTTCTAACAGATCATTTGTGATATACAAGTTGATTGGGGGTGGGGGGGGGGGGTGAGGGCATGGGGGTGCTGTGGAGGTGTTTTAACAGATCATGTTAAATGGTAAACATGATCTGCCTGGGATTTGCATTACCCTTTGTCAATATGTAGATTTGTTTGTTCGCAAACAGGACAGGCTGGTGGGGGTGGGTTGGGGTGGGTGGGTGTGTGGGTGGTTGGGTGGGGGCTTTGGTCCACACATATTCAAATGGATTATTTCTGAAATGACTGTGTCTTTATTCAGGGCAGCTATTGACCTGAAGGCTAATACGGTGGGGCTTCAGTCAGCCAATGCATTGAGCTGATCTATGGGCTGGTGGACTGGGCTGGAATCGACATGACAGTGCTGTCTATTGCCATGTAAAAAGCCTGTTCTCCGACATGCCTTTACCCCATTATAGAAATGACATATACTGAAATATGGTGACATACAATGTTTTATCAAGTTCAGAGTTGGCATTTTAATACTTATATATACACATAAATGCAGTTTTTCAGACATTGTAAATGTTTATAAAATATTGCTGTAGCATCCATTTGCCACTATATATATTTTTCAGAAATGTTCAGAATATTTTTCTAAGATGTTGCAATATTTTTCCAAAAGAGATTCCAGCACAGGGGTTCCCAAAATAAGGGCTGGGGATCCCAGTGTGTACCCCAGGGAAACACTTCAAGAAAAGTGAGAGGATATATACTCCCCTTTTAAGAATAACTTGTCTATGTTTACAAATAAAATATTTTATTTTTCCATTTACCAATATTTAGTTGCAGGGTTTTACACCTGCCTCATCATTTGTGCCTTTTTGAGACATTTACAAAAACTTTTTTTGTATGACACCTACCATGTCTGTGATCACACACAGTTTGATCACAAACTTTACCTCATTTACACACTTTTTTTTGTAAACATGCAATTATATAACAGTTAATTAGCATGATCCCTACTCTAAATGTCTACTTTTCTTACTACTGTTAGACACCCAAATAATTGCCGGAGTGAACAGCATATAAAACAAATGCATCAACCAACAGCTTCTCACACAGTTAAAGGAGTTTATCATTTATATTGTGTGTTTTTCTGTTGTTTTTCTGATGCATACAAAAAGACATAAAAAAACAGAAAAAAAAAACCTGGTGAGTTTTTACTAAAAGCCACTGAGAAAGAATGATCAGAGAGAGACAGAAAGCATGTGGGGAGGGGAGGGAGAGGAGGATGAGGAAGATGTAGGGGGGGTAGAGGAAGTTGGGGGGTTGAGAGGATTGTAGGATAGGATCGGAGCCCTGCTGTCTCCCCCACCCAAAGCCCTATCTGTATCGGGTGTCTGTTTCCACAGCTGTTTGGGATGTTAGTTTTTGCTCTGCTCCCAAGTGGCATCCAAGGGGGGCTTAGCATACCCCCCCGCATACCCCCCCCAATCCTCCCCCACACCCCCCAATTCTCTGTCCTACTGCCCTACTCAGACTAACTCTTTTCCCAAGCCGTATGTGATGCTATCTTTTGGGAGCCCCCACCTTACCTGTATTAACCGTAGTCTGTCAGCCCCCTCTTCCCCCCCCCCCACCCCCCACCTTCAGCTGTTCCTGGAACCTGCCCTCAAGTCACATGACCAGTAATGACATCAGATGCCACAACAGTCACCACCAACATGATTGTGTTTACATATGGGATAGCCATTTACCGTTTATATCCACGGTGCTAGCGTTCGCTCATCTGTTCCCTGCATCATGAGGAGTTGGGCACCCGAAAGTGACGAGATCACTTCCAAAAAAAGTTCATTTAAAGGCCGATTCCAGCCCGACCCACTTCCTGATTTCACTCTGAGAAACATTCATAATTCAGAGGCAGAGAGCAGTCACTTAACTGGGAAAATAATGTTTCCTCATTTTATTTATTTTTTTGAGGAAAAGTTTAAAGGAACTTCTTGAGCAGGATAGCAGTGTCACATCTATAATATATCATCTCAACATGTGGGAAACCAGTTTTGGTAAAAGTCTACAAAAATTTGTAAAAAAAACTTTTGCAAATACTCATCCTTTGGCTGATTGGGTATGATGTATATCTAAAAAACCTCCAGATGGGCCATTGAACTGTAATATACAGTCAGCCTGCCTACCGTCTCATTCCTGCATGGTGCAACTCTATCCAATTTATTTGGGGCTCGTCTCGCTAATAAGCCAATGGTCAGTAGCTCTCTTTACGACAAATCCCACAACCAAGCGGGAGTATAAAATGATAAGCCTCTTAAACAGGGCAAATCCGCTATCACAAATCTGCTGGCACCAATCAGATTGTAGGAAGCCTAATCTACACACATTGACAAAGCTGTCCAGACGCTCTATCTGAGATTGAATGTCTGGAGTCGAAGCTAGCAACTACAGCCTGACCTTAGCGGAGGCCTGCACTGGGAGAAAGTGATTGAGTCCAGGAAAATATATCAGGAGTTTAGAGTGACGAGGCTCGTTCTGCGAATCGAATCATTTTGAGATATCATGACCCATATCAACCAATTATAGGACAGGATTCAATCAGTGGATTCATTCTTTGTCTTAACTCTGACTCATTCACAAATGTGAGTGTTATTTTTTTTCCCCTTCACAAACATGAGTTCCCCTCATTTTAATGATGGTCTCAATTAACAAGCTATTTGTGAGGAACAACACAAATGCCTGTTTTTAAATGTGAATAAAAGTTAAGAGGCCACAAACGTTGACAGATCCCAGGCCATTGATCTGTGATACGGTGTGTGTTTTTAACATATTAATGAAAGTGACCTCAGGTATTTGATCCTGGTAAACAATAAAAATTCACAAAACAATCCATAGCAAACTAACTTATGAGGACTATTTGCAAAATGTGATGGTGAATATATAACAGCAATGTTCTACAGCCCAGAAAACAAGCAATGATTAGCCAAACAAAAAACAACACATTACACACATTAAATGCAATGGGACAAATTCAGCAAATCACCAATTATCTATTTAAGAGCAGAGGCTGTCGTGAGAACCGACACATGCTTGGCCCTCTGTGGCAGTGACTGGAGATTGGCGCCGGCATGGTTAGCAGAAATAAGACACAGGGAAGCTGGGCTGGAGCCACGTCAGGGTGGAGGGGGGAATCGGTTGGGTATGGGGCTGATGAATGAAGCAGCGCTAAGAGCAGAGCGCCCCCTCACCCCCTGCCCTGCTCTGTCATCAAGGTGTGATTAATTCTCCGCATGTAGGTCATGACACATACACCCTCCCTGCAACACACACACACACACACACACACACACACACACACACACACACACACACACACACACACACACACATTAACACACACACACACACACACACACACACACACACACACACATATACACATACACATACATATACACCAATATACACTCTCTGCCACACACACGCACATACACATTACACACACAACACACATACACACACACACACACACACACACACTCACAACACACACACACACACACACACACACATATACACATACACATACATATACACCAATATACACTCTCTGCCACACACACGCACATACACACTTCCTGCCACACACACACACACACACACACATACACACTCCCTGCCACACACACACACAGACACACACACTTCATTCCCCCAAGCTTTCACAGGAGTGCTGTATGGCTCTGCCCCATGGTGGCCCTGTTTCTGACCTGGCTCGTGCACCAGAAGGCCGGGGGTGTGCGGGGGTGTGTGAGGGTGTGCGGGGTGTGGGGTGGGGGTGTGTGGGTGTGGGGGCACGTGTCAGGGGCCAAAGCCATTGCGGGACATCATGATGGAGGAGGGGTGCGGGGGTAGAAAGGCCACAGTTTGGGACCCTGGGTGACACTAAAGCTGCCAGTTGGCAATGGAGTTGAAAAACAGAAGCCATTTTGTTGCCTGCTGCAGCAGGAATGCTCCGAGGCATGTGTTATCAAGGGGGCAGGGAGTGTGTGTGTTTGTGTGTGTGTGTGTCTCAGCTTGTGCCTGTGTGTGGTGTATAGGTTTGGGGGCGGGTGCATCCATGAGTGTGTGTGTGTGGTGCTTGTGTGTCAGCATGTGTAGTTGTGTGTGCGGGGTATGAAGTGTGGGGTGTATTTGTCATGCATCCGTGTGTCAGAGTTTGTATGTGTGTGGGGGCTATGTCTAAGAGTATGTGTGTGAATGTGTGTGTGTGTGTCTCAGCGTGTGTGTGGTGTGTAGGTTTGGAGGTGGGTGCATCCATGAGTGTGTGTGTTTTGGGTAGGGGATGTGTGTGGGTGAGAGGGAGTGTGTGTCTGTGTCTGTTTGGTGTAGGCTGGCTCTGTGTACATTTGTGTTTGTACATGGGGGGGAAGTGTATTTGAGTGTGTTTTATGTGTGTCTTTGGGGGTGGGGAGGTGCATGTGCTTTGAGATTGGTGTGCAGGAGTGTTAAGGAAGTGTGTATGGACAGGAAGCAGTGTGTGTCTGTACATTTTAGGGGTGTGTGTGTGGGGTGTGTGTGTGTGTGTGTGTGTGTGTGTGTGTTTGAGCGAGAGAGGAAGGAGACTTGTTTTCATTCCGCTTGAGTCCCTACAATAACTGCCTAATCAGTTAAACTGTTGATTAGATTAGCCCAAACCCTTTTACTTTACGTTGGATGGACACACACCATTACAGAGTCTGAGTAACACACAGCAGCACGGCCAATCACAGAAATGAGATATACCAATCCACCAATCACGGCCCAGGAAAGCTGTATCTCTGTAAATTATTCTGATATTTTCACACATGGGCGGTGCTGTTTACAGTGTGGTGTTCTGTACAGGCTCATAGGGGAACCTGTTTATTAATTATATTGGAACCATTAACAAGCTGTTAATGAACCATTAAGTTCTACAGATCCCTTAACTGGTCCAAAGCACCAGAATGGCTCGCCAGTGGTTCTATGCGGTACCAAAAAAAAAAAAAAAAAAAATGGATTCAATTAGGATTACAAGCAAAGAACCCGCTTTTGGTGTTGTTGAATTATTTTTTTCTCAGAGTGTACACTTCGCAAAGTATTGGCTATCCGTCATCAACCAGCCCCCCCCTCCCAAAAGGAAAACACATACACACACTCACTCACCCCCCTCCCCAAAACACACACACACACACACACACACACACACACACACACACACACACACACACACACAATAGACCTGTATTATCCAAGGTAGGCGTCACCACATCGCATGCCATCGTCGTCATGATGGCCGTGATAGGTTCAGTAAAATAATAATGACTGTGATTTGTAAGTGCTGATAGCGCCCTGCTGACCCCGTTTAATTCAGCAGCTGATCCAATACACCGAGGCTTGGGCAGGTAAGAGTCTGCGCTGTGGGCCAAAGAACAGGAGCCTTCTAAGGCTGTTAATTGGATTAAATACCATTTTCACTATGGGGACTCATTTGTTTTTCAACAACCTGAGAAAAAAAATTGTCCTGCTTCTCCCTGGTTTGCGAAATAAGACCATAATTGACTTTCACTCCCAACGTCTGTGCCACACACATAGTCAGTTTTTTTTTCTCCCCAAAGTCTTTTTCCTTGAGGTAATTTGGTATTACTGTTGTTTTAACCATAATCACACATGCTATCGGTGTTTATTTCTGCTAACCTGAATCCCTGGTAAACAAATAATATAATTGAAGAGGATCTGTCCTGTTGGGGGTTCTGGCTTGCTTCCCAGTGCTGACAGCGCTGTATTTCTCCTGGTAATTTTAAGTCCACTAAAACATCAAGGAAACACCTGGTAAAGACCTTTGGAGGTCCTCTGAGTTCACTGGAATGACTGGGGTGGGGCCGGCAATACCTGCGCTCGGTTTAAAGGGGCAATGCAAAAGACCACAGAATTGAAGGTAACATTGAAGGTATGGAATTGAAGGTTGCAAACTGATTGCACCATTGACCCCCCCACCCACCACCTTAACTGGTTAATGCAAGGACCTGTTCTGATATATTTACTTAGTAGATGGATTGTTCAATACTTTTATTTATTTTGCACTCGGTAATTTACCCTGCTTATATGTATATTGTTTTATGTTTTAAATTTAAAGAAGCAACCCAGGGTGAGTGTTTTTCTCAAGGATATGATATCAGGTTCCCAGCTGTTATTCAGACCTGCAACCTCTGATTTAGAAACCCAGTTGCCTATCTACTGCACCACACTGCCCCAGGTGACCCCACCCTCTGACCGCCTTTCTCTTAAAGGGGCGATGCATGGAAACACTGTCTGCGAGCCAACAAACAGATGTGGACATAATGTAGGTTCAGTTCAGCTCACTTTGATGGGAAAAAGGCAGATCGGACTAATTAGAGGGAAGCTTTGACCTTTAAAGTGAAGGGGGGGGCCGGGGGATGGAAAGGCTCCACCCCATAGTCTTTCCTATCCTATCATTTTCCTCCTCTGCCTGGACTGACCTCATTAATATCCAATCATCTGTTTGATCTTCTTTCTCCAAGCCTCCAATCTTCTGTAATTTCGAAGGTACGGATTACACCTACGGGGGTGCAGCCCTGTGGAGGCCGCATCGGTAACCGCGGGTGATCGGGACAATGTGGGACGGACGTTTCCCACGGTGCATTGCGGTGCGGCGTGTGGCGGGTTGCCGTAGCGCCCGGGGTCACGTGACTCCGCGGCGGGGATGGCCAGCTGGGCCAGGGTTAAATAAGGAAGCCCGCGCCAGAAGCCGTGGGCGAGGTCGGGGTTTTCGGGGTTTTTGGGCAGCTTTGATGTCGTGCTACAGCTGAGCTCCAGAACTCACTAAGCCACTGAAGATGCTGAACGTTAAACCCGGATGGAGATATCTCTTTTTCTCTGTACCTCTCCTTCTCTCTCTCTATCATTCCTTATTTTTCTTTCTCTATCTCTTTTTCTGAAAGTCTTACCCTTCTCTTACTCTTTGTACCTCTTTCCTTCCCTCTTTAACACAATTACACACTAGACTGTCCCACATCATCAAAAATACTCTCTTTCTCTTTCTCTCTCTCTCTCTCTCACAAACATACACATGCACACACACACACAACCATACACAAGTGCACACATTCCCACACACAAGCATTCACACACATACGCACACAAAAGTGTGTGCGCACACACATAAGAATACGTACACATGCACACACACGCACACATGCACACGTGCACACACACGGACACACGCACACATGTGCACACACACACACACGCACACACATCCTGTTTCCCCCCCATGCCCTCTGCTGCAGGCCTACCCTTTATGGGACAGCCTGGGCCTTGCCTACTCCATGTAAGCCCCTCTCCCCACCTCTCCCCCTGCCCCTGGGACCCAGGATAGCTGCTGCTGCTGCCCTGGTGCAGTGGGACTGTGTGTGCGAACTGTTCCCCGCAGATAAACAGCTGCCAATTAGAGACAGAGACAAGAGGCTGAAAATTACAGCACAATCCCTCTGCTCCTCCCCTGAGCCTGCTTTTTAATTTAGACTGCTTCACAGGGGCCCTCTTCATTTCCACCGGGCTCAGCAGCGTCTCAGGCCCGGTCCGGTCCGTCGCATTCATACCACAAGGAGAACTTGAACACTTCCATGTGGGACAGTATTAAAAATAATTATAATAAATAAATAAATGAAATGTAAAAAAAAAAAAAAAAACAGAAACACTCACACACATGTACACAGAAAATTATACACATTGCGAGCAAGTTCCTCCACACACACGCATGCACACTCTCACTACACACGCACACACGGACACATACACATGCAAACATAGGCAGATAGACATGCACAGACATAATCACATATACACACACAAACACAACTGGACACATACATACACAATAGTGCACAAACACACTCACACGTTCAAATACACACTCTCTGCACCATACCCCACTGATGTTTAATACACACATGCATGTGGACACACGCACACACACAGAGAGGATACACATGCCCCTGACAGAAGCAGGTTTTGTGGAAGACACACAGCATTTATACTATCAGGAGATAATAAAAGCGGGAGATGAAAGTGAGGACATAAAAGGCAAACTGTAGCGGTGTCATAAACTAGCCAGAGAAAAACATAGAGTGGAGGGGTGACAGCATTGACTGATAAAAGTGCAGCAGGCCCAGGTGAGTCTTTTCCCTAGCGCTGACAAACAGGAACCAGCTGTGTGTCGAACTTCACCATTTCCCTTTCGGTCCTCCCAGAGCTCAGTTCACATCTCATTGTTCAACCTCAGTATTTCCTCAGCTGCCATGATGGATCCCACCCCCTCCCCCACTGCCCCCCACCCCCTCCTCCCCCTGACAGAAGGATTCCCGTGAGAATCTCAAACGTGGCACCCAAACTGCAACCAATCAGTGGCAATGGGCGACCAAAGCACTGGCTCGCTCGCCGTGTTCTATCAGCGACTCGCCGATTTTGAACAATCGCCTGTGGTAGCTTTATGGCTGCTCCACCCGACATGAGGTTCCCGAAACCTCGCTTTCCCAAACCGAAGCAGCCAGTCAGAGCCGTCTCTGCACTGCGTGGGTGTGAACAGGACGCCTAAGCCGGACCGTTCCGTGCCAAACCATGCTGGGTGAAATCCGCCGCATTCTCGGAAGACCAAGACGGTCTGATAGAGGGAGATGTCAAGATTTTCCCAGGGAAGAGAACTTCCTGTGGCAGCGATTGCCGCACCAGGGATGTGACAGCATAGACAGTGGTCAGGTCCTCAGGCAGAAATTCACAGAAGTGTTATATATTTGACACATGCTTCCTCTTGCTATTATATCACTTCCCTGTGTCTCTATTGCAACAAAACGAAATCTTGACAAGCCGAAAAAATTTTGAAAATAGAGAACAGATCTTATTTTTCTTGTTTGAGAGAAATTGACTGGTCTAGAGTTATGTTTGTAAGACTCTTCAGCTAGCTTTGGGAAAATATGTCTTGTTTTGAGGTAAACTTGTCTCTGTCCATTGTGCTTGATTCAGGATAATAGACTGAGACAATGAACTATCTCAAAGCAGGAGAAATAAGATCCATTGTCTATTTTAAAGATTTTTTGGCTCGTTAATATTTAAATATTTTTTGCAGTGTCATAGTTTATATTCTGATCTCTGGTTTGAACTGTGGCCTTCTCCTTAGACCCAGCTTCACAAACCTGATGGTCAGGAACAGCTGTGTCTCTCACTCTGAACAGCACTGCCTTCACCAGGCTTTATAGTGGCCAGGAATGAGAATGTCACATGAGGCTAGCATCACTACAACACCCAGCATTGCACGACTTCCAACCCCACACCAAAGAGACGAAATCTCCACCAAATCCTGACTGTTTCTCCCTCTCAGACTGCTACAGCTGAATACACTGGGATTGTTTCGCATGAGGCTCTGTTCTTGCACCGCCATCCTTATCGCTATCCGCCCCCCACCCCGCTACCCTCCTCTCGCACCAGGACGTCTGCTAATGACATTAGCTGATGGCATTAGTACCTTCAGTCTCTATATCACCAGGCCCTAATGCCATTTAAAGCACTCCTAATCTCTTGCATGCGCCTTACATTCCCCCTCTGCAAAAACAAAAAGCATGCTTTCACAAAGACAGCTGATGGGACGAGAACGAGGGCCACTTGAACCCCTCCTGCCCCCCGCCATGTGTGTAAGTTTGTGTCATATTAGTGTAATCATGTAATAAGTTAGTCCAAATTAACCTAATTTCTTTCCTTTTTAGTTTTTTTAGTGGGTCATTTAAAAACAAACAAAAAACCCACTCAACTCTTCCTGACCTTTGACCCCTCCCCTTTCCAATCTACCCCATCCCATCACCAACCAGTATCCCTCATCATGCTTTGGTTTCGGTGTAGCCACGACGCGAAACCGTCCGGCCTTTTTAGCCACAATGGGTCAATTGACCTGACGAAAATCACGCACGCACAAAGAAAAAAAGCCTTTCTAGAAATCCATGGGGAGGAATTTCCTCAACCATACCCCTACATCCACCCCCCCTGCCACTCCTGTGACGTACATCCAGTGTTAAAAATGTGGGGGAGGGGGGGGTTGGGGTTAGC
Organism: Albula goreensis; assembly: GCA_022829145.1. Taxonomy (NCBI): domain Eukaryota; kingdom Metazoa; phylum Chordata; class Actinopteri; order Albuliformes; family Albulidae; genus Albula; species Albula goreensis. The sequence continues at coordinate 33,440,732 of CM040750.1, forward strand.
CCAGATTCCCACAGAGTAGAGCTGTAGCCCTATTGGCTGGCCTTGGGCTGGTGGGGTCAGGGGTGAGAGACGGAGAAGAAAAGAGGACTCTACTCTGATTTATGGCCCTGCTGGGCCACCGGATCCCCTTGTGCTCCGCGCTGGTTTCTGTGAGCGTGAAGGGGACACCCGAGCAGGACCAGGGGTGTCGGGTTCCCCATGTTTCCACCCCCGCCCACCACATCTCGTCTCGCCGTGGGACAAGGCGGGGCAGGGTGGATGGGTGGGGCAGACCCCCTCCAGATGGCATGGATGGACGTGATAGGGGTATGTGCTTCTGCACAGGATTTGGGTCTTGGACATGGGGGGTTGTGGGGGTTGGCTTGGTGGTGGCAATTATAAAAAAAAAAAACCACTCCATTGCGCTAATTTATTTTATGATCAGAGCAACACAACATGGGCCACTGCCCATGGTTTTCGAGTCCTGATGTTCGTTATTCAAGTGTTCCTACTGGCCCATCTGTGCCCCCTCCTTGGCTCAGCTTGCCTATCACAAAAGGATCGGACCCAGAGTGTGTGTAAGTAAACGTATCTCCCCGGTGGAAATGAATACATCATTTGCATTATTTATAAGCTCATCCAGCATGACCAAAGCGCAGCGTCCTTTCCTACGCGTAGCTCATTTAACGCTGCAGGATATTTTTCAGGTTATCTGGCTCAAGGGTACGATATCAACGGCCCACCGGGGAGGACGATCAATCGGCGGACGGCTGTTTGTGTTCGGCCTCCTGGGCCGTAATGGTTCTCATTACGCCTCGTCTCCATGTCGTGGCTTGTTCTGCATCGCCAGCGCTGAGTCCAGCATGGCCAAAACGATAAGCAGGGCGATAAAGTAAGAGAAGCTGGCTCTGGGAGGGAGTTCAAGTCAGGAGTCCACATCAGGTGACGGCCAGCTGGGTCTGTGGACGGGCCGGGCAGCCAATCAGATGGTGACAGCACCACTTTCGGCATGTGTAGTAGTTTATTTAAATGGCAGATCAAGTGTACTTCTCATCACTATACAAACACTGCCATTGCTATGCGGTCACGCTGTTTTCCTTTAGATTTTTGTAATCAAACTGCCTTTATAAGAATTTGTTTTGCACCTTGATGGTTGAGAATATGATCAATCATAAAACGGCACAAAGACAGCACACCGCAATAACAAAAAAAGCATTAATTATTTATCATATTAAGATTATATGTATAAGATTATTACCTTACTATCTGCCAGCTCAGCCAGTCCACCTGCTTGCTCCTGCTTTTCTGTCTGTCACTGGAGATGTTTGACAGATTTTTGCTCCCTGCCTGTTGCTGTGCCTCCTTATGAAGGAGCGCCCTGAAAAGCAGAGCCCTCAAAACAAATGCGCCGACACTTAAACCCAATTACATGGGTTTCTTGACTGATCTACATTTATATTACATACAAACAATCAGTAGATGACTTAAAGTTTACGTGTGGCACCAGGGGGAAAAAGGGCCCAAGCGCTAAGCATACAGGGCCCAAGGGTTTGAAAGGGCCCGAGGGTTTGAAAGGGCCCAAGCCCTAAGCATACAGGGCCCGAGGGTTTGAAAGGGCCCGAGGGTTTGAAAGGGCCCAAGCCCTAAGCATACAGGGCCTGAGGGTTTGAAAGGGCCCAAGCCCTAAGCATACAGGGCAAAGGGTTTGAAAGGGCCCAAGCTCTAAGCATACAGGGCAAAGGGTTTGAAAGGGCCCAAGCCCTAAGCATACAGGGCAAAGGGTTTGAAAGGGCCCAAGCCCTAAGCATACAGGGCCCAAGGGTTTGAAAGGGCCCAAGCCCTAAGCATACAGGGCAAAGGGTTTGAAAGGGCCCAAGCCCTAAGCATACAGGGCCCAAGGGTTTGAAAGGGCCCAAGCCCTAAGCATACAGGGCCCAAACCCTAAGCATACAGGGCAAAGGGTTTGAAAGGGCCCAAGCCCTAAGCATACAGGGCAAAGGGTTTGAAAGGGCCCAAGCCCTAAGCATACAGGGCAAAGGGTTTGAAAGGACCCAAACCCTAAGCATACAGGGCCCAAGCCCTAAGCATACAGGGCAAAGGGTTTGAAAGGGCAAAGGGTTTGAAAGGGCCCAAGCCTAAGCATACAGGGCAAAGGGTTTGAAAGGGCCCAAGCCCTAAGCATACAGGGCCCAAGGGTTTGAAAGGGCCCAAGCCCTAAGCATACAGGGCCAAAGGGTTTGAAAGGGCCCAAGCCTAAGCATACAGGGCCAAAGGGTTTGAAAGGGCCCAAGCCCTAAGCATACAGGGCAAAGGGTTTGAAAGGGCCCAAGCCCTAAGCATACAGGGCAAAGGGTTTGAAAGGGCCCAAGCCCTAAGCATACAGGGCCCAAGGGTTTGAAAGGGCCCAAGCCCTAAGCATACAGGGCCCAAAGGGTTTGAAAGGGCCCAAGCCCTAAGCATACAGGGCCCAAGGGTTTGAAAGGGCCCAAGCCCTAAGCATACAGGGCAAAGGGTTTGAAAGGGCCCAAGCCCTAAGCATACAGGGCAAAGGGTTTGAAAGGGCCCAAGCCCTAAGCATACAGGGCCCAAGGGTTTGAAAGGGCCCAAGCCCTAAGCATACAGGGCAAAGGGTTTGAAAGGGCCCAAGCCCTAAGCATACAGGGCCCGAGGGTTTGAAAGGGCCCAAGCCCTAAGCATACAGGGCCCGAGGGTTTGAAAGGGCCCAAGCCCTAAGCATACAGGGCCCGAGGGTTTGAAAGGGCCCAAGCCCTAAGCATACAGGGCCCGAGGGTTTGAAAGGGCCCAAGCCCTAAGCATACAGGGCCCAAAGGGTTTGAAAGGGCCCAAGCCGTAAGCATACAGGGCAAAGGGTTTGAAAGGGCCCAAGCCCTAAGCATACAGGGCCCGAGGGTTTGAAAGGGCCCAAGCCCTAAGCATACAGGGCCCAAAGGTTTGAAAGGGCCCAAGCCCTAAGCATACAGGGCCCGAGGGTTGAAAGGGCCCAAGCCCTAAGCATACAGGGCCCGAGGGTTCGAAAGGGCCCAAGAGAATCGGAGAATATTATTTTTTCATGAGGAGTGGAGGGGCCCTCAGGACCTGCCTGTGTACAGAGCCCAGAATTACTAGCTATGCCCCTGTGTGACACTACCCATTTATAGGGCTGACTTACTACCTCAGAAGATTTCAATGCTTTAGGGAACCTGCAAAGTTCAGGATCAGCTCTCTAAACATTATTCTATATGCACCGCCAGAGATATGTTCAAGTTTCCCATTTTCTTCAACTCATGGTGTCTGCAGTTAGCCCAGATCTGCGATGAGACAGCATTTGTAACCCACAGAGCTGTCACAAAGCTGCCTGCCCCAGCTGGTGCATTCTGGGAGTTGCAGGCACAGGACAACATGTGATATTCATGCAGCCCACAGCACAGGGATCTGCTCAGCAGATGCACTTAGCACGCTCCTTACTCTGCCACGACGGGTCCAAACTGGGTCACAGGAAAAAAAAATTCTGCTTCCATCCACCGAGAGGCAATATCAAAGTGGCATTTTAATGAATAATAAGGATACATGTTCCGGTTGGGGGTCACAGGAGACCGGAGAGTACAGAATATTCTGGAAGTGCCCTTTTCTGTCACGCAGCACAGTCCCTGTATGACACACTACGCCATTGCCTGTGAACGCATTAACCATTCTTGCTGTACTATGTTGCACGTTTTGTAAGAGCATGGTAAACTGGGGGACACTTTAGACTAGGTAATGCAAAAAAACATAAAGCTTTTACCCACATTTATGTGTATCCTATAATCATTAGCAATCTGCTTATTAATCATTATATGTGGGATGCTCTTATGTTAGTGAACATTAGTAAATGACACTGTCTGTGGTTGAGACAGGCTGATCTTGGTAATCCCTACAGCCTGACTTCCTGGTGCCTCAGCAAGGTCACAGTACACCTGAAGGGCTGGTCTGAGCGCTGGATCAGTGATCAATTGTGGCTAGAAAGTCAAACTTACCTCAAGACAGCATCATCTTCTCATGTTTACAAAGACATCAGTAAATCACACATAATAATTAATAAACAGATTACAGACGATTATAAACTACACATAAATGTGGTTATAAGCTAGTGTTCACAAACACATCAGCAAATCATAGTGTGTTGGTTCAGTCTCCATGGAAATACTATGACTGGCACTTATTTTATGGCAGTTCCACCCATTCCTGGTTTCATGAAGCCCTGTTTTCCCTCCGTCAGATTAAGATACACAACGCCTGAGTGCTTGACCTCTCAGACCTGGGTCTGTTTATCGGTCGTAAGAAAGCGCCTAAGTGAGCGCGTTAATCCTCCCAACAGGCCGCTGTATGGGCCGTAAAAGGGAGGCGGAGCCTGAGAAAGCACGTCTTCAGGGGGTTTTCTGTCATTATTGTATCTTTTGTGTGCTGGATTCAGTGCTGTTTAGAGGTGTGTCGCCTCACTTTGGGCACCTAGGTGTCGCGGAACAAAAGGAAAAGGAAAACAAAAAGCATGGACTCAAATAACCGCGCAGTCCAGCCTGGTTTCTGGTCCAGATTTCCTGCTGGTCCATGCCAGCACTTTGCACTAAACATACCCTATTGTTATAACCCGGTATCATTGACTGGCCATAGCTTCTCCCAACATCAATATCCTGTCACAGCACACCCTCCTCCCATGAGAGAAGAGCTGGGAGAGTTCTAGGCTCTGCCAGCGGCCCCAGGCCTCGGTCTTGGAGAACCGCAGGTCTGTGGGGTCCCCGGTCCTGGGCTGTGGAGAACCAGAGGGTCAAAAGAGACCCCCAGCTCTGGTCACTGAGAGCCGCAGGGGGTATTGGGGTCCTCTGCCCTGGTCCTTGAGAGATGCATGGTCTGTAGGGGTCCCCAACCCTCATCAACAAAAAAAAACCCACAGGGTCAATTAGGAGTTCCTAACCCTGGACCTGGGGAGACAGAATCTGCTCTTCTGTGCCATTCCTCACTGCTTGTTTGATCACAAATAACAGCAGATAATGCGATCAATCTTTTCTGCCTTCTCAGGAGTAACTGGGCTGCTGATTTTACGGCAAAGACAAAACCCTGAATGCCCCATGGCTGTCAGGTCCAGGGTCTGACTTCCCCCCTCTCAATGTTATGCTTCTAACAGATGCACTGCATTAGTGTTCACTCCTTACTGCATTAATAGTCATGATTGACACAAACAGCTTGCTGTCTCGGGCAGATGTTATGGCCAGTATTGTTATAAGAGCCGGGGAGGAGGAAGCTCTTGTTTTTGGGGGCGCTCTGTCAAAATAGCACCACACAAAAGAGCTCACTCAGGTGCACTTGTGTCTGTACCACTTCCTGCTCTGCTGAAACCAAACCCCTTTGCTGGGGCTGTCACCAGCTCTGTTTCACCCAATACGACCCCCCCTCTCTCTCTCTCTCTCTCTCTCTCTCACTCACACACACACACACACACACACACACACACACACACACACACACACACACACACACACACATAACCTCACAGACACACACAGACCAACACACACACACACACACACACACACACACACACACACACACACACACACACACACACACACACACACACACACACACAACCTCACAGACACACACACACTCACACACACAAACAACCTCACAGACACACACACACAGACACACACAAACTCACACACACACACACACACACACACACACACACACACACACACACACACACAGAAACACACACAGAAACACACACCCTCATTCACCTTTGCAAACACAAACACACACACATAAACATATACACACCTGCCTCTCACCCCCAGGTCTCTTATGCTATCTTTACCTCAATCTCCAACCCCCACCCCACAGTGCTTTCCCTCCCCATAAAAACCTTAAATCCATACAACACAGCATGCCTGTCTCCCATCACAACGGTAAGAGGGGGGGACTTGGACAGGAACAGTGCTGGGGATGGGGACGGGCGCACTCAGGCTGAAGCCGCCGCGGCCCGGGTCCGGTTCTCACAGTGACTCAGTCCTCTCTCATGCATGGATGACACGGCTGTGCCATGCTGAAGCTGCTGGCCCAGAAGAACTAGGCCAGATTTTACACACTTCAGAACCCCGGCCCTCTCTGTCTCTGACACACATTCTTTTATGCAGAAGAAATGCCAGGGAGAGAGAGAGAGAGAGAGAGAGAGAGAGAGAGAGAGAGAGAGAGAACACAAATAAAACAAAAAAAAATATGCTCTATGCCCATCTGTCTTTATAATAACATAAAAGACTGATACCACATTAGAAGAGAAAGGTGAGTCTGTCAGAGATCTACATCTACCTGTCTGAAAGCAGGAGTGCTAATTAACATCTGAAATTGACCAAAGGGAGACTACGGTTTTAGACAGAGGTTTTGCCGGTCTTTAGATCGCTGGAGCTTGGGGATATTTCATTCCGCCCTCCGCTAATTCGCTCAGACGCTTTGCATCATGGGCCTAAAGTGGGTCACTTATGTTTGTCTGCCAGTGAAGACCTTAAGAAAAGCCTTCATTTTAATAAAATGCACATAGTGGCTAGAATGTGCCGTGAAATTGCACTGCACTGCACAGAAATACTATTTTGCATGAAAGTGACTGACTACAAAATAAAGGCTGACAGAACAGAAGAACAGCACAAAACAAAGTTAATAAGAAAACACGAGTTCTGTCGGGTTACATAAGTCATCTTAACCTAAATAGACCCTTTTTTTCTTTCAGGGGTATGAAATATATATTTTTATATTACTGCAAAATGCTTTTTAAAATATGTTGATTGTTTTACCTGTACTGAGTTATCTGTATATTTGTGGGTGGGGAGGGGGAAAAAACTGATTTAAAAAAGGACCTGGAGACAAAATCAGAATTCTTTCCAGATCTGTTGCCGGGGTAACCGGGCGATGTCTGCAGTCGTTTCCTGACCCCCTGAAGTTTAATGTTAGGAAAAACACTCGTCAGCATCCATTCCAGTGGTGGGCGGGTCCGTTTCTCTGGGCCCGACCGGGTTCTGGCACTTTTATGGGCCCAATCCATCACTGCACTGATTCCAGAACAGGCTGTGTGACATCCATCCGAAACATGACCGAGGCGGATCTCAGATATATGTTTATATTTCAGATATATTTCATCACGGAGTTCTTTTCTGCAGAACAAGCCGGCAAAGTCGGAAGCATGCTGAAGCACTGATATGAAGCAGAATTTTGACAGCATCATAAAATAAAACTTGTTCCTTCATCTCTGCCACAATCAAGTCTGATGTCATCAATAAAAATGTTGATTCATCAGTTCTGTGTTCCACTGCCTGTGCTCCATGACTCTCTGACTAATAAAGTTTATTCAAACCACCAAGGCCAGTATTCATAAAGCCCCTTGGAGGTGTAATGCTGATCCTGGATCAGTTTTGTCCCTGTAGCTCATAATGAATAAGGTTAAGGTATGGACTGAGGAAGCCTTATCCTGGATCAGTAGTAATACTGTGACATACTTTATGAACACAGGTCCATGTCACTGTAACTAATCATTTTAATGCATTGTAATAATAAATCAATTTTTCTACCATTCTGAAAACTTATCTTTTTGGAGATACAAGTTATTTATTCATTCATGTGAGCCATTGATAATAAGCCCTGGATACTCATCCAGTTATTAAAGAATTGACTAACTGGAGCTCTTGGTGGAAGTTGAAGCAGTTTGAGATAAGGCTAAACTTTGGGCTGGATGCACTCAAATGGTTCATTTTTACCATTAAGACTTCACAAATGTCATTCATCAGGCTTGTAACAATGACATCATAACCATGAGCCAGACTGGTGTCTCTATGTGATGATGTCATTTAGCTCTGGCCAACAACGAGGGATGTGTTTGCCAATAAGCCAATGTTCAGTACTCATGATCAATCCCACAACAGCATCTGGTCAAGAAACGATAAACTGCCTAAGATAATAAACTCTGTTAGAGAGTTTTCTCATGCACTCTTGAGCAGGGAGAAGCAGAGGGATACCACAGACCATGCAGGGCTGTGGGGTTGCCATGGGGACATGACTGGAGGACTCTGGGGAGAGTCGGAAGCTGCAGATGGGGGCTCAGGTCGAGCACCCCCTGGTTCAGGTCAGCCCACATTGTCCCTGACCCCAGACCCCACCCTAAAGCTCCCCTCAGAATATATGGGAATATGTGAATTGGCAGATAAACAAGCTCTCCCGAGTTTTAGCTGGTGATTCAGACAGCAGATACAAGCAGAGGCAATTTTAACTGCTTTATTTTTCATGGCAATAAAGCATTCTGAGAGAGAGGGAGGGAGCAAGAGAGATAGAGAGAAATAGGGAGAGATCTGGATTTAACTTTTAGCATCTTCAGTGAAAGACAGAGAAGGGAGACCAATGGAGCAGTAAACATTAATTATGTCTATAAATCTTACTGTTTTAGCATCTTTATTTTACTCTCCCGTTAGCACATCATAATTGCAATGTTTACATCTCATGTTATTGAAACAAACAGTACTTGCTGTTCTCGAGTTCTCGAGTATGTTGCAGATTTGGCAATATTTGCTTTCTCAGGTTCACATCAATAAAGCACAATGAAGGGGACTGCATGGAGACCCTTGACATCCAGGCTGACCGGTGAGGTCCTGACCCCAGGTCCCAGGCGGCGGAGACTCCCCTGTGCATGGCGAGGGGTGTGCTGGCAGGCGGGTAAACAAGGTCCTCCAGGGTGATGATTTAAACAACGGTGCCAGGCCAAAGTGACGTGACCGCGGGACCTCGCTTTGGCCCACCCAGGCTCTGGGAGCGTGCTGAGGGCCCCCAGGGTCAGTCTCAGGCCCCCTTCCTCACCCAGGTGCTGTTTGTTATTCCCTGAGATGCGAGGGAGGAGAAACGCGAAGCCAGGAACCAAACATGTGTTCAAAACCTTGTCCTATGGAAAACCAAAACAGGACGTCTCCTCTCAGGACTGAGTGACAGACACAAGGGTCAATTGTTTTCCTCCAGGGGATGGGGCTGGAGAGAGAGAGAGAGAGAGAGAGAAAGAGAGAGAAAGAGAGAGAGAGAACAGCTGGACTGAGAGCCAGAGAGGAAGACAGACAGACATACAGAAATAAAGATCGTATTGTCTGATTCTCAGGTGTTCAAACCTTTGATTGTTTGGTTTTGCGCTTCTGTGTGTTTCAAAATAAAGTATGACTCAGCAATGAATGGGTGGATCCTAGCCCTATTTATTCAATTCAGTTGGCTGCATTGGCATTGTAAAAATACTGACATTGCCAAAGCACCCTGCTAACATGACCATAACGACCATAAAAAAATCACAGTTGTTCTTTTTTAGTTACTTGCTGTCCTTAGTTTGAAGCTATGTACGTGATGATGTTTTTTTGCTGTCAAAGCCACACATCCTCTCATTTTCCCACATTTTCCAATAGGAGTAGCATTCTGCCTGTCTGGCTCCACACTTACAAGCACTTGTAAAATGCAAGACCATATCATGCATAATACACATGCTTATGTTAGGGTACTTGCTCTTGATGAACTTACAAAGAGAATTTATTATAATCATTCCTCTTGTATTTTGTTATGTAGTAGCTGTGTGTCAAGTGGAATTCATTTAAGGTGGTAATTTAAGGTGGCCTGGTAAATAATCCTTCTCCATCATAACTAAAAGGACAGGAAGTATTGTTAAGTATTACTGTGTTGGCAGTTGACAAAGTGACTTCTTTTTTCTGTTGTCTTTTCCCCTCACTAGTTGTTGCTATGTTTTGGCAATATGTACATATTGTTTGGTGTGTCAGTGAGGCACTTGAATTACGTTGAGAGACAGAGAGGGGGGTGTGGTTTTGTGTGGGCCAGCTCATGCTCACAGGTAACCTGACCACCCAGAGTCGTTTGGCCCAGACAGCTGGTTCCTCTTTGTGGTGCGCAAACAGGACCCGTTGCTACTCGCTCACGCGTCTTTGTGAAGGAACCGTCGAGGGCGGTTGGGAGTGGTGGTGGTGGGGGTTGTGGGGGGCTGGTCAAAAACGTAACTTACAGGTGTTGGGGGAAAAAATGAGACAGGAGAAGGATGAGGAGGAGACAACAAAGAAGAAAACCCCCCAGACCGCGTCAACGGTCTGACTCACTGTTAAACCGTGCATTACGACCATGCTGGGGAGGTGTCTTTCCCTTTTATTATTTTAGAGATGTGTGTAAAACCACGTCTCGTGGAAAAACATACGAACTTTGGAGTAGCTGTCTCAGGCTTGTGTGGGTCAAAGCAGACGCATGTGAAGATGACATAACAGTCATAATCTTCTAATAACCAACGTGTTCATTAAATGTCAAAGGAAAGCATAATCACTAACCACTTCTTATCTCACCATTTTGAGCTTCTGCGGAAAAGTGAGATTGACATTCACAATGCATTTTACTCATTTAACAGACCCTCTTATCCTGAGCTTGCTTCTCTCAGATATGTACAAAAGTGAGTACAAAAAGTTTACGACACAAATGATAGCAAGCAATCAGTGTCCCAACCGATAATGAGAGTCATTACATAACCTGGTTAGGTTCAGGGTTACAGGTGAGGTCATGGAAAATACAGAGGGGTCCAAAAGTCTGAGACCACACTGAACATTTTTTTCCCAAACAGTTTTCATGTAAACCTGGAAATAATCATAAGGTTTTAGGATTTTGAAACACTTAAAACAAAGATAAGTTATGACATCTAAAACGAAGAAGAAATGTTGAAGATTCTGCACAATGTCTAGGTCAAATTTAGACAAATGTGTGACACTGACTGTCAATCCCTTTGTACAAAAGGTCAGACCCCATTGAACATTTATTGGGGCACTTAAAGTCCAAGAAAGTTTTGTGCACTTAAAGACCATGAGATAACACAGATCATCAGGTTTTGCTCAAACTTGTGGAGTCCATGCCAGCTCCAGTGCACCCTGTCATTAAAGCAAAAGGGGGACATACTGAAAACTAAGACATTCTGGAAATTCATGCAAATTTTTCACTCAACAACCTTTCGCTCATAAATTGTTAATATAATTTGTAATTAAACAGCTGTATCAAATTGTGAAGGAATGCAAAATAGAAGTTCTTTCACTAGTGGTCTCAGACTTTTGGACCCCACTGCATATGTAACAGGTGGACATGCATGCAATTATCTACTTCTTGTTTGAAGAATAATTGAAGTGTGATGATATTCTATCTCAAGTGGATATCCTCTCTCATATACTGCTATACAAAAAGTCCATCTCTAACATTAGAATGTACTGCTGTTATTTGATATATGCAGGAGCTAACCATTTCAAAGCAAATACGGTGTAATAACAAACTGGAAAAATTCTTATACCAATTAATTCTGTACTTCAGTCTAATGTTTCATAAGAACTCATTCAAGTGGTTATTAAAGTTGAATGCGGAGTTATGTGTGCATTTAAATGAAAAATAACTGCAACAAGACTCACAGTCAAAAAAAATCTTTATTCAGATTAATTTCTCTGTGTGAAAATGATACACTTTTCTCTTTGGAAAAAAACAAAATCCTCTCCAAAACAAAACAACAAACAACCAAAAAAATAATATATATATTTATAATTTATATACATAGCAATTCTGTAAACATGCAAGAGAACAGTTTTCAGAAAAGAAGACACTTCCAGTTTTTTTTTTTTTTTTTTTTGAGGGGGTTTCCACAGAAATGAGTGACATGCTACATAAGAAATGCTGGTGCTTCAGAGAGCAGGTATGGTTTGATTTATCATTCACGGCTGGTCTGTCTACATGACTCTCTAAACAGCCTGTCTTCCGGGGTCACACAGGGGTCATCTGACCTGCACATGTCATATCAGACCTCGAGTCCATATTTCAAGTGCATTTTTGGGAACCTTCTGAATTCTGTATCCCTGACAGAGGTTAAGCTCTTCATTAAGTTTAAAAGGAGTGACGGGATTGGCTGATGACATGGGGGTGTGGTCTCAGACCAAGCATAGGTGCTGGGTGGGGGTGAAGGGGGGGATCCAGAATCCCCAACCCCCCCAACCTCCTCTGGCCAACCCCTGCCTCTCCTCACTGAAAAACTCGACAGCTGTCTGCATTAGACTATATTGAACTCATAGCTGTCAAGCTCACTCACAGCAAATATTATTGGAAGGGCAGCCATTATTTTTCCCAATAAACGTACACACATCTATATATATTTTAACCAGATAATGGCTATGTGCCCTAGTCGGTTAATCAATTGTGCTTTCTGCTATATTTCAACTGTGTTTCTATGGCACTAAGGGCAGTTCAGGCCAGAGGGTAGAACAGGAAGTGACATCACGTGACTGCACTCTCTCAGCTCTGTCATTGACAGATACATGACATGTTCCATACCAGCAGCACTCAGAGAAGTAACCATGGCGAGAGCCAATCAGGAGTCAGAGCCTTGTAGGTTTAATGGCCAATGGTCCCATATTCCCTTGCATATGTTCAGAGATGCAATGAGCCATATACATTTTTAAAAAAATATATAATAATAACAATAATATCAAAGCTGTTGTTTTCTCTCTCTGTATCTCTCTCTTTCTCCAACCAGTTCAGTGCATTAAAGTCCCCGTAGGGGTGCTTTGCATGTTTGTTCCAACGCCTGCGTCAAAAGAAAAAAAGAATCACAACACACAAACTAAACTGGGCCAGTTTGGGAATGAGGTAAGCACGGTTCACCTAACACATCTATATCTCCGGTCTACAGAATAGAAATAAAATAAAATAAAACAAAATTATTCCAAAAAAAAAAAAAACAGCTTAGTGGTTTTTCTCTATCCTAATAACAGTCTGTCTGGTTGAAAGGAACAAAGATGAAGAGGTCTTGCACATTTTAACAGTTCAGCAACCCAAACGTACACACACACTTATCATAAATTTATGTGCCTTCTTGGTTATTATGGTATGGGGTGGGGGAGGGGGAAATTAGGAGATGACATCCTTGAAAGATGAGAGAGGTCATTACTGAAGACCAGCAGGGGGTAATGGATTTTGGTTGGGGTCCTTAGGCATTGTCACGACAACCGTACGTTCACAGACACACACTATTTGCATGAGAATAAGATTCCACTTGTCATACAGGCATAGTGCACTTATGGGGGAGAGAAATGCCCCCACCCCCTCCCCTCCCCAAAAAAAACAATTCAACATAAATACAGCAAAACAACCTGTCTAGACCAGGGGTCACCAACCTTATCTGAGAGGGGCCGGGGTGCAGGTGACGTCTTTTGTTCTAGGTGGGCGCAAAGGCACCCTGATTCAACTAATCACTCTGTCTCACCTGTCAGGCCTGTAACTATGACAAACTGCTGTCTCCCTGGTGACATAACACCACTCGTTTTTGGGGACGTCATTTGCTAATAAGATAAAAATCTGTAACTACTTCTGATTAATCGTGATCTTGTGTAATGCAGGACTCAAACTGGAAGTAGCTATTCAGAGTGGCAAAACACCCCAGCCATTGAAATCGATTCTCAGAAAGCCAAAGGGCCAATCAGGGCAGCCTTTATACAAAAAAAAAAATGTTTTCCATACACATCTACCATCTACGAAAGACTTGGTGTCTGGAGTCTTCCACTAATTACCTAATCTTTAATCAGGACCTTCAATATTTGAAACAGAGCTAGGCCACAGCTAACGCTCTCACCTTCACCACAGCGCTTTCTCGGGTACGACCGGTGACACCTGACCAAGAGAGTAAGGATTACAGTACAGGAATGGGGTTTCAGTCAGTCCACAGTCCACAGAGAGGGGAGGAGAGGAAGCTCCTATAACAGGGTTGTGGGGTTTGAGGTTTTTTTTTTGGGGGGGTTCACGCTACACAGTGGACTCCTTGGGGCCCTCCTGGGCCGCGTTCTTGCAGCTATAGAGCCACTTGATGACCCGGGCGTTGCGCTCTATGATCGAGACCCCCGAGGGGAGCTGTTCTGACACCTCCTCCTGAAACAGCCCCTCTCCGGAGTGGCGGGAGAACTCGCTGGCGTCCGAGCCCCCCCCGCCCCCCCCGCCGCCTCCGCTGACGCTCCGCAGCACCAGGGAGAGGGTGTCGACCGAGCTGGCCCCCGACAGGAAGTTCTCGGGCCCCAGCCGCTCCACCATGTCCAGGTCCAGCCCGCAGAAGTCAAAGAAGCGCTCCTTCTCGGACAGCGCCAGCGAGCAGCGGAGCCGCAGGTCCGACTTGGAGCGCTGCAGACCCCCCCCGCCGAAACCGCCACCGCCGCTTCCCCTCCGCAGCACCGGGGGCACCACCGGCTTCCAGGGGTCGCTGTCGCAATCGCCGTTCCCGTTCCAGTCCGCCTGCTGCACCCCGTTTCTAGTCCTCTCCGGGGCGAACACCCCGTTGTGCCGTCGATCTGCCTTTCCGGTGTTCCCGCTGTCCACGCCATCCTTCTCGTTGGTCCAGGACATGCGGGAGTCCTCCTCGGACCAGGCGGCACCCTCTCTTCCCCAATGGTGATTTTTGGGGACCCTTCACCCCCTCCCCCGCTGCCCTTCTCCCGCATGGAGCCCTGGAAGAGCCGGCGGACGAAGTTGTACCCCTTCAGCTCCCCGTTGGCGCCCCCACTCCCGCCCCCTCCTCCTCCAGCTCCAGGGGTCTTGCACTCCTTCTTCTGCCGGTAGATGACGAGCGAGTCGGGACGCATCATCCGTTTGCCCGTGCTCCTCCGCAGGACCGGCGCACTGTGCGGGGCCACCAGGGGCCCGCTGCCGGCGGCGGCAGTCGTTGGCGTACCCATTGTCGTCGTCACCGTCATTGTCATCGTGGCTACCCTTCCGGCATTGCTTCGGTTGTGCTCCTCCTCGACGTCCACCTGCCGGTTCTCCTTCTTGGCGTCCTCCTCGTTCTCATTCTCATCGCACCGCTGGACGAGCGGGCCGGGGGAGGAGTAAGGGGCAGCTGGGGGCCTCCGGGGTGTCAACCGGGGGGTGGAGGCCCCGGGCACGGTCAGCGGCCGGCGGGGCTGGGGTGGCGGTGTGGCACAGGGCACCAGGACCGGCTCCTGCTTGGTGCTGATGACCTGCTGGCTCTTGACGTACTTGGCCTTGTCGGCCTCCAGCCGCTCCACGGCGCTGATCGAGCGGCCCCGCCCACCCCCGTCCATCTGCCTGCGCAGGTAGTCGGGCCCCTTGTTCAGGAGCCGCAGCGGGGAGGGGGAGCCGATGGGTGTCAGGGGCTTCATGGTGGTGAACCGCCCTGCTGGTCTAAGACATCAAAGCAACAAGGAAGGGGGGGGCAGAAGTGACCACTAACCCTCTCGGGGTGTCCCTGTGGCCAAGGGTGCGGGGTAATGTGGGAAGGGTGTAGGGGGGCAGGTGAGCGTTGGAGGTGAACACTCAGTCTCCCTCTCCAAATCTGCAGTCGCAAGCACTCCGTGAACCAAAACTGCACTGAGGGCTACAGAAAAAAGTTTGTATTCCTTTCGTTTTTTTCCCTTCTCTTCTCCTGGTTCTTTTGGTGATACAGTCTGGTCCGATTTACGAGGAATGTTCAATTCAGGAGCTTATACAAACTGTTTTCTTTCACCAGAGCTGTAGCGAAGCTTCCATCCTTCCTTCCCCGTACCTTCTTTGCTCGTCGGAAGTCCGCTCTCAGAGGAAGAATCTTCAGAGTACCGATTCCCGAGGAGACCGCAGTGACACAGGTCCCTCCGGGCTTCTCACTAAAGTTAGCCTCTCTCGTTAGGTCCCTTGGGAGCCTGACAAATTGATATCTATATCTGCTATTTACACTATGCACTTGGATAAATGGGTAGGGCACAGGGAAAACCCTTTTTTCTGCCGTCCAAGTCCGCAGCCAAACGAGACGCCCGCTAGCCCACAGAAGCGCCAGAAATAGCCGTCAAAGTTCACTTTGAATAGGATGCTATTTTTGTCCCCTCTCTTTTATTTTTTTTCGCTCTTTCTCCTCTCTCTCTCTCTCTCTGGCTCTTTCAGTTGTCCTTGTTTAATGTCGGTCTACCCTTTGTGTAGGTGGCCGTCAGGAGCAGAGATGTAATGGGCTCAAATATTTGCTGTTGATGGCCGTCTCACCCGAGGGGCTTTTTGTGTGTGTGTGTGGGGGGTGGAACGGGAGGGGGTAGTGCCACAGCTGAGGTGACCAGGACAGTCGACTCCAGTACCCGATCCGAACGGCACTCGACGAGCAGAGGAATGAGTCGGGGCGCGTTTCTCTTTTCCTTCTCTGTCCTCTCTCTCCACGTCTTGCTCTGTCCTTGACCTCCCTTCCCTGTGAAAACAAAACACACAAAGACCCCTCGTTAGCCAAAGCTGTCTGAGTCTCCTGGACCAGTGGTGTACGACAGAGATCCGCTAAAATGTGATGTGACTGCCCCGGGCCCCTCCCTTCAGCTTCCTATGTGTGAGGTCTACAAAAGGTGCGGGGTTTGGTGGATGGGCGCCAAGCTCCAAAACCCAATTTGCCGCCCGCTCATGACCTGAGCCCTTTTCCCGTACATGCCGGCTAATGATGGTGAATCACATCTCGAGCCCCTGACACACCATTTTTCCCTTTTCTGTCAGGCGGAACGTGTGTTAGAGAGAGAGAGAGAGAGAGAGAGGGAGAGAAAGAGAGAGGGAATGTGCACTGTTCACTCAGCCAGCAACAACCCTAATCCCCTGGCTTATGGCACGGGAAAAACAAACAAAAGGAATTAAACTACGCATTTACATTGATAAAAACATATCCCATGTGTCCGCTTTCCCCTTTGCGCTGTTTTTCATACTGTATGTTGCGTAATTCTAATGAAAGTGGGATTCACCGATACAGTATATGTACACACAGAGTTTATCCTATAGACGTCACAAAGACCCAGTTTAAACTGAGAGTGAGAAGGCTCTGCAGCTCCAGCTCGTTGGCATGACAGCCAGTTTGCCGCTCACACTGAAAACTTGACTTTTTTCCTTTTAATTCCATCTTTTTTCATGATCACGACTTCTTGTGCCAGATACAGGACTTGTGGGAACTTAAAAGATGTTTTTTTTATCTGTTGTTTTTTTTTTTTTTTTGTTGAACCCAATCCCTGCGGAAAGTCCACCCAAAGGCCTAGAAAGTACCAGAAAGCAAGCTCTTGGAATCTTTCACAATTCTTCTACATTGACTGCTGGTTGAAAAGTCTTGCGTGATATATATTAGCAGTGACTAAAGGGGACACTCAAGGTATTTATCTGATTATGTTACATGATTCAATAATATCAACATCTACTACGCTTAGCGAAGATGCTCAGAAACATGCTGACTGCAGAGGGGGTGTGTAGCTTCAGGGATATTAAACTGTGCTGTGCATACGCACACGTGAAACAGGACATTGGGAAACAATGCGCATATATTACAGAATCTCATCTCAGAAAATGCGTGCACACGCACATGCATGCACGAGCACGTCCACACACAAGCACAAATGCACAGCGCAACGGATATAACAAGCGTAAATATATGCACACATATATGAATTAAACACACATACGCACCTACGAGACGTTAATCATTTTACATGCATTCATACAAATGGTCAATTAACATTTATTAACGTGTTCCTTTTTTATAATATGGTTTGAACGGCAGCCACTTCATAAAATTACAAAGTGGTTGTGGCGAGAGCTAACCAGCTGGCTGTAAAATTACAGATCAGTCACTGGGCGTACGCTGGCAGGGCCCGTCAGTGGGACGACTCAGCGCGGAAAAGGCATTTTAGTATTCAGCTCTCTATTGCCTCTGGCATAGACTGTATATTCTGCCAATTCAATATGGTTTCATTTTTGGAATAACACCCTCTGATTGTATCGCACTTTCTCAATTTCCTACAGAAAAACAGCTTTCGCCCTCATCCACTGGCATCCTCTTTTGTTAAAAGAACGTAGTTTCCCCCTCCACATCAGAGCGCAAGCTTTCACTGGGAGTTTGGCGACGGTCACGTGACACAATCGGGAAACCGTTAACGCAGCCACGGGAACTACTTCGCGGTGCCACAAGAACAGCGACTGTAGAGCGCGGCGACGGGACATCAAACGCCGCGTTGCGCAGCAGCGCTCGAGTTTCTGCACTATTCATTTGCATTCCTTAAAGTATTCCTTAATAATGAATGAGTCAGCCGATATTTTACAAAGCTGCAAAATAAGGGGAGAGCCAGAGAAAAAGGAGAAAATCCGGCTTAAAAAAATTCCAAACCACAAAGGGAAGCACAGTTTTTTATACAGTCGTAAAATAAGCACTGGTGCAAATACAGAGGGAATCGACAGGCTCAAATGAAAGATGTATGAAACTGGAAACCCAGTGTAGCACACAATGTGAAACAGATACAGGTTTTAATGATTTGTTGAGGGGGAAACAAGGCCGTTATTTTGAGGTTATAAAAAAGGAGGGGGTGGTGGAGGTTGCCCTCTGTTTTAGTGACGGTTAGCAAAAGTGTGCAGGAATATGTAATGCTGGGGAAAGTTCCTAAACAATTTGTGTGTGTGTGTGTGTGATTGTGTGTGTGTGTGTGTGTGTGTGTCATCTCACTCTGATAAGGTCTTTCCTCGCACATGAAAGGGGTTTTGTCTGCCCAGTTGACTAGCAGATTATCAGGTCTGCTTGGATGCCAGTCTCCCTCTCTCTCTCTCTCTCTTTTTTTTTACAGAAAAACAGAAGGCAAGCAGAAGCAGCTGTGCCAGGCTGAGGCAGGAAATCGCATCTGGGATCCCCGTGCCATTATCAAACCCAGGGGCGCAGGTGGTGACTGCTTTTCGTTTATCCTCCCCATAAAAAAAAAACAAAAACAAAACAAAGAAAAACAAAGGTAGGAGTTGGCAGTAGACACGTGGCACACATTCTTTCGAGGAGAGGATTTGGAAGGAACCGCTCTCGTCTTTGGCTTGTGCCGGTGCTACCGGTGCAACAGAAAAACGTCTTGCTGTGTTTGACCGCTGACCCGGAGCCAGGTTCATTTTGGAGCAAAAGGGTCTGCTGTTTGGTGACCTTTAACAAATTATTACTTCTTTTTTTTTTTGGACATCTGTGCAGCAAAACAGTACAGGGGGCACGGAAGGGTGCTGGACGAGCAGTGCCTGACACAATGCGTCTGCAGTTTCTGCTCAGTGTTTTTAAGTCGACCTTTTGAAGGTTCAGTGGGTAAGAATCTAGACAACGCCACAACCCACCTGCCTCGCAAAAGTGCCTTTCTCTCCATCCTGCTTGCACCTAAACCCTCCCCTGAGCTGACATGTAACCCTGTGGGTTTGAAAGGAATGTTGGATTGACAGAGAACACAGGCTCTAGTAGTGATGGATGAGCACACAGCAAAATGCTGTCTGTGGACCTGATGTTTTCCTTTGGGATCCATTTGAACACAGGCTACACATTTATAATGAATATTTTAATTTAAAAAAATGGTTTATAAGGAGTTTGTAAAACACTGGACCGAAAGAGACTACTTGCAGTAACTCACAAACAATGACCAAAGGTCACCACCATTTGGTCATTTCTGTTCAGAGACTGAGACTGGCTGGCTACCGTAGACCACTGGGCTGTGATGTAACAATGAAAAAAAAATACAATCTGTTCATTGGTTTGTGCTGTTACATCATAACCTGGTTCCCACAGCGACGGGAAATGAAAAGCACAGCAGACAGGCCGCCACTTCCTGGTATGTAACATAGCAACACACAAGTCCTTGAATTAAGCACCAGGTGCTATAAAATCACAGTACACACAGGCTGGTATTTTTGAGGCTTCCTGTGAGTAAAAGAACAATGGATGAGCTGTTTTTTGAGGGGAGACATTTGGGGATACTCATGCCTGCGGTAAATTAATCTATGCCGTCCAACGCTTTTAAAAGAATGAGGGGCAAAGTTCGTTCAGGTAATCGCTTTGTCAGACCTCCATACCGAGGGGTGCTGAAGAAGCTCAACACAAACAGTCAAATCACAACGGAGCAGAGATGTTATTTTTGGCCATGCCCTTGGAAGGCTTACTGCATTGTAAAAAAAAAAATGGATATCAAGCATGAGTTAGACAGGCTGAGGGCTGGAAGGGAGGGAGGGCAAGGGAAAAAGGAGACAGAAATCAGCAGTCTGTGATATCAGCCGTCTGTGATATCAAAGCCCAGAGAAGACTGAGAAATCTCAAAGACAAAAACAAAAAAAAACAGCTTTGGCTAAAAAATCACCTCGTTGTGAGATAACAAACACGAACCCTACAAGATAACCACAGGGTCCTTCCATGGTAATTTACAAGCCCTCTATCTTTGAAACTTCCACACCTTTCTCGTTTTGACCACCCCACACCACCCCACCCCACCCCACCCCACCCCCCCAAACCACCTTCAAAGCCCTTGCCTCTATAAATCCAGGGCAAAGGGGACTGCAACGTTTTCCAGATGTCGGCCAGGGAAGGCCAGCAAAGGGTGCCCGGCTCCTGAGAAGTTTCCGGGAAAGAATTCTGAACAGGTGGTGGGGTGGCTGGGGGTGGGGGTGGGGTATTAGATCCTGACAGGGGCACTCAGTTAAAACAGTAGGTGTGGGGTGAAGGCAGGATGGGGGATGGGGTGGACCCATTTGCTTATGCAACCAGAGTGGGGGGCATGGGGGGTGAGGTATATCAAACAAAAACAGATCATGCTTTTAAAATTAGCAGGATTAAACTCCTCAGCAACAAAGAAGATTAACGCGTGGCCTGACCCCCAAATATGAAATCATAATCCTCGGTTTCCTCGAATGTAGCAGCAACGTACAGAAGGCGTGAGAACTCGGGACCACCTGTTGAAAGTTATCTTTTTTGTTTGCTTTCACTCTTAGTGGATGAAGGGAAGACCCCCCCCCAACCCCCATAAGTCTGACTGTGGTTAATTCCTTCGCGGGAGGGTGTTGATTCTGACTGGAACAAACGACGGCGGTAGTATAGTATAATATTCAGGGAGCTGGGGTTGTAACTCAAGAGGTTACAGGTTTGACCCCAAAAGTTTAGGGCAAAGCCACTGTACCCGAGTGCAAGTCAGTTGGTGAGCAAACGCACAAGCTGCGCAAGTCGTAGTGCGTAAGGGCATAAGGTAAAAGCCTAAATGTAATGCAATAAGCAGCCCTTCGGCTACGGGAAGACTGCGAATTCCAAACATCTGCAAGAAGTCGTAACTCCCGTTGGTATTTGAGTCAAGGGTAAAGGTTTCCGACTGAACTCCCTGTGAAAGGGCCGACACGTGAACGCAGGCGAAGTGTACAGTACACAGTGGTACACGGCCGTGGAGCCGCCAGGGCGAAACCCCCCACCTCACTGTTAAACTGAGCATTTCCCCACTCCCCCTGGTTTACAAATTCCAAGGTTAGGAATTCCTTCCTACTCCTTTTAACGAGGGCCTCGATCATTCGCTTGACATGAATGTAGCTTGCATCCACAGAATCTCAAACTTTTAACCTTTAAATTTATAAAAAAAAAAAAAAGATTTTCATCTGAACATCATCCCAGACTGAACATTCATCTAGCCCAGACTTTATGTTTTAATGCATAAACACTTATATTACACACATATCCTGTATTGTTGTTTACATATTAATTTGTTTCCTAGCCCTTTACTGTGAGTCGGGCAGAAGCTGGTTGTAAGGTGGCTGTTTTTGCTGCTCAGCTTCATTGATGCTGCTGCTCTGAATCAGATCGATGCATATTATCAGATCATTATGGAGCCCCCCTGCACATTTTCCGATGTGGAACTCTGCCGGTACCCACACAGGAAGGGGGGATATTTATAGCCTGCAGCCGCCCATCATTATGGACATGCAAACACATTCTGCATCTATGTAACATGTAAGTGCTAATGGACTAAGAGACAGAGAGATGTAGAGAGACCGGTGAAAAAAGAGGCCTTTTTAAAAAAATTAAAATAATGGCATCGAATGCACCGAGTCGATCTGCAGGGGTTTTTTTGTGTACGTGTTATGAATATCAGATCGGACATGTGTTTTAGGGCCTGCGGGGAAAAATGTCGTCTGACATTGAATCAGTTTCTGTCAGATGATGGGCAGTCATGGGGGTGGGGGGCACGGATGCACATTACAGCAGGAGGTAAGGTAAACAAACATACCTTACCAAGGAAATTTCAAAAAGACAGACCCTTTTAGTGCTGGGGTATGGATCCCTCTTTCTGCAGAGCCATTGGGATCCACAGGGTTTTGTCCCAGCCCTGCGCAAACAAACCTGACTCAAATGAAGGTGCGGGTGAGCTACCTGTTCTGTTGATGTTTGCTGGATCAGGTGCTGGGCTGGAGCTGGAACCTGCACAGCCTATGGCAGTCTGGGAGCAGGTTTCCCTGGCCCTGCCTCTCTGGGGCTCAGGGCAGCGCTGTAGCTAACACACAGTGCAATGGAACTAATTTGCGGAGTGTGGATGTCACTCTCCCTTCAGCATCAACAGTGACACTTAAAAGTTATGCTACGGATTAATGTGGATGACGACTACTCTCTGCTTTGATCTATGAATCATAAATGAAAAAAATTGGATTAATTAAGAAAAATCGGCACTGAACTCTTTCTACAGGTGCTGTTTTCGGTCTCCCGATATAAAAGTGTCGGCTGGCCCTCAGCCTAAATGTTACGTAAGTGCAACACCAACAATGACGTTACTGCAGCAGTCCTCGTCAGGTCTGCCGACCCAGAAGTGTGTGTGTGTGGGGGGGGGGGGGGGGGAGTGGGGTGGTGTCTCTCATCAGAAGCGGAGTGTTTCTCTTCCCCTCCCTGGTACGGTAAGGCCGCAGTGGTGACCCGATGGCATTTGGTCCTACAACAATAGCCTCCATTGACTCTGGGGACACAAATCTGGGCTCCACACCTTTTTGCCGCCGGTCTCGGTTTAAAGACCCGGCCTCCACAATAATAGCTCTCAAGAGCTCCCCCTCCCTTTGAGTAACAATTAACCTCTGATGTGCACCCCCCCCCACCCTCCTGCCCCCAACCCCTCTCCACCCAAGTGGCAAACAGACTGCTTAGCCTGCAGGCTAGGATTAGCCAGGGCATTCTCTGTGCCATTGAAGGGAAAAGGCCTCAATATACTCCAGCTGAAGCCAAACTTCTGACGCCTGGCCTGACTCTGGTTATCTGCCGGTCAGGGTGATGACCTTGTATACTGTTTGGCTCTGTTTATAAATCTCCCACCCTGTAGCTTAGCTAAACTTCCCATTTCATTCAAAACCCTCTGACCACCACTTGTTGTCTGGGGTGCACTGTAGAGAAATAATTGGGAAGCTCGGGCTTGCAGTGTAGAGGTTGCTGGTTTGATTCCTAGGTAGGGCAATGCCGTTGAGCACCCTTGAGCAAACACACTTTATCTGAAAGGCGTCGGCAGATATCCAGCTGTATAAATGGGTGGTGCGTAAAAACTGAAAGCTTTGTACTTTGCCCTGGACAAGGGAGTCTGATACATGACAGAATGGAAATTCCTACTTCCAGATCTGAAACGTTTTAGGAAATATCAGGAGTGACCTGATTCCTATGTGCCACAGAGACACCAGGATTTTGGACACATCCATGTTTGGTCAGAAGAGGAATAATGTACTTCTGAACATGCAATCTGGATTTGATATTTGTTATAAACAATATAAACAAAATGGGCAACAATGCTTCAGAAATGCAGAAATGGTCTGTAAGTTTTAGCAACAAAAAATGTCAAAAATGTCAAGACATCCCCAGATATTAACCCAGCAAAACGGGTGCTGATGTGGAGTGTGTGTGTGTGTGTGATTGGGGGGGGGGTCTGTGAGTGGGGTCAGGGGTTGATGGCTGTCATATGACATGATCTAGTCTTGCCATTAAGGTGAGGTGGGGGCACTGTTGGGGTAATGGGGAGCCGGGTCAGGTTAGGCCCAAAATGGATTTGTAAGCCCAATTTCGTTTTTAATCAATTTGATTATCCTGGCTTAGGACTGTGAAAGCATGACAAAGGTGGGGGGTGTGTGGGGTGAGGGGTGAGGGGTGAAGGGTTGCCACAAATTTCAGAAAGAGGTTCGGAGGGAAGAGCACCGTACAAAGGATCCTCTTTAACCCTCTAACAACAGGTAAACTATAATCAGCTTTCCTGTCCGAATTCATCCAGTGGGTTTCTCTTCAACTACACGTAATCCCCCCCCCCCTTAGGCCAGGGGTTTGATTGTCGCTGATTAATCAGGAAGTGCTGATTTTCAGGGCCAGAGCGGGCTTGGGCGGGCCATGGGCGCATTAAGACCTTTAGCTCTCCCTGACAGCTGACACCAGCACAGCAGAGTCCTCAGACATCAAGCCTAAACTTAAAGGAGGCAGGAATATGTTGGACCTGGAAATCAGTATTTCCTGACGTGTTTTTTAACCTTCGTCTTGCCAGGAGTGGTGATCCCGCTGCGATTCAGCTTCTCTTTTATATGGAGGCCCGGGCCAAAACAGAAGCACATACATAATTAATTAGGGAAAAATCACAACCCCCCACCCCCACCCCCAAGCTCAGGGGAGGACTGGACTGTGAAAAAAAGAAGTAAAAACATATTTCTGCTTTTCTTTCTGCCAAAGACAGCGTTTATTACTTTTTTAAATCTCTATCACATGACCTCAACTGCTACCTCCACCCTCCTGCTGCAAACACACATACACACA
The DNA here is from genome assembly GCA_022829145.1 of Albula goreensis. Lineage (NCBI taxonomy): Eukaryota > Metazoa > Chordata > Actinopteri > Albuliformes > Albulidae > Albula > Albula goreensis. The sequence continues at coordinate 33,465,339 of CM040750.1, forward strand.
CACACTCAAAAGCACACACACACACACACACACGCACACACACATACACACGCACTCACATATAGCCCCAGCAGAGCCCTAGCTTTGATGAAGGGCATCTGCTGCTTGTTGCTAAAGCCAAGGGGCAATGAATGTTCGTTCTGCTCCCTCTCTCTCCCTCAAACATCTGGCTCCCTGCTGCCCTGCTTCAGTGTGTGTGTGTGCCTGTGTGTATGCCTGTGTGCGTGTGTGCGTGCGCGTGTGTGCCTGTGTGCGTGTTTGCGCATGCGCATGTTTGTGTTTATGTGTGTGTGTGAGAGAGTGCGTATGTGTATGTGAGTGTGTGTGTCCATATGTGTCTGTTAGTGTGTGTGTTCGTATGTGTTTGTGTGCATGTGTGTGTGAGAGACAGGGAGGGAGGGAGGGAGGGAGGGGACACACCAGCTACTATATTTGCCGCAAAAAGCCCCCTGTGCGCCCGAAAACCAAAACTCTCCAAACTTAAGAGCCTTCTCTGAGCCCTTTCCTTTCTCTCTTTAATAAGCGACCTGCTCGTGTTAACACGGCCGAGGAGCACACAGCGCTTAAAGGAACTGTGTCCTTCACAGACTTCATTTTAGCGCAATGCCCATAATAATTAATTGTCAACACAAAAAGAAAAAAAAAAAGAGAAGGAAAGGGGGAAAAAATAACGTGCCGTCTTTTAATTGCGTTCGGTCATTAAACCGGCACCACAAAAAAGGGGGACTGATTGTCCCTTGGGGGCCTGCTGAGTGATAAAAAGGACCCTCCGTTTCCAACACCATCAAAAAAAAAAAAAAAAAACCCTACGTTATTGATGGCTTCAGACAATGGCGCTGTCTGGACCCGGAGATGAGAATGAGAATGAGTGTCAGACAGTCGTGTCTCATTAGTTTACCTACGAAAAAACAACAACATGACGATAAAATGAAACAGAAGACAGGACAGGGAGAGACTCCTGCTAGAGACAAAGACTGGTGGTGTAAATCTGGGGCTCTTTGTGCAGCATTAAGTACCATTTTGGGGGGGTGACGTACAGAGTGGGTGAGGGAAGAAGGGGGTGTTGACTGACTTCCACCACTTCTACAGTCACCCTCGGCATCCATGTGGTTCACGGGTGATGACTTAATGGCCACAAAAAATACGAGGAGAGTGCTTAACACATCGACCCCCCCTTTTCCTTTTGTCATTCAAAGCTAATGACTGTTAGGCAGGATAGAAAGCCTTCAGCCTGGTGCCAGAAGAGGACCCGCTTGTACAGACAGAGCCACCAATAACCCCCCACAACCCCCCACCTCATTCCCCAAACTTGCACCACCCTCCAACAAAAGGGCAAACTGCGAATGGTCCCTGTCCCCCAGCTCTTTGGGTATTGTCCAGAGCTTCCAGCACTTGATACGTGTGAAAATGTGCACAGAGGCCTGGACGGTCACCTCACCCTTCATCCCGTTGGGCCGCAATCCAGTAATATTATCTAGGTCATTGTCATCAAAAAGACTGTGAATCTCGCAATTGGGGCGGTCGTGGTGATTAAGGCCAAATAACTGACGTTATTATTCAAATTAAAGGGTTATTTGGCATAAATAAGTGCTCTGTGTCACTTTGGTGCCAAGTCTGTGTCCTCTACTACATTAGTGACCGCTCACAAAAGACAAATTGGACAGACAAATTGCCATTATTCATGCTTAAAAATAGGTGTGGTTCACATGTCCTTTACCTGGAGAACAAGTTTATTAATTGTCCCTTCAAAGGTGCAGCAATGGATTCCTAACAGTACTGTCCTGTACCCCTTCCACACAGGAACCAAGACCTAAGATCCAATGGACGTGCTTAACCGATCAGGTTCGCACCTTAGCGACAGCCATTTTAAGTACAATATGGCTCCTTTAAGAGTGAACGGACCATGGATGGAACAAAATACCAGCTATTAACCTCCCTTGACAAACTCCCTATTCTCATTTATCAAAGGACTTGGACCTTTCCAGCTCAGCGCGCTGTCTTATCAGGCTGGCCCACATCATTATTTCCATGTTACACTCTCTCCTCCCCCCAATTAAGCCCCGATTCAAACTTTGTTTGGTAACTGGAACAGTCTGCATGCGCGCCCGAAGAGACAGCAGATGTGCTTTGAGTTTTGGGCGTTGCAGTTTTACCCTCACAGGGTTCAGCCTGAACGCCCAAATTTGGTCCCGGTGACCCAATTTGTGTGCTGGTTTTTGCTGCAGGCACGCCTGATCAAAATATGTTGTAGAAAACATATGTTTAATTTCTTTAATATTCTTAAGAAAACTGTAGATTGTGGTCATTTTACTCAGATTTCACCTGTCATTATATATTTTATGTATTATTTAATAATAACAAAACCAAAAAAAAACCTCAGAGTAAATCAATGCTTGACTTATATATTAAAACCATCTAATTGAGAACAATTAAAGGCAAATTCTCAGGGGTTGTAACTGTGGTCTGAGTTGGAACTCAAAACAAGAATGCACACACAAGGTGTAGTCTGAGACGTTTTAAGCAAACATCATTATTTACACGTTAGACTAGATTACGATCTTTCTTTTCCCAATTTGAACAATGCGGCTTAATCCTTCTGCAGTGCAGAACGGAGGTGCCCCCTTCAACGGGGACTCCAAAAAACAACCCTCACCAAGTACAGAACTCGCAGAACTCTGCAGTACCGCCGCCGTCTCCGTGGTAATCCCGAACGGTGATACGGAGACGAGCCGGCCATCTCCCCTCTCCCAAGCGCCCCCCCCTCTGGAATGTTAAGCTGCAGCTGTATTACCTTACTGTTGATGAATGAAGTAATGAAGGAGAGCAATGGGGGGCGTGATGAGTCTCAGTGAAAGAGCACCCCTGTCCTTGACCCCCACCCCCACCCCGGTACACAGCAGGTACGTGGTATGGCATGCAAACTCCAGACCACCTCCCAGAGAATGCAGGGTGAGGTCCCGGGTGCTTTTGGGGAAGGGGGGGTGTTTGGGGGGGAAGTGGTGGAGTGGTGGTGGTGGTGGGGTGGGGGCGTGGGGGTAGCATCATTCAAGGAGGAGACAAGAACGAGGAGAGAGAAATGGAGCATATGCGCAGATATGCGCAGATATTGGCAGGTGCAAAAATGGATCTCACTTATCAAGCCTTAACTCATATGTGAATTTTCAAATGTTTTTTCTCAAGGCAATAAAAACCAGATATTTAGGATGAGACTTACCCACCACAAGCAAACTCCATTTGCAATCTTAATTGTTCATTAAAGTTACCTTTCATGTTTTATGATGCTGAGGAAAAAAAAACATGCGCATTATAAATGTTTAATGAATGAGGTGTTGGCAGGTATGCGCAGGTATGCACACGTGTGTGGCGAAGTCTGACACCCTGTACCACAGAACGCCTGCTTTCTGCAGGAAAGGCAGCCCAGTTCACATGGCCGTAAAACGACATTCGAGTCGCAATGGAAAAGCAGCGATTACGGGCTCTAACGTCTGGTCGTGGGAACATGGGAACAGACTTCGATCCTGGCAGATGTGACGTCTCTGTTTCCCAGAGCCTGCCGTACGCACACACACACATGTGCACACATACACACACACACGTGTTAATCTAAACCCCCTGTCTCACGGCCCTTCACACATCCTAAATTATAACACAGTGCTACTCTGAGCGCCAAACCGTTGCTCTGCGGTGATGCTAACATTCCCAGCATCGGCTTTACTGCTCTCCCAAAGGCCTAAAATATTTTTGCTTAAGTCGGTGGAATGTTTGGCCATATGTCTGTTTCTTCTTAATTTTGGACCTAGAATCTCCATCGTCTGGGCATTTTTAAAAAATGTTGAGAGAACATACTGCACTGATTGGTGGTCATTGTTTATATCCACCGTACAGATCAGCAATAGCCAATAGCCAAGCCTAGACTAATATCTAGTGATAACGATGTCACCATCATTATTGTCCGACAAACACCCATCAACACCGCCTCCCCCCACCCATGCCCCAAAATCTGTTTCATAACCCCCACCCCTCCCTCATACTCCACTTTTATTAAGGGTGTCCCCTTATCTTAAGGGTCAAGAGTGGTGAAGCTGGAAGAATCTGCACTTCATGTGAAATGTGTGTGCATGTGTGTGTGTGTGCGTGTGTCTGTGTGTGTGCATGTGGGTGTCTGTGTGTGCATGTGCGTGCATCTGTGTGTGTGTGTGCACGTGCGTGCATCTGTGTGTGTGTGTGTGCATGTGTGTCCGTGTGTGTCTGTGTGTGTGTGCATCTGTGTGTGTGTGTGTGTGTGTGTGTGTCTGTTTCTTAGCACACTCACTGCTAGTCCAGCATGAGGGAGGGGTGGGTAGGGTATGATTTAGGGTGGGGTGCGTAAGTGTGGAGGGGGAGGCTGGTTTTGGACATGGTCCCTCTCATGCCATTTTCAGAGCTACTTCCGCATCCTCTTGCTTCACGCACGCTACAGGTTGTGCTGATCTGGTTTTGGGCTGCATGCTTCCTGTTCTCTGCTCTTAGTTTGACAAAGGCAGGGGACGGGCCCTGAAAACGGCGCCCAGGCTACTGTAAACCTGACTATCATACGGGAAGCCAGGTGTGCGCCAGACGCGACGGCTTGGTTTCTGAACCTTGGCCGCTACCACACACTGATGTTTGCATTTCTTTAAGTGAGATTCGTGTGGCGCTCAATTCAACACTAAATGTGATTAGACTGAGGGACTGGGGCCCGATAAAAACCCCTTTTGTCTCGTTCAGGGCGCAACTCAGTCAGAACAGAAACATTATTCTAGTTAATATTAAAAAATTAGACAGAAAATACCCCCAAAAAAATAAATGTAGTGATGTAAAGGCAGTTTTTCTTGACATGCACAGACACTATTAGAGAATAACTAGGTTTGACTGGGACTTTATATACTTAATATATTGAATGTTTCAACAATTCAGTTCAACGGACTTGTTTGTTTTTGTAAGTCTAGCACTGTTCTTCCTGTCATTTTGCAGTGTGCACCGACCCGTGAGGCGCTCTCAAAAAAGCCACACCTAATTGTAAATATAAATATAGTTTTGCACTTTGTCATTGACTGACTGCGAGGTTTATTATCACTCAACGTTATTTACACTCCACCTGCCCACTCCACTTCTACACCCACCTTCCTTTCATAACCCGTGAAAACATACACCACAGTTATGAGATATAACAATGTTTCAGTGACATAGAGAAAATCTGAATGCCACTTAGGAAGTGTCCATTTCGGTGACATGCGGGGGGAGGTGAATTTGGGCCAGGCATGGGATGTACCATGTAGAGAGAGGGGCAAATGTAGCTGTAATGCCATCCAAGGCATCCCCCACCCCACCCCACCCCACACACACACACACACACACACACACACACACACACACACACACACACACACACACACACACACACACACACACCATTTCGATTATTGGTTTTCCTCCTCTGGAATGAAACATGGCCCGAATCTATCCGCAAAGAGTCTAATCACTTTACACAACATGCCAACGTCATCAACAGGATCAGCTATAGGGAACCTTCCCGACCGCACTGGAAAAATCTATACCTACCGCCTGGATCTATTAGTATTTATTATTTTTGTTTTGTTATGCGTGTAATCAATACATAGCCCTGGCGATAGTGAATACATCAGATAATGTGCTTACATAACTGCGATGAGATGACTTTGTCTCAAACTTAGAGCACAGGGGGAATGTTTTGTGTCTGACATGAGGCCAAAACACACAGTGATTGGACAGTGAGGCCCCATGTCATGAAAAAGGACACTCAGATTTCAACCAATCACTGCAGTTTGATGTGAAGAGCAAAGCCTTTTGATTGGTTCAGACAGGACAGTGATTGACAGCATGAAGTCTCATCCACAGTTATCTCACACATTATTTACTACAGCAAATCTTACGAATGGCCTTGCTTGGAATAAAACCTGCAAACCTCTGAGCTACAAGCCCAGCTCCCTAACCATAACACTACACTGTAACCTCTGAGCTACAAGCCCAGCTCCCTAACCATTATACTACACTGTAACCTCTGAGCTACAAGCCCAGCTCCCTAAGCATTACACTACACTGTAACCTCTGAGCTACAAGCCCAGCTCCCTAACCATTATACTACACTGTAACCTCTGAGCTACAAGCCCAGCTCCCTAACCATTACACTACACTGTAACCTCTGAGCTACAAGCTCAGCTCCCTAAGCATTACACTACACTGTAACCTCTGAGCTACAAGCCCAGCTCCCTAACCATTATACTACACTGTAACCTCTGAGCTACAAGCCCAGCTCCCTAACCATTATACTACACTGTAACCTCTGAGCTACAAGCCCAGCTCCCTAACCATTACACTACACTGTAACCTCTGAGCTACAGGCCCAGACCCCTAACCATTACACTTCACTGTAACCTCTGAGCTACAAGCCCAGCTCCCTAACCATTATACTACACTGTAACCTCTGAGCTACAAGCCCAGCTCCCTAACCATTATACTACACTGTAACCTCTGAGCTACAAGCCCAGCTCCCTAACCATTACACTACACCGTAACCTCTGAGCTACAAGCCCAGCTCCCTAACCATTATATTACACTGTAACCTCTGAACTACATGCCGAGCTCCCTAACCATTACACTACACTGTAACCTCTGAGCTACAAGCCCAGCTCCCTAACCATTATACTAAACTGTAACCTCTGAGCTACAAGCCCAGCTCCCTAACCATTACACTACACTGTAACCTCTGAGCTACAAGCCCAGCTCCCTAACCATTACACTACACTGTAACCTCTGAGCTACAAGCCCAGCTCCCTAACCATTACACTACACTGTAACCTCTGAGCTACAAGCCCAGCTCCCTAACCATTATATTACACTGTAACCTCTGAGCTACAAGCCCAGCTCCCCTAACCATTACACTACACTGTAACCTCTGAGCTACAAGCCCAGCTCCTAACCATTACACTACACTGTAACCTCTGAGCTACAGGCCCAGCTCCCTAACCATTACACTACACTGTAACCTCTGAGCTACAAGCCCAGCTCCCTAACCATTACACTACACTGTAACCTCTGAGCTACAAGCCCAGCTCCCTAACCATCATACTACACTGCTGAACCAAGTGCACACTGTGTGACAGGTAAAAGACTGTGACTGAGGCTTGTATGTGGCCATTATGTCAGGTCTACGTCCAAATTGCCCATTTCCCCGGTACAAAACACAAGGCCTAATTTCCCAAACCGCCCAGCAGAAAGGGGCTCAGCTGTTAGGCTTATCCAGCAGGACTGAAGCCTTGCATGACACATCCAGGGTCCAGACCAGCAACAAGGCCTCATTTTCAGGGTCCGTTCTCTGGCCCTAACCTCCACTGAGCCCCCCGGAGAACCTGGGAGAGCTGTCTCCCCTCATTAGCGACCGGTCGCGCCGCTTCACCGCTAACAGGCCCCAAGTGCCACTAAAACATCCTCTACCATTCATCTCTCTCTCTCTATCGTCTCAGCGGGGCAAGAACAGGCAGACTTCGTCTTACACTATGAGACAAACAAGGTGTGGGTAGCACAGTAGAAATGGCAGGAGAAGGATTTGAGTTTTTGGTGATTTCACAGCCATGGCTGTCAATGCAATCTGTCTTTTTGGCATACATGAAACTTTAAATACATGGATTGAAAAATGTACATGTACTATATGGTCTGATTATATGGAAAATACTTAATCAAAACTTCAGTAAATACGGCTACATACATACATCTTAAAACCAGAGACAGTATCAGTACACTGCTGGTATCGCTCCCGAAGGTGTCTTATTATTTGCAAAATGTTTCAACACCGACTGGATCTTTGTCAGGAAGGCCTGACATAATGAAATAAGGAATAAAAAGGTTCAGATGCTGCAATATATTTTTAAAAAAGCATTACTGTGGAGCTTATCTATTATTTATACATTTCCATTAAATCTGTATATTTGCAATGTCTTGCAGTGTATTTCACTTCTGTAGGGGTCTGTCCTATGCTGAAGGGGGGCGGGGGGGGGCATGTCACCTGCCAGGGACGAAGGGGGCGGGGCTCCGATGAGCTAATGGAACCTGGCAGAGCCACACTGCGTGCGCGACGGGGGCGCAGTGGGGCTTAATTGCCGGAGGGGGAGTTTGGGGGGTGGGTGTTTGGGGCGGGGGGCATGGGATGTTCCCGGAGACAGTCCCGTTCCCACAGCTGTCGCCGTAACACATGAAGGCGCCTCGCCTTGACGGGCGGATTAATGATTTAGCGGCTGACGGTTCAATAATTGATGAAGCGATAAGCAACGGATGCTAATGAGTATCATTAAAAAAAAACCAACACTGCAATCATAAAAGTGATGCTCCAAAAAATGTTGAAGTCTTAAGATATGACTTTTCTATCACTCCTGTTACCATGGCTACAACAGACCACTGCTACACGAGAGAGTGTGCAAGTCTGGAGTTAGAACATGGAAACACTGTACATGTTTAAACTGGTGTGACATAACAATGACAATCACCATAGTAACACACTCTGGAATTCAGCATCCTCCAACACTTAAATTGCCTGTGACACCTTACTCCAGCATGGGAAACATACCACAGGTAAATCACCTCTCTCTGCAGAACAAGTTCAACTTCTGTTTTTTTTTTTTTAAGCCCCTCTTGTTCCTGAAAAAAAAATGTGCCTACAGGGAAGTTCCCACAGACAGCGGTCACAATACAGCCAGGGAGCCATGCAGGAGGAGGAGGAGGAGGAGGGGAGAAAAGCGACTGGGAAACAATAATGTCAAATTATAAGCTCCAAGTCATTGACGGTTCGTGTGAAGACTGGGCCGTTTGAAGTCTCACAGCCTGTCAAATGGGTGAAACCAGCTGCCTCTTACATGCACACACTCACACACACACACACACACACACACACGCACACACACACAGACACACAACCCTTCAACCTTTACCCACAATGCCGGGGGCCTGGTGATCTCACCTGTAGGACCCTTTCCCCTCTAATTAGGAAACTTGAGCTATCCCTCTGTAACTCCATAAGCCTTTATGACCCCCTCCCCCCATTACCCAACCCCCTACACCCCCCACCACCCCAAAAACCGACACCGCAACAGGACTGGAATTATAAAGACAAATGTTTGATTTTTGACATCAGTTGTTTACTGCTGTGAGCTGAGAGAAAATATATAGCCCAGCATCTTGCTCAAAGTGGCTCTGAGGTTTTATTTTTGCAGAAATAGAAAAAAAAAAATGGAAAAACAAACAAAGCCTTTTGTAAACTATGACCGTAAAATGTCATTTTTGTTTTCTGGTGGGTTTTTTTTGTTAAAGACTTGATGTGGGTCAAAACCCATGAGATGATAGGTTTGAGGACCCTAAAAAAAGAAAGTGCAAAAAAAAAAAAACAGAGGAATGAAATGAACGTAAGGACAAATGAATGAGCAAACAGGCCTGAAATCCACAAACTACAGAACAGTATACTACATATCTATACTCACTATCAGAGGCCATTTTGAGATAGGTGGCTGTCGGCCTGAAAAAAGTGATCCTGTTGTTGGCCAACTGGGGTCATTGGAATATCAGAATTTAAGATTACTCTGAATAGCAGGAAGTAAAGAATTGTTTTGTGGTGCTGTGTGTAAGATAAGATATAAGTATAGAGTTGTGTAGAAGCTCAGAGAGAGTAGGGTAGTGTAATTCTGGGTTGAGATTGCATGGCTCTGTACACAAGGGACTGAAAAGGTCATTCTAAAGCTTTGCGACATTCTGAGGGCCGGCTTTGACATTTCTTTCAGTGTTCTCCCACACACACACACACACACACACACACACACACACACACACAAACACTTGCACAGACACGTGAAATAACACACACAAATATGTACACACATAAACACACACAGACCCAAATACACACATATGAGCACGTTCACACACACAAACACACACTTACAAATTCGTACACACACAAGCTCACAAACACACACGCTCACACACACACACTCTTTCTCACACACACCCTCACACGCACTCACACAAACACACATACTCACTAGCACACACACACGCTTGCACACTCTCTCACACACACACACACACACACACCGTCACACGCACTCACACAAAGACACATACTCACTAGCACACACACACACACACACACACACACACACACACACACACACACACACACACACACACACACACACACACACACACACACACACACACACTCTCACCCATCCAGTGATATCAGCCCTTCTGCAGGGGAAACTCAGATGACGTGTGGTCGGTTTTGCCATCTTAATGATGTCAGGACTCCTGTCAACACTTCAGATTGAGGATGTTTCCTGGCCTGCACTCCGGCCCCCCACCCCTCCCCCACCCCCCTCATGCCCCAGGGGCCTGTTCCACACATATGAAAAATGCTTCTGCTTCAAAGTCACAATCATTACAGCTTATGAATGTGCGGCGGAAGCCCCGCTGCGATTACTTAACTCATTCTGCTTAAAAAGCAATAAAGTGAGCGGGGTGGAAGTTCAGACACCAAAAAAAAAAAACCTTTCCTTGACAACTTCATGCTGAATCGTGGTAAACACATTTTCTGAAGCATGAAATATATCTGTCTTTGGACCAAGATCTTGACGTGAAGAGGTGGGTCAGGTTGAAAGAGTTTTAGCGGAGTGGAAATCACAGGAGAACCTTTGCTCAGTTTCAGAAGTACTCCACCGTCATTGGTTCCCCATCAAACTACAATTTACAGGATGGCTAAGCGTTAACATGATTGTCCAATCAAAAAAGAGCATCTACTGTCCTCAGAGGTAGGTGGTGCTGGCAGTTTTTGAGCCATAAGGACTGTCAAAAAAAAAAAAAACTCATGAGACTCATCAAATGAACCTGAGTGAACAGGTACCCAGGTGGGTGTGAACCACTATCCTGTATTTAACATCCCACACATCTGAGCCTCCTGATGAAACCAATTACAACAACTGCACTCAAATTCCAATACTGTAGTGGAGAACGCACCCTTTACTTTCTGTGGTCTTGGGGTCAAGCCGCGCCTTTCCGGTGTGCCTGTTTAGGCTTTAACTTGCGGGGGAGGATCAATTCTGCGATACGGTACCCCAGCAAATAGCATGGTTAGGTATGACGAACAGCAGACATGAGCAGTCAGGCTAACATGACTCACTGATTCTTTAAAAAAAAAAAAAGTGAACGACTCCAGCTGCTCTGTCCACAGGGAAAACAGACAGAAGTGCGAGGACACGTCCGAACGGCTGAGTTATTGTAAACAGTGAACAACTACAGCCCTGGTGTAAACAAAAAAAAAGATTGCTGGGCTTTCAACGAGACAAACACTGCATTATCCAAAAACGGAGGAAAAATACTATTTCGGTAACAACTTTAAATCTTCTGACTCCGTCATGCAGTAGTTGTATTTTTCCTCAAGAGTATGTGTAAATCATGACTGTTTTGTTTTTTTTTGGTTTACAGAAATGGAGCAGAAAGTGGATAATATAAATGATTTCTAAAAACAAGTGGATCATTTAAATGAATGCCAAAAACGAATAATTTACAGTGACTGAAATCCGTGATTTTCCATGTAGAATGCCCAAATAAAAAAACCTAACTGCAGCCCCCAAGCAACCACCCACTCTTGTGTAAGATTTAACGAGTTTTTGAATTCTTTCTTGCCCGTGACTATTCGCTAAACATGTATGAACCGCAACCTACGGAGGAGTTAAAACATCGACAAGGTTAAAGATGTCGAGGTCTTAAAAGGTGTTTAGTCACAGAATGTTGTCAGTAAAACCCTAAACACAGTGCCCCCTGGCTTTGCATTGGCCCCCAAACCAACAATCCTCCACTCACTCCCCCTCCCCCACACCCTCCTCCCATCTCCCCCCTTTCTCATATCGCCTCAGGGGGTCCAGACCTGCTCTCCCCATCAGTCAGTCCATTTGGTCAGCCCTTCAACCTCTGACCGGGGCTGTGGGAACTAAAATCACACTTCACACATCTCCACACTGCTCTTTCCCTCTTTCTCGTTCTCCCCCTACAGTGATTCCCCCCATTCTCTCTCCCCCTCTCTTATCCATGTCTTTCTTAAAACGCACTGACAACAGTCCTGGCATGTTGTGCAGGTGCTTGTGTATCTAGATGTATTTGGGGGTGTAGAATCTGTGGCTGATGAGTCGGGCTATGGTGGGACACAATTCACACTCCACACAACTGTACATCTTTCTTTCTTTCTCTCACTCTCTCTTCCTTTCTAATTCCCCTCTATCTTTCTCAGTACAGTACAGTCATTCAGCTGACACTTTTATCCAAAGCGACTTACACTTGATTAGGCTAACCATGAGCCAGTCTTTTCCGTCTTGGGAGAAAATTGACTTTGATGTTTCAATAAAAAAGGCATCATGTATCTCTTTTCTCTCTCTCTTCTAGTATGTATGTGCTTTGTGTTGCTTCCATCGTAAGGCCCTTTGTTTACTTTATGTCAAATAAAGGGGTTTTTAAAAGTCTCTCTCTTTCTCTCTCTCATTCCTCCATCACTACATCTTTCGACATAAAATCAAAAAAATCTAATCACAATAATCTTATTAAGAGTAAGCACGGTCTGTCTAGTTAGGTCCATTCTAAATATTCTGAATCATCTGCTTCATTAAAAAGAATAAAACATAACACACACACTCACACATGCTCACACACACACACACACATTATACAGACTATCAACATCATCCTTTCCTACATGAGTGTGTGACAGTCATTGGCCATCGCACCCAATCCCCCTGGTGACCAAGTCAAAATCAAACATCCCCAAGAAAAAAGACTTCCGCTGATCTCAGATCCACAAATCACAAATCACCCAGCACCACAGTCGCAAGACCGGGGGGTGTAGCAGGCTTTAGTTGGGCAGTTGTATGTCACAGGAAAGTTGTATTGCATTGTATGTCACAGGAAAGTTATGACATACAATGCAATATGAGGTCTTCAGTGTTTCGACCCTTGCGATTACATTGTGACCAACATCAACTTTATATTTTCTTTGCGCTTTTATATTGTATGATTCTTTGCTTTTAAATTTGCAGCTTTTGTACAGGTCACACTTTTATGATGCTGTATGTCAGCCTTTGGTTTATACTCTGTGTACAGCTATTTTTGGCCATGTCTCTCTTGCAAAAGAGATATTAAATCTCAGTGAGACTAACCAGGTAAAAATATTAAGGTAAATGAAAAACACATAGAAATAATGGCAAAAAAAACCCTTGTGTTGGTGCTACCTTTATGCCACTGGGTGCCACAGAGTTTGCTTGTGGTTGGTGCAGGAGGGAGCGGCCTAAGTTTGGTCTAGTCTCCTGGATGTTTAGGCTAGCTGTGCGGGGTGTGCTGGAGGTTTCTGCTACACTCCGGGGAATTAAACTTCTAAAACAAAAGCGGGACGTTTCCACTGTGTACGTCCAGACAGCACGTTTTACAAGGCTGCAAGCAAAGTGAAATCTCCAGTGTCGGTGTAAAGCTAACAAAGTTTACATGAGGTTGTGACGGGGGAGTGAGGTCTCATTGAACCATTGGGGCAGCCTGTAGTCTAGTGGCTAAGTTAGATGACTGGGACCTCTGAGGTTGGTGGATCAAGACCCTGTCTAGTCACAGTAAGAACACTACTGCTGTAGGGCTCCTGAGCAAGGCTCCTAACCCTTGGCTAGCTTAATCAGCTATAAGGCACTTTGGACAAAAGTGCCAACATGGGAGGGGCTACCATACAGCATCGGACACCATGCTTTGGACAAATAACTGCATGGGCTCAGGAGAGAGAGACTTCTCTAGAGAGGGAAAACAAACCCTTTTAGGCAGTGGATACCTAAGCTGTCCTGTTCCTCTCACTGCTCTGCTGATTAAATGGCAGAACTCATTTTGACATACTGACCCTTGTTGCTCCCACCATGTGACGACTTGAAAACTTGCTGGTGGTAATAAAACTAAGGCTGCAAACACCAATCAATCAATTGATCTGCTTTTGTACAGAGCCATTTACAAACAGGCAGTCACATCTGAACAAACTTCAAAATATCCACTTCAAAATGAACATTCACCAACTAAACAGAAAAAAAAACCTCTCCTGTGGGAGAAAGGAATGGAAATTTATTCTCTAATCCCTAAATAAAGGTATCAAGCCAAGAATTCCAGTATGATCTTGGGATATAAATAAAGGTCAGGATATATGCAAGGAAAGAACCATAGCAAAAATTATATTAGCTAACCGCCACATTCAATTTTATCCAGTTAGGCCACAGGACAGTCGCATTTAAATTGGTAGTTTAATATTTTAAATTAAGTCCGCTTTAATCCTCTTCATAGGAAATGAAGATGGTGCTTACTTTCTTTCCAGGCCCATTCATTAAAGCACATGCAAATGTTTACAAAACTCTGACCTCATTACGCTATAACCTTTTGGCCCTAGGTAGTAAACAGATCTTGTTCAATCAACGCTTTTTCGTGGTGAATTGCTGGGGGGGTGTCAGAGAGGAGAGACCCGTCCGAGGACAAACCTCACGAGCTCGCGAAAAAGCCAACAACTGTCATAAAGCAATTTCGCCATTAAAAGTAGGGAGCAGTGCACTGTGGGTCAAAATCTCAGTCCGAGTATACGTTTACACTTCAGAACATTAATTGTCGCAAGAGTCAAAGTCAGAAACGACCTTCTGGCCCACAAGGCTAAAAACTAACCTCGCCTAAGACACATGAGAGGTACAATTTTACACAGAAGGTTCAGACACCAGGAGCGAAATAGCCAGGATTCGTTTACATTGCAGGTCTTACGAGAGATCTACTCGAAAACATATCTACTCAATGTCGCACATTTCCTATAAATAGATGTCCAATTTTGCTCAGCCTCTCCAAAAATAACGACGCACCACCGAAAAGTCAGTCAGCCACTTGAAAGCCGCTGCTTTAAATACACAGTGTAGACATGTAGCTAAGTCAAACAGCTTCAATCCCCCTCTCCAACTGTTACAACTAAAAAAGAAAAAAAACATGCCCGATGTGAAGGGAGTTTCTACGAGGCACTGTCAACCCGTTAGCTAAATTTCCTCATCCAAATAACGTATAGCAATGACTCATTATATGCGAGTTGTCACATGCATTTTATTTACGCTGCACTGGCTCTTGCGCTTTTGGCTATGCATTGCAGCGGTCCACCTCGTTCAGCCCACGCGTAAGTCACGGATCAGGTATTCACTCTTAAAACTTAAAATGACGCAAGGCATAACGTGTTATGTGCATTCGCTTGCAGAGCTTAACCTCAATTTCAGTAACACCGGTAGAAACGCACATAATTGAAAAGACAAACTACATGACACATTGATACAGAAGTTAAAACTGAGTAATTAATTTTTTTAAATGTTCGCGACCAAAATCCCAAAATGGTTCGATCGATGGGGGCTAAATTATTGATGTCCGTTACCTATAATCATTGGTTCATTGATGAATGCATAAACTTTTTGTTGTTTTGGTTGCGAACATCCAACTGCAACAAAAATCCTGATAATTAGCTCCATTGACACAGATTGCGTCGTGTTTTACCAACTCTTAACTGCTGAGACTCGATGTTACTAATGTCCAACGGTATGGCAATGGAATAACAGCATAAAATTCATTTGTAAGGCTGTATCTTAAGGAGCAATAAATGTAGTTATAAAATAAGCCAACGGTAATAAATGCAGTCATGTTGGCTTAATTCGGGGTTAGTGGTCAAGCAAAATAACCCAAATTTTGTCAATGCTATATGACATAAGCAATTTACTGATATCCAGTGCTGGTAACAGCAGCTGCAGACCCATCCGCTGTACATGCATAATCATTAACACAGATTATCACGTATCAAAATGTAAAATGACCACACTGTAAAAGAGCAACCCGTCACCAGGGAGTATCCAATACGAGCTCTCAAGTCAAAACACATAAAAATACCCTTACCTCTTATGTTTTCTGCAGTTGACACTACACGTGTAGGCAGACTAGCCCGTCTCCTCAGCTCGCAGCGCAAACTCTTATCTGAGTCTCGGTAAGGAAACGCGACGCGGACATGTGTGAAGTGACTCGTAGTCGCTGGCTAAATGACTGACTGACTGACTGTAGGAGGCGAAGCGTGCGCTTCAACCGCAGGGTAGAGCAACCACCCCTGACAACCTCTCTCTCTACGCTCTGCGCAGACTGAACGTAGCAAGCGGCTTCTGCCAGCAATAAGTTGGAACAGCGGAGCCGGAATACTCCACTACAATAGGGGGTGGTCAGGTAGGGCCGCCTGTAAACTGACTCCCCCTTGCCACCTAAATGAGTTGGGGCGGGGGGTTGAGGGGAGGACGAGGTCCTTCTCTTCTTACGAACTATGCCCCCCTCCCCACCCCATCCCCCTGTACAATTTATTTGGGTGCGTGCTGCTTCACATCACGTGCCTCATACAGTTACAGTTTCTTTAGCCAACTGAAGCTTCGCTAAATATTCATGGCACATTAGCCTATAAAGTAATGTCACATTTTGATAGCATTCTGTTTATTTTCTGTTATCTAAAGTTTTTATTTTTTAGGGGATAAGACGTTGCCAAGTGGTTCTGGTTAATGCAATTACATTCGTATGCCATTTAACTTTAACAAACCAGCACACATTACAGAAGAACAGCTGGTCACAAATACCGACTGATTTGTGTTGTATAGTTACCTCTCTATAGATGGTTGAGTTAATTAACCTTGATTTCTAACTATGCTATACTCAGTGCTATACTAAACCTATTGACTCTTGCAATTCACTTCAGCAAAACTGTTATTTAATAGTGAACTGCATTTTGTTGCTCACTGGTCACTTCTATTAGATTTTCATTAGGATGAAAGAATATAGAAAAATGAGGTAGTCTACACATAGGTTAAATTTTCATTTAACCAAGAAACGAAGAAGTTGCGTTCCTCAACATTACAAACCTCGCCATTGATTGATCTTAAGGGTCAATTTAAACTTCTAAGGAAACTAACATTTGGTTCGCCCGAGGGGAGAACAGTTTGCGCCTTTAAATGGTGTGCAGTCCATTGGAAATGCATCAAGTAAATGATAATCCAATTAAATCCCTAACTATAGATTAAAAAAAAAAACGTTTGGTAGTCAATTCCAAAGTTTGATGGATCCCTTGCAATGCATTCTGAGAAATAATGGGCCAAAATGTGAGAGTAAAACGTGTTTAACGTACTTAAGGCTCTCAGATACCCGCCTGAATTGTTGGGAAAATCCCGACAATGTTACTACAAATCAAAAATGGGCTACCCCCTGCTACTGCAGCGTCCATGTTAAAATCCTGGATTTTCGGTAATCACAGATTAATTGGTCATTTGTAAAAGTTGTATTCATGTACCTTAGACTGGGAAATCCAGGCGGTGATTTTCCAGGAACTGAAAAAAAAAAAAAAACGCCAAAATGCAGATAAGACAAGTCTTTGTTTTCGGGATGAATGAAACAAGAGCGGAATTTTCTTGCGGCCCGACGCTGGAAATGAATAAATCTCTTTGCTTGTTTTGTTTTTTTTAATATTATCATTATTACTTTCTCACAAGAAAAAAATGAAACCGCCAGTCTCAAATTCTTGGACCGACTTGAATGTTTAGAAGGGGCCTGGAAAATAAAACGAGCGGAAATCCTTCAGCTGAAAACTAAGGCACGGTGCAGCGAAAATACCTAATGCACTCTGGATACCTCTGCTCCAGGAGTTCCTAACATGGGGTCCGGTGTCGTGTCATGAGACCCGGGGGGTTATCAATTACATTGGAGAACGATTTTTTTTCATTTTACAGTATTTTATGTATCCACATTTCCCTTTCATAAATGTAGGAAGATCTTTCCACCACCGAAAGTATCCTAGACTAGAAAGCATCCTAGACGCAAATCTCTACCAAACAAATTTTTTTCATCGTTTCAGCTACACTGTGAAAAACCAAAACATGCATGGGCCAGGTGAGAAACGATGCCGAGCAAACAGGAGCCAAAGCTTTAGGTCTCGTGCGCTTTGCTCAATGCTCTCATAATTCATGCAGGATTCTAGACTTTCAGGTAATAAACGTTCTGAATGAAGCACCTTACATGGTTTACATTTTAGGCATTTATCGGATGCTCTTATCCAAAGCAACTTACGTATTAGCCATTTATACAGCGGGATGGATACTGAAGCAGTCTGCATTAGGTAACTTGCTCAGGTGTACAGCAGCAGTGCCCTACCAGGGAACAGAGCACACCATCTCTGCTGAGGAAGCCTTGCTTCCTGACCATTATGCTACACTACTTCTCCCATCATGACCTGTTTTAGACATAGTTTAACATACAATGGCTACTGATGTCTTACATAGAACTGTTGTGTCTTCTTCGCCATTTAAACAGTGAGTGTGTTTTAAGTATATGTATTACAAAAGTATTGAAAAAATACTGGAGCTGGAGCCTGTTCATTAACCAAAAGAAGGGGTTGTTACTTTTCCAACTAGTTCCATGAACTCCTATGTGACCACTTTCTGCCTCAGTTTTATTTATTTAATTTCATGAACAAAGTTTCCCTGCATTGGGCCCCTTGAGGTTAAAACCGAAACCAGCACACCCTCCATCTCTTCAGGACTAGGTTTGTCTACTTCTTCTGTATCCTAATATCCACTACATAACAGCCCATTACTGGGCGCTGGATAAAGTTTTGGCAGCGAGGCTGGTGGTCCTCAGCCCGAGGGGGGTCATTTTAAAGCAGCCATCAGATTAAAACTGAGGGAACCCCTAAACTTTACAGAAACGCTCTGTTATTTTTTGGGATTTGCACTGAGAGCTGGTAACAAACACAAACTTTCCAGGGGTAGATCTGGTGCCAGCTTTGCACAGCGCAACACAACAAGAGGTACGATTAACTCACTCAGAGAGAGTCAGAGATCAAGGCCCCCAACCCAGGGAACTAATCACACTCCAGTCTGGACACCAGGTGCCTAAACTCTGATAGAGTGTCTGTATAACTTAGTTTAACTTGTTTGACCTCAGGCTTCTCTATCCTGCATTCTGATTGGTGCCAACAGGTTTCTAATGTTGGATTTGATTGG
Organism: Albula goreensis; assembly: GCA_022829145.1. Classification (NCBI taxonomy): domain Eukaryota; kingdom Metazoa; phylum Chordata; class Actinopteri; order Albuliformes; family Albulidae; genus Albula; species Albula goreensis. The sequence goes on from CM040750.1 coordinate 33,484,481, forward strand.
CTTTAAACCAGGTGTTTCAGCATCAACCCCTGAAGAGTCACAGCATCTGCTGCTCTCTGGTTACTCACTTAAGTGATTAATCTGATTAATTGTTTGGCTTTTAAGTAAACTACCCTCTGATTGGCAGAAAGAAAGCACAACCACCTGTAGACACTGCAGCCCCCAGGATCTCAGTTTAATGCTGGTTTCATTCGCATCCACAAGTACGCGAGGGTCTGCTGGGGTCCAAGTGATGTAAATTTCATCATCAGAGGGTGTATGTGTGGCTCTGTGCAGATGTCCACGTACCCTCCGATTTTTTTGTGACCCTCCCGGCCACTACACTACAAGGGCACCAACTGCACATATGCTGGAAAACCCAAGAACCAGAACCAACGGAGCACGTCCTCCACTACACTAGAAAGTGGTGGAATAAGAACAACTGCGCATATGTGGTGTCCGCAGCTGTTTGCATGCGTGTGTGTGAGGGAGTATAACCAAGCCTTGGCACCCCTGGCTAAGGAGGCCTACCTGCTAATGCACCCACTGAAACTGGGATTCAACAGGAAGTAGTAACCAGCTAGTGGTATCGTGGAAACGGATGTCACTGACAACACTGGCCACATAGGTGAGAGAAATTAGTGGGATCTCTGTGCAGGACAGTCAATTATGCTAAATAATGGAAAACGCCCCAAATATATATTGTCATTAAATTGCAGGATTTTCTAGTTGGTTTGGCCTATAAGCTTTATTACAAGAAAAAGAACAAAAAAAAAAAAAAAAAAATACATTCCAGCTCTCAATAACTGCTTTAACAGTGCCACCCGCATTGGTTGTGATTAGTCAGAAGTAGAAACCATAGAAACCAAAAACTATATTACGAAAGAACATCCTGAATGTTTGGCAGCATTGAGCCCCAAAAGACTGTAGTTCATGGTCCTGAGGGACAGCAGGGTCTGCTAGTTTTCATTGTTACCCGTCCTTATTTAATCAATCAAGCAGCCGATCACACAGCTGACTTGCTTCATCTGGCTTTTTGGGTCTGAGCTGGTTGCTGATTGGGTGGGGGAGGTTTGGGAGAATAAGCACATTCACCCAGCTCACCAACTGCAAAGCATAAACCCTCCATCTGCATCAGGGACTCCTGTCTTTTTCTCTGTTTCTTAACGTCACTTGACAGGCATCTAGCTATGACATCATAACTACGAGACTGAACAGTCTCTCACTCCAGTGTGGCACGACTCTGCCCAGCACGAAACCATCAGATATTGCAGCTCTCCAGACGGGACCAGATTTGGCAACCACCGCAGCAGATTGTTAGGCTCATAGGCAGGTAATGGGCCTGCCAAACCACGCTAAATTTACCCTCTCTGAAGCTCCAGGTGGTGATGTCACCTTCTGTAGCAGCTCATCATGTGACCACTGACATTTCAGAATCCCGCTGCACAAATCTACATCTGGACTGGTGAATTTTTTTTGGAGATAGCTAAAAGAAGCTCACAGCACACATTCACTGTTCCCAACTGTTAAACATGGCTGTGGACCTGTTATAGCACTGGCAGCCATCTTGTGAGAGTCACTGTACCTGATTATTACTCTGCATGGTAGAATTTTGGCCAAGGAATACACAGCCTATTTAGGTGTTCCAGGTGCACCTTACAGTGCAAGCATTCTTTCCCCAAGATATTCCCTTATTCCAAGACAAAGAGGCCACCAATAACACGGCTGAACAGATTCAAGAGCGTTCTCATGAAAACTAAGATGTTGAAGTCAAACCCCTTTCATGCTTTCAACTCCCTAATTGCCTCATCAGGCCCTGAGCCTCCAGCCCTGCAGGTGTATCGATCATGCCCCTTTGCTGCTTTTAATACACTGGTAACGGATCGCCGGTCGCCCCAGGCAAGGGCCTCTTAGATATTAATCACCACGTAGCACATCCCTTGGACCGGGCAAAAAAACAAACCTCTTTCCCCCTATCTCTGCGTAGATGTCCCCTGGATGTCCCCGTCGTAGGCTTGCAGAAACAGGGCCTGTTTGTTTGTAATGGCGGCCCATGAGAGCCATGCCCTCCAGTGTTTAAAGTATCCGCTGTGTTCTTAGCACCTTCCAAGTTTGCATTTCCCTAATCAAAAGAGACATCGGTTCACTCGAAAGGCAATCAGTTGGTGGGCACAATATTATTATTTTCGCCAGTTTTTAGCTCAATCGTATTCACAAACTTAACACTCTTTGCTACAAGCGCTGCTATCAATTTGGAAGAGCACAGACACACGCGCGCTCTCTCTCTCTCTCTCCCCGGAAACATGCGATGTCCGCTGGCACTTCAACCTTCACCATCAACACTTTGAGCTTGCACAAATAGAGTATGAGCTGGAAGGAAAGCGCTTTCTGTGAAGGAATCCTCTCTCCCTGGGTGGAACTAAAGCCAGCTATACATCACCCCACAGGGTTAGTGGTCACAACTGGTATGGAAAGGGTCCAGGTTTGATTTGAGGCACTGAGGCCCATCTGGAACAGTGTCTTAAAAGGATGAACTAATGAGCAAGACCCAGCCTTCTTATATTACTCAATTCTGGATATTCTGAAGTTAAAAAAACATATAAAACTGCCATTGAGCCATCCTCGCTCTCTTATTTCCTATGTTTGTTAGTGTCACAAAACTTGACTCATAACTATGACATCAGAACTTTGAGCCTGACTAGTTTCTTACTCCAGGGAAATACGACATTGCCCAACTCATAGTGTGATACTCCACTAACATTACATTACATTACATTATAGGTATTTGACAGATGTTCTAATCCAGAGTGATTTACAGTCCAAAGTACATAAGTCACAAACAAACTCAGCGGTCAGTTACAACTTCTGACCAATCAGGAGGGCCTGGCTGGATTAGTGTGTGAAATGATAAACTGCCTAAGCCAATGAAATCCATCCGCAGAAATCTGCTGGCACCAATCAGATCTTAGCAAGTTCAGGCCCCGGCCAGGAAAAGTTACCAATGTGCCATCCAGACGATTGTGTGGCTAGGGTTCCAAGATTATCTGTTTATAGGAAAAGCCCAGGTTTGGCAGCTGGGGACAGGGCTGAGGGGAAGGTTTAGATGGGAGGTTCTGGTCTATGTAAGCCGGAGAGGGCAGACTCAGGCCTCACATGTGTTGTGGTTAAGGCTGGGATTGGGAGAAATGACTGGAGAAAACAAAGCGGACAGTGGTTGAGCTGTGAAGCGTGCCTTAAATCTTTTGTTTTCAACAAGGTTTTTTTTTCTTTCTCTGCCTCTGTCTTCTCTCCACCCATTTTCCCGCCCTTTCTCCTGCAGGCTCCAGAGGAGGTGGGGGGGAAGGTGATCCAGACATTCCCCACACCTGTTTCTCATTCCTGGCCTCGTCTCTCACAGCACGTCCACAGACCGTCTGCAGAGAGGCAGCCCTCCTGATCCTAGTTAGGAATCACTCTCACACATACATATACATATACACACACACACAATCACACACATAGACACACACTTATGTCATGTGTACACACACGCATGTGCACAAACACAGGCAAACAGACATACATAGACATGCATGCAAATCAACAAGCATGTGCATACAAGAACAATCACACACGTAGAATAACACACCAGAGTATCTGTATACACCCACATGAAGACACAAACAGAAACAGGAAAAACATCCACATTAAAAGTGCATGCATACCATCGCACCTGGAGAAATGCACAAATACACACACACACCACATACAGGCATACAAACACAATCGCATGCACGCATATACACACCAACATTCGACGCATCAAAATGCACAAACAAGAACACATGCTTACACACATGCACACAAGCCAGTCCGTCCACATCCATGTGCATACCCACACAGACAGACAGAAACAATATTGCTTTGAAAGAGAAAACATGGTTCCACAGGAAGCCTGGATTCTGGGCTCGGTATTTGCCAGATAGGTGGGGCGTCACTGGGGCAGAGGTGAGGGCACTGCTGGGTGTCTGCTGTCTCTCGCACAGACGAGCTCTGAGAAAGTCATTGTTCCCCTGTCCCTCGGTCAGACAGGGAGAGGCGTGGGGATTTCTGCTTTATCGCCCGTCTACAGAACTCCGTGTCGTTCTGTGTGTTTTGGAATAGCGGGAACATTCTCTGAGTAATTGGCCGGGCTTTATCGCAGAGCCTCTCGATGTCTCGCTTCGTTTTGTCAAAGGCCAGACTCAGAGGAGTTGGCTTGTGTGTTTCTATTCATTTGATTTTTTTTTTTTTTTAATTTTTCAATGCACGAACTCAGCCGAACTGCTTAGTCTCCCCTTCAGCTGACCCCGCTCACGCCAACTCATGCGAGTCACATGACAACTAGCCCTCGCTTCCTTCCACTCTACAGAGACACCACCAATTACATACTGCTGATGTCGTCAGAGGATGACAAAGTCAGCATTGTACCAATCATGAGTGGCCTCTAGATAGTGATTGGACTAACAAACCCAGCAGGGCTAACTTAATTCCCATCCTGTGCTAATTACATTGCCTTATCAATGCAAACCTCCACCATGGCCAGTGGTTCTAAAGCTGGGACTCATACCCCCCAGGCTCTTACTGCGTAAGCCGTCCTCGAGCAAACCTAAATTACTTTATTAAGTATCCAGCCACACAATGTCAATATATAACGGCTATGAATGTAAACTGTGGAGGTCGTTAAGCGTGGGTCACGATACACTGCATTAAACTGCATGACATTACAGGTATTAAGCAGGTTCATTCATCCAGGTCGACTTGCAGAGTAACCGTACGATGGTCTCCGAAGTGCATCATCGCAGTTCATGTTAATTAAGGCAGCTGCCCCCTGAAATTGCCAGTGATTTCACATGGGGCAGTGACACTATTTATTGAACCCTCTTTTACCTGCCCCTGGAAATCATACTTCCTGTTTGGGGTGGCGGGGGATCATGACATTCGGCACAGTCTGCGAGCCTCGGGATTAAGTATCCCGCCACATCCCATTGGGGGGAGGGGGGGCGATGTTTGCGGGCCCCCGTTACAGCAGGTCACAAGGCCTCCCTGAACCCGTCTCCCTGGTTACCCCGCAGCTGCCTGGCACCCCATTAACAGCGTTACGCCGTAATCCTGAAACGGAGCAAATGGTCACGTCCAGCGCCTCTCTTCCTCCCTGGGTAGGCCCTTAGAGGGGTGAGCTTTACATAGCCGAACCTGGCCTGACGCGTGCCATTCAGACCCCCATGTAACAGTATAACAAAACTCCCAGCCGTGCAGGAGGACACCCTGACAACGCCTGAACGAGTGCACGTAAGCAAGGTTAGGGCAGACAAAACAAAACCATTTGTAATGACTTCGCCCAATGTATCGTATGTTAGCCGTAGCGCTTTTGCTGACATTAAAAAAAAAATCCCTTGCTCAGGTCCGCTCTTTTGTTACAGCCTTCATAGCAAGAGAAACACTTTTTATTGAACGTTTGCTAACGGCGACAACATCTCCACATGCTTATTCCCCTCCCTCTTTACTGCTGTCTCTTTATTGTACATGCATACTGCGGTTGTTTTCTTCACATCAGCTTTTTTTCTGAGCTCCCATCTGAAGAACAGGCTAGCCATGTCTGTTTAGCACCTGCTGAACATGTGCTGTGCTAATAGGCGTTAAGCAGTGGAACACCACGGGAGGAAGAGAGAAGACAGGGAGGAAGTCGCTGAAGAGTCAGAACAAGTTCAGGTGTCCCTGTAAGCATGTGTTTGACATATGAAAAATAATGGAAACAAAAGATATCATTTGCCATATTGTGCAGCCAAAAACATATCCATAAAAATACAACAATTATTATCTAATTTTCTTTAGAACCTTGCTGAAGAGATAAAAATGGTTATCAAGATGAACTTTCTAAAGGTAAAAATAAAGAATGAATAAACTTAATTTTGAGGTTGAATTACCCCTTTAGCATCACTGTGGTTGACCTTTAAGATGCTAGCATGACATTTCCATGACAACGTCAACGCCATCATGTCATGCAGTTACATCCTCCCTCCAGCATTGTTGCAGGAATGTTACTTTCTATTAATGTGCATGACATGTCATGATGTGTATTAGTGACTACTCATCGGACAGGAGGAGCCACCCAACAGTGGCAATGACCCACTGAATTGGAGCAATGACTGAGCTTTAACGTAGAGAGAGCAGCATTCTGTGATTGGATCAAGCAAGTCAGTGATTTACACAGGGCTCCACCCAAAATGGGATTCACGAACCTTCATCCATTCCTCATTAATTTTTGATGAGTGTTCAGGCATGAAATGGTTGATCACCCAGGTGGTGAACCCCCCCCATAACTCTTACTGTTGGGCAGGTCTGAAAAACCTGGCTCTGGAAGGCTGCAGGGTCTGCTGAGGGAGGGAGACACTGTTCAGTCACATAATTATGATGTCATAGTTATGAATCTGTCAAAAGATTCTGCCAAACAGAGGAAAAAGAAGACAGGAGTCTCTGATGGAGGAAGGAGGTTTATGATTTGCAGTTAGTGAGCTGGATAAATCTCCCCTTCCCCCGCCCCCACATACACAAAACATAAAAGTAAGTAAGGTGCTTAGTAACAGTGAGAAGCAACACACCATACAGCACTCCAGACTCACCTCTGCTGTAAAGAGCTTTGGGACTGTGCGATGGAAAGTGAAGTGAGAGAAAGTCGAAGAGATGTTTGTTCACTAGAGGCCACATGTGACATAATAATATTATTATTATGATATTTGTGATATTATGATACAACATTCTGAATCATATGCCTCGTATGGATATTGTCTAATCCTGCTTTGTTGTCCACCAATTAAAAGGTACGAAAAAAGCAAAACTGGACGTTGACTGTCATTGGTGGACTTGAGACAATGGGATGGTCTCACTCAACGTGGGACATCAGGTCACCCCACACCGATGTGTTTTCTCTATGAGTGTAGGTTGTACCAATGAGCAGAGCTTCCCCTCAGCCAGACAGGGCTGTGCAGGAAATCCACTCCCTCCACCTCAAGGGAAAGATGGGAAGTTGCCCCAGAAAGACTTAAAAAAAACTCTATCTCCAGTAATGAAATATTCATTTTCCTTTTTTTTTTTTTTTTAAATTTCCGAGTGAAGCTCTCTCAGCTTTTGCAGCGGTATGCAGTACAGTATCTGCAGAGAATGAAGTAAGAAAGAAAAAAAAAACACACTGAAGGGATGGAACAGAAAAAAAAAAAACGGTTCACGGTTCAATGCCCCCCTGTAAAGACCATGGCCGATTACCATGTGTCTGCAGCCTGTGTGATCTTATGCAGTCCCATGGGACGTATTAAAAATCCCGCTCCCCTCTCTGTCTCCCTCCCCTTCAGGTTGAGCTGGGTGGGGAGATGAATGACACCGTTTGCTCAGCATCTTGAGCTGTAATTGTCCGATCGTTAGCCATGTGGCGGCTATCTAGAACTGGGGGGGTTGGGGGTGTTTGGGCGGTTGGATTGTGGCAGGCGCACCCCAACTTGTGTTTGTTTTTTCATCCTGAATACGCCCCCCACTGTAATCTTCGTGGAAGACGCACTACCCTGGGACTTTGCCTCGGCGACCTTCCTAATTTGTCACGTCCGTGGAATTGCCTTGCACCACCCCTCCCCGCCCCCCCTGCCTCATCAGCCCCCCAGAAGACGGGGTTAGGTTAGGGCAGGGCCAGGAATTTCCATGACAACCCCGATGGAGGGTCAATGCCACAGTCAGCCATTTTGCCAGCTAGTCCGGCTGCATGAAACCGATGGGTAGTGAATCATTCCTGGAGGGGGGCGGGGGGGACAAATGGAGACCTCATGCATCCGGGTCACTTCCTGTGCCCGCCCTTCCCTTCGTTTATTTTCCCTTTACACTCGGACAGTCGCCGTGGGCGAGGACACCCAGCTCGGCAGTTAGTGTGAGTTTTCCTGGAGGAAAAAAAAAAGTTGGTCACGATTTCTATTTTTTAACCAAAAATATCCCTCACCTCAGACTGACAACCATAATCTTGAAAACCCGCGGTGCCAAAACTGAAGTTAAAGCCTATTTTTGACATCTTTTCTGATTAAAGGGATGTACTCCAGCTATATATATTCTGTATATACTATATAATACTCACCCACTACACATTCACAATGTTTTTTTTGTTGGTTCGTTGCTTGGAGAGAAAAAAAAAGAAAAAAGCATCAAAAAAGCATCAAACATTGGGGACACACTTCAGCGAAACATGTGGTGCATTCCAGAACACACCACAGCGGTCGTTGTGACATCCAAATAATTTGGGCATGCCTGTACCCCACCCTGTCCGTACAGTGTTTACACAGTCAGGCTAAGACCCAGGACCAGTAGCTTGGGCTGTGATGCCCTACCTGAGTCTTGGTTATCTTGGGTATATAACGGTCCTCCACCCAAGCCACCACCCACCACCCACCCCCTTCAAGCATTCATAGAATAGAATAGAATAGAATAGAATAGAATAGAATGCTTTTATTGCCATTGCACAGCTGAACAATGAAAGTTTAAGGTGCAATACCCCTTCAGCAGTGTTCAGGTCTTCATTCAGGCTCATCCATTCAGTTCAGGTCTTCGGCTCTGTTTTGGGTTTGAGTTTGGTGAGACATGCAGTGCCGTGCAGTTGCTATGTTTAACACTCGTCCTCTCATGAGGAGAAAGGAAAGAAAGAGGTGGAGTGTGGGTGGGGGAGTAAAGGTGGGGGGCGTGGGGGGGCGGTGGTGGAGAATTCCGCCTTCCCTGCAGATGCTGCTGCTGACATCAGTGTTGGCCTGGGTTTGTTTGGAGTTGGCCCGGATAGCGGCTCGTTGTTTTAGTTAACCTGAAGTGTTCACCACTTTGATGGATGTCAGGGTGTGTGTGTGTGTGTGTCTATACACATGTGTCTGAGTATGTTTGTGTGTGCACATGGGTGTGTGCAGATATATAGTGTGAGTGAGTGTGTGTATGTGTGTGTGTGCATGGGTATGTGTGTGAGTGTATGCAAGTGTGTGTGTGTGTGAGTGTGCATATGTGTGTGTATGTGCGTATGTTTGTGTGTGTGAGTGTGTGTGAGTGTGTATGTGAGCGCGTGTGTGTGTATGTGTGTGTGTGTGTGTGTATATGTGTGCATGTGTGTGTGAGTGTGTGTGTGAGGTTGTGTGTGAGTGTGTTTGAGAGTGTATGTGTGTGTGTGTGTGTGTGTGTGTGTCTGTGTGAGTGTGTATGCGTGAGTGTGTGTGTTTGAGCTGGAGACCCTTTGTGTGTCCTCCTCTGCCTCCCTGCTGTATTACTCCACATTGTTTTCTCCGGGTGCCTGTGAAAACAGCCCCACATGGCCGCGGGAATCCGCAAGCGGGCGACTGCCAGTCAGGAATGCACAGATGTCATCCTTTTCTCTTATTAAAAAATAATATTTACAGGAAAAGAGGAGGCATAAAAATGCCCCAGCACAAAGCATGAGGTTCTGTAGAGACCTGGGGTTTTTCCTTTAAGGCAGAAGGTGAGAGGAAAAGTCACTGGTGCAGGTGTTGAACAAAAAAATTTTTTTTATCTTGCCCCTACTTTGGCACTTAATGATATGCTGCATGTCGACAAAATGACTACTACTTTTTGTGAAACTAAAAGCATAGTGTTGTCTCTGCTGGTCACCCTAACCTGTTGTATGCAGTGTCTAAATCGTTGTAGATAACAGTGTCTTTTACATGCCTAAATGTGAGAATCCCAAGGTCACTTAGGGGGGTACTGGGACACTGTGTGTGGCCCTTTAAAGCCTATCTGCCGCTATAACTCTCTAGACAGAATAGGAGCCCTCTCTTCCATGAGAAAAAAATCAGTCAAATAAAGTTTAGCTGATGGTAATTGAAACACTAGGCCAGATGTCATTCTAGAATATTCCATACATGCTTGATTCAGATCTGCTGACTGGAAGGCCCAAGGCGTCGGATGTATGATTAATCTTGACAGCGCTAAATTGATAATTTTTTAATCATTCTCTGCATCTGTTGGCTTCCACAAGTTTGAAACCCTGGCTGAGATTCAATGAACATCCGTCGTTTAATTCTACTTTGTAAAGAGAGTTTTTTTTACTACATTTTGGCATTTTTTTCATAGATTGGCATGTTATATTGAATGGTTTCTGAACTTGCCAAACTTGTCAGGTGAAGGTTGAAATGAACGTTCTAATTTTATTGTGAGCCAAAGTTAAGTGACAGATGTCGAGTGAATCCCAGTCCCTCTTTTTTGTGTTGAAACGAGTCGTTACACTTCCTCTTCAGAATTCCCATTTGGAATTCCAAATCCATAATTCAAAAGCCTTGTTCATTTTGGCAGACTCTGCAATTAGTGTGTTGCTCCTTAAACCACTGGGAAACTACTCATGGATGAGGGTGTGTGTGTGTGGGGGGGGTTGTCATCTTGAAAGGCACCCCACCCCCCAACCCCACCACATAAAAGAAACACTTTACATTTTTCTCTAGTCCAGCCTTTGCCTTAGTCTGTGCTGATTATGGTATGGATTACCTCACATACACTGTGCTGCTGATTGAATTTAAACAGGGAAGACTATACCTTTCATGGAGAACTCTTTGTTGCTTACATTAAAATAAATATGTTATGGTAATTGCTGAAAATAAGAGGGCGATTTTATCCGCATGGATTTTCAGTCCTTTTCAGAAACGTTTTAGATAAGTAATCAAAAGTGATCAATGGGTCAGCCAGTCAGGGGCTGGGTTTTAAAGTGGAGGGTATGGCCGCCTTACCCCTGGGCTATGCGCCCAAAACAAAGCATTTCAGCTGCGCAGGTACAGCTGTGTAAATGCATAGTGTGCGAATATGTAAGCGGCATGAGTGAAAAAGGTCCGCTAGTAAAATAATTCATGCGATGTAGATTGTTGAAAATTGGTTCTGTGTCGGAACCCCTCGCCTGTGATAACACTGAGTGACCCGGTTAGCGAGTGAGAGTCCCAGGATCCTGGGATAGGCGTGTGAGGCCCAAGGGCTCGGAGGTGACACCTGCGACTGTAATCCTGCCCCCAAATTTTTCTGCAACAACAACAACCAAAAAGTGACCTTTGACCTCTGCCTTCAAACAACAATGGAGCGCGGACACCTTTAGCGGGCCGTTCACAAAGGCTCTCACACACTCTCCTTTATGGAGGGCACTACAGTGTGCAAACAGCTCTCTACACCCAGATTAAGATATTATATTCCAAAAATATCTTTGCTCCTGAGCGTATGAAAGACACCTTTTCTCCCTGCGTATGGGCAGATGTTGGCCTCGTGTGGGAGCGCATATTTGTAGTTCTCCCTCTCTCCGCACATATGACTGACTCTTCAGGAGCGTATGAAGAGAAGGGAGAATATTGCCTTTGTGTATTCGCGCGACTCCAAAAACACACCCATGTAATGCGATAATCTATGTCTGACCGTGACCATATCCTCATGATTCGCACACTGTATTGTTTTGAACTGCGAAGTTTCACATCTCTGTTTTCACCATTTTTCAGTTTGAAACATGAATAGAAGGCCTAAATTGGTTTTAATTGGCCACTAACTATTGGGGTGTTCCTTGGGTAGGTACGTTAGTTCTGGGGATGGGTTGACAGTGTCTACAGTCAAATACAGCAGAAGGAACTCACAAACGTTGAATTGTAAGTTCTCATGGGGGACCCTGAACCCTCCTCCCACAGACCCCCTCCATTTTGCACACTGGAAAGCTTACATCATCATGGAAATCGTACTGCATCGCCATAACTACAGCATCACTATTTCTACATTTGACTACTAAAATGTACTAAAACTTGTGTTAGACAGTGGAACATTTTCTTTTTTATCATTTCCCAAAGTTGCACTTTGTGGAGATGCCAGGTCTTATGAAGGATGCTGACAATGTGGGATAACAGGTTAGGCCGTCGTTGTGTAATCTGAACGTATCCTCACACTCTGTGTTTTCGCCCATTAGAGGGCTGACGATATTAAAGGCCTTTCGGCTTTAATGTGGCAGATGTGAGTTCTCAGGGCCCTGTTGTGTTTTATTTTTCTGGCTTTGGTTAACCTGAGGTTGGCGGAGGGTCTAGTCTGGTAAGTTTTGCGCTGACAAGGGGTGAACCCCGGACAGACGGACACGGACGCCAACAGGAAACAGCACAGACATCAAAGGTGGTTTTGATCAGGGAAGAAAGGGAGGGTTTTTTAAAAAGCAGAAAGAGAGGTGGCCAAAAACACTCCCAGGAAGACAGGAGGGATCTATCAGTTAGCTGGCCCAGGGCAGATGCACTGACGGATCCAGGAAAGAGGCTACACTAGCGACATAATGTGCTGCTTATGTCACAATGCTTTCCATCAGAATTCCAGATGGGGTGAACAATGTTTTCATAGAATTCTGTGAGCTGACCTCAAAAATCCACTGTTTCATTTCTCTGGCTGAAAACTATTTTGGGTTGAGTTGTCAACGTCCAGTGATTTATCATGTCAGAATTCAACAGTATTAAACCAAAACCCGCACTCCCCCCCCCTCCCCAAGTCAAAAATACCAAAGACTGTGGCCTGTAATTAAGAGAAGAACCTCTCAATTTGAAGAAACAAGTCATTTGATTGACAGGCAGGTGTAGCTCCACCTTTTCTTTTTGTTGTGTAGCCAGGCGCTACCGTTCACCTCTCTTCCTTTTCCTGCTCTTTCCCACGTCTCCTCTGTGGTGGCGTGACGGCGTCAGGTACATTTTTGCAGCGTGTCAGTTATTTCCCTTGTGATGACGTACGTGCGAATGGAAGGGAAGGTGTGCAAAGTGGCTCTTTGATGGACGCCCATTGTTCCCTCTCTCCTCCTCCCCTCTACGTTGTGTGGGTCCCTGAGAGAGGGGCCGCAGACTCTTGTGTTGCCACTCTCTCAGGAACTTTCTACCTGCATCAACGTGCCTGGCTTGCTGGCTGCCCACTTTGATGTATTTGGTGGAAGCACCTATGTGGGGAGCAGGGAGGGGGGTTTCTAAAACCTGTCAGCACCTCATTGACCCAGCTGGTATTGAGTGGGACCAAACCATTAAGGCCCAGAGATGGGGGAGATTACGATCCCCTCCATCCTCCCCCCTTCAATTTGGACTCCCTTTCTGTCATTTCCCTCACTCTGATTGGTTAACCTAGCTTCCCAGAAGATATCCCACAATCCCTCTCTGATGGACTTCAGTTACTGTGACATCCCTCTCATTCCTCCTGCACTTCTACTATCCGGCTTCTGTAAGGCTTGCCGTAGAGACTGATCTTGGACAATATGAAATTTAATTGATCCTGTCATGGCTTTTCTCCAAGGTGCCGTCTCTGGTTTAACTGATAACATATGAGTTCGTAACTATGGACCCAACATAACCCTATCTCAATTGTGGCATAATAAGCATTGTAGATGTGCCTTTGCTAATAAACCAATGGCCAGCTACTAACTCTGACTAATCACAATCTCATGTAGGCAGGAATCCTTTTGAAGGAGCAATCCAGAGCCTAAATATTCTCTCATGGCACCTGTGTAATAAATACAGACACATAAAGGCATACTTTTCTGGCCCAACCAATTCCACCCCCGTAAAACTCGAGGGCACGAATGTGCATGCAGGCAGCTTTGGCCAGTAAATCAGTGTATGCCTGGAGTCCCGACAAGGCCATGCTTTGTCAGGCACCGGCAGTATGCAACAGTAAGTGGTATCTCAAGACAATTATTTGAATTTGAGAAAGGCCCCCCTGCTATCCCCCCCACCCCAAAAAAATAAATAATAAAGATGAATAATTAATGTCATAAAAGGAGTCCCATGAATCTTCTGATGTGAAAACGCTTTGAGGTTCCTCACTCGACCCTGAAGAAGGTGGGGGAGGTGGAGGGGGAAGGGGGCTGCACTGTCAGATCCATGCATGCGTGAGGATGGCGTGATGGTGGGGGGTGGGGCAACCGCTGTGACCAAGCCAGCCGTTCCACGCGGTCCATGGGCATCTGGGCCGCACGTGCCCAGGGCCAAACGCTGCTTTAATTAGCGCCCACAGAATGGCATAGGACTCGCAGGCTAAAGGTAGCTAGCTTTTATTAGCACCCACAGAATGGCAGAGGACTCAGGCTAAAGGCTAGCACCCACAGAAAAGGTAGCTAGCTTTTATTAGCACCCACAGAATGGCAGAGGACTCGCAGGCTAAAGGTAGCTAGCTTTTATTAGCACCCACAGAATGGCAGAGGACTCGCAGGCTAAAGGTAGCTAGCTTTCATTAGCACCCACAGAATAGCAGAGGACTCGCAGGCTAAAGGTAGCTAGCGCCTTTAGGTAGGTTTACCTTTAGGTAGGTAGCTAGAATGCCAAAGCTAAATACCCCCTTCAAACTGGCAGAATAGGAGGATAAGAGAGGCGGCAGCCTGGTCCAGAAACTGCAGTTAAATTTTTCAGGTAGAATAGATGCTGAGGGACGGTTTCAGAGATATGGATTAAACCTGGTCCGAGACTAAAAGCCAATTTCAATGCAAATCTCACCTGTTTTTGAGTCTCGATAATGTTTTTAGTCTGGGACTAGTCTTAATCTCTGTCTGGGAAACTGGTCTTAATGTTTACAGCTGAAAGACAATAGTCAGGGCTCAACCGACCGACAGGGCAACCGACAGTTTCCCTTCAACGGTCACCTGACTCAGCCTGATGTTTTTCAGCGATGTATCACATCCTGATGTCTGACAGCAAGCGTTGCACAATTATCCAAAACCGCATGTTTCAGTGAAAGTGTGTTTTTTGGCTGTAAAACGTTAATTTTCAGACTTCCTCCCGAAACAATCTCCCTCATGCCAGGACGTGCTTCCGCGCAAATATCTTGGATGTGACGTTGCTATCCTGTTTGTAAAGTTGCCAAGCAAATGAGGGGTGTGTTTCTTCTCCGGCGAGCTCTGAAACCTTACATCACCTTTCTCTGCTTCCACTTTCTGAATATTTCTTCTGGTAAGAGGTGGATGTTTGGCTGGAATGGGCCATTGACTTAAAAATAACCCACTTCACAGTTTGGTACGTTATTTTTAGGAATCAATCAAAGTCCCAGACGGTATCTGTGAAGGCTAGAGCTAAGTAATTAGATAGGAACTTGTTTTTATCCATGTTTTTTTTTTTTTTTTTACCTAATGTTTTGATCTCACCGACAGCTTCAACCACAGGTCCCCAGCTTGCTTTCCTGGAGACAGGGCCGTACATCCCTCCTGAATAGGGTGTTTTTGCACTTAAACCTTGATCTACGCACTTGTCTTCGGACTGGAAGTCACACTGGATAAGACAGTCTGCTAAATTAATACCTGTAAAGTAATGTAATGAGAATGTAGCACCTTAGTTCTTTAATGAGTTGAAGTTAAGGACAGATGCTGATTGGTTCTGGGCTTGCGTTGAGTGGGGCCGTGTAGTTAATGATTCCTCCAGCGCTTTATCTGCGCTTGGTCAAACAGAGGCAGGAACAAGGCTTTGGTATGTTTGTTTTTTACCACTGGACTGACAGACATGTACCATATGCTGCCTTCAGTCAGAATCAGATGCTTGCGTGTCACTAATGAGCCCCTCCCCCCAGGAGAAGGCAGATCACGGACCCCGTCAGAGGGGCTCTGTCCTTGGGAACTGGTCCCCGTGCCCGTGACTACTGGGACATTAAAACCCCTGCTTGCCTTTCCAAAACAAGCTTTTAAATGAAATTCAAATGTTTATTTAAAATAAAAACCCCTAGTCACTGTTCTGACTGCATCTGGGCAGTTTGTGTGCAGTTGCTGTGTTGTTGAGTATGTTTTCAAAGTTTGTGGCAGTTCGTGTGTGTGTGTGTGTGTGTTTTTTTTAACCCATTTGTTTGTTTAGTTTAGTGTTTATGGCTCTGTTTCGTGCCAAATGGAGCAGTGAATGCTGGGTTTGTCAACATGAAATGCACATCCCTGAGCCTGTACATCCAGTCAATCAAAGGCCATAGTCATACCTGAGGTTTAAAATGACTGTCCAATGCCAGGTCAGAACTGGACGGGCCGCTCCTCTGAGCTGGGTTCTGCTCCAGGGTTCTTCTTTTTACTCAGGGCGGGGGGCAGTGACGGGGGTCTCAGGTCTCAGGCCAGGGATCTATGTAAAGCTGTTTGGTGACGGTGTTCTCGTTAAAAGCACCACACAACTCAATCAAAAATAAAACTGTTTCAGGATGTTTCTCACACTGCTCTGCATAAAGCAAGAGGCAGCCCTGATGTGAATGTTTCAAGTTTGTATTACATTTACATTTTAGTCACTGGGCAAGTGCTTTTAATTCAAGGCAATGTACAGTGAAAGTTTGTGTCAGATATGGGAAGGGAAGAAATAAATCATGTGACCAACACTATTGTACTGGGTGTGAGAAATAACCATGATGCTCCTTGTTTCGTATCTTACATTATCCGGTCTACTTCCCATTTGGGCTTCACTTCTGCAAGTACAAATTGGCTGAAATAAAAATAACATTTCCATAATTTCATTCTGTCTAGGGAGAATAGAGTGAAAAAATAAGCTTTAGTTTCTTCATGGCATATTTATTTGTCATATTTCATTTGGGGAATTTTTTTTTTTTTTTTGATGTTTCCCGGACCAGTGCACAAATGAAAGACCTAAAAGCGTTTCAGCGTGAGGTCTGTCTTCTTTTGAAATGGCTTCCAGGGTGCCAAATAATGTATGAAAGGGACCTTGTGGGGGGTGGGGGTGGGGGGGGTTCAGACAGGGCAAATGAGGCAGTTGCAGGGAAGCCGGGTAAAGGGGGGGGGGGGGATGAGTGGGTCACATGGGGGCCCCACTCTTACATAACCCAGGGGTCCCCAATTTAAACGGTCATTAAGAAGTGGAGACATCCTCACTCA
This sequence comes from Albula goreensis, assembly GCA_022829145.1. Classification (NCBI taxonomy): domain Eukaryota; kingdom Metazoa; phylum Chordata; class Actinopteri; order Albuliformes; family Albulidae; genus Albula; species Albula goreensis. The sequence continues at coordinate 33,501,315 of CM040750.1, forward strand.
GAGCATGACGATGGGGTTGTTACCGAACACCCCCCCACCCCCACTGACCCCAGACGCACAGGAGCCTATTGTCCACCCTCTGCTGGGGCCTGTTGACCAGACCAGGGGCCGATTCGTTTGACATAATGGGGCCCTTTTATGGACCTCGAGGGGCCATGTAAAACTGGTAAACCATCAGTGAGTCTTTGGTGCTCTCCCTGCTTTATGGGCACATGACTTCACCAAAGATTCTGTAGGTGAACCAGAAAAAAAAAACTCCACTTTTGATGCTGAAAAATTCTTTTTACAAGAGAGGGCCGAGTGTCTGATTGGTCAATTAGTCTGTAGAATCTGTGACTTGTAGAATCTCCTCCCCTTTAGTCTCTCACGGTTACAAACCCATTCCAGAAGTAGGCCACGACCGTTCCGGAACATGCTGGATTGATCATCTAACGGTCTCAGCAGAGTACCCTGCTCAGGGCAGTTTTAAGGTCCTCGGCTTTAAGTTAGCCATTGATGACAAACAGAGTCAAAGCCCCTTCCCAGCCCTGGATGCTCAGGCTAATCCTGACCCTGTTATGACCCTGCCACCTATACTGTTTAAAATCCTCGTCGTGCATTGCTGTCAGTTAAACGTGACCTAACACCCTGTATACAATATTTGAGAATATGAGCTCAAAGTTTACTGCACCACAATGAAAGCTGATCCACCCTGGGCCAGCGTAATCTAAGCCAAACCGTGGGTTGAAAACCACCACTGTGGCCAACTGTGTCTCATCAAGTGGCCACTAAATAAGCTTCAGCCTTTGTAACATTAACAGAAAAGACTGCGGTAACTTTGCATTGTGAACACAGAGCGTAAGGGTTTGTTTTTCTAGCACTCACAAAGCCAAGCTAGCTTATGTACTTGAGGGATTTGTCACCCAGAATGTTCCGTTTGTATTAAAAAAAAACCCTGTCCAACAAAAGATAATAAATTTGTGCAAGATTTTCGCAAAGATACGCTCTTCAATCTGTGAGTGTTTTGGCAAAGATCAACTGATATCGTAGCATATGACCTTGGAAGCAAACAGCGTGTCAAGTAAGCGTATACATTCACGGAAAAAAAAGTAGAGCACTGTCAAAGTTCGCCTCATCTCAGTGTTGTGTTTAAACCATGTGGTTTCACAGCCTCATTATGGAACCTGAGGAAGTATAGGCCTTTTTGCAGTGCCCTGCTGCGCTACTTTGCATTTAAAAAGTGCAGCTAGAACTGCGTCAAGCCTGGTTTTGAACACTCCCAAGAGTCTCTGTTTCCGACACGAATCCTGTCAGCCTGTTCCAATGCGCACATGCATTAACAACTCTCACTGTAGAAAATAAAGTACTTCTTTACCAACGATGTGAAATTTAACTTTAACTCGGCTCTGCGTTTTCTTCCCCTCTTGTTCCACAGAGAGAACTCAGACTGAACTCTACTTATAGTCATTTCCAGGAGCGGAGCTCAATCCCCTGGGTTTTGCTTTCTTATCACTGTGTGAACGTTTCTTCCAAAAAAAAAAAAAACACCCAATTATTTTCCAGGTGTCTGAGCTATGAGTGTCCTTGAGAGAATGAGTGCTGTCAGCAGCTCGGTTGGAGAGGACCCATCATTTTTTGGGAGAGTCTCACCTCCAAGATTCGGAACCTGTCCCAAAAATATCTCCACCCCCCCGACTAGATTCAGCCCTGACCTTTAGCCCTGTACCCCCTCCCACCTCCCCCCGTCTCCCAAACTCCTCACCCCTATCTCTCCCTGTGCGTTCTGCGTTGTGTTTGAGTGACAAACAGCGTTAACAACGTCCAGCTATAAACAGGAAGTCCTGCCAGGAGCAGAGCGCCCATGAAGTCTCCTGGGAGAAGACGCAAACAGGTAAAAAAAAAAAAAATTAAATGGCCCAAACGTGGAGTGATACAAACCAGGGCACAACAACCCCAGAACCCCAGAACACCCGCCTCCCCCCACATCTTGAGTAACAGTGCTTTTAGAAGGGTTTTTTCCTCTCCAAATACCAGGGTTTATTTACCTACTGCCTGAACTCTGCCTGCATCTGGACATTAGCAACAGCAACCTGAAACCAACAGGAAATGCCCTGTGACACTTCAAACTTTATTAATATTGTTTAATAATAGCGATAATACGCTTTTGTTGTTGTTGCTTTTCAGGTCACCAAAGGTCACCTCACAGAGATAAAAAAAATAAAACAAGAACAAAGAAAAGAACAATAAAATCAATATGTCAGAAGCTTAATCCTCAATACTAAACATGATCACAACAAAATATCCCCTGTAGAACCTTTTAATATACTGTATATGTATCCATACATTTTAATGATTTAAAGTGAGAGATTTCGATGTCGGCTTGTGTTATAATGAAAATGGAACTGTTGCTGTAAACTGCATAACCCATTGAACAAAGCAACCAACACAAATACAGTTAATACGGCCACACACAGAACTGGGTTAGGTAAACACGGTTCACAGCTCCATGCTTGACGGAAAGTTAACGGTCAACCTTCCCTCCTCCCCGCCCCGACCACCCCCCCACCCCACTGCATGCCCACTTCCTGTCTGGCCCCCCAAGTCCGCTTACTGGAAATCTTGCCATTTTCCAGTCCTGTGAATCAAAAAACAAACACGTCACGAAAAGGTGATCTCCATACATGCGATCGAACAATGCTTTTGGACATAACAATACGAGGCTGAATCAGAGGAAGCCGCGCGTTCTGAAGCTGTTTATCAGAAGAGTCATTACATTATATTCCAGAAATTCAGCACGCTCCCTTATCTAGAGCAGGTTACAAAAACTTACAGTCTTGCACACTGTCCATTCATACAACTGGATATTTAATGAAGCAAATCAGATGACAGAGCCTGCTTATTGGCACAGTGTCTGTACCTGATCTGGGAATTGAACCTGCAACCCCTCAGTTACAAGCCCAGCTCTCTATATACATTCCATACGCTGGCATGCCAATCAGTGCAGTCATCCTGCGAGACACACTCGTTACCCATGAATTTTGCTGCATTCCTCATAGAGAAAGTAAAGAATGAAAATGGAGCGAAAAAAATGGAAAAGAGCTCTCAGGTCCCAGGCTGTCCTGGTGTAGCGATGGTGTAGCATTCTGCAGTCATGACTGGGTTATTGACAATGTGTCGGTGTTTGCTGTTTTGAGCTTTCAGGAGAGCCAGGAACACAAGGCTTCACAAACCTGGGGCTTCTCTTCCCCTCCTGCTGAAATCTGGCCGTGCCGACACCGACCGCAGCTGTGTCAGCACAACAGACAGGGAGGAGGAGGAGGAGGAGAATAAAAAAGACAGAGAAAAGCTAAGGATGAAAGGAGGGATGAGAAGGAGATAAGGGGTGCAGAGGGAAGAGGAAATGCGAGGTTCGGGCGGGTGGGCGGGCGGGCGGGGTGTGTGTGTGTTTGTGTTGGCCAAGCTCATCTTCTCATAACCCATTCCTCCTTTCCCCTGAGGCCTTGAGGACAGGGAGGGGTCTGTGCAAGAGGATGAGGGGGTTAGAGATGTGTGTGTGTGTGTGTGTGTGTGTGGTTGGGGGCAGGGGGTGCCCAGCAGCATGAGTATTTCAGTCTAAATTTTTGTGAGGCACTGGTTCATGGTATTCAATAGAATATACTGTACGTTTATATAATGGCACCGACTGCCTATGTTAACAGTACTGAATATACTGTACATTGATATGGGAGTGTGTTGCATATGTGCAAGGCAGTCAACATTTGGCCAGTTCAAAACCATCCTCTGCTGATAAAGTTCCCCAGGGTTGGAATTCTGAGTGCATTGTGACATAAGCAGCACATCAGCCAATAGGAGACAGGTCTATGGTTGGAGCAGGAATCCAGTTGTTTGCAATACTCATAGAAGATGAAAGAGAACTCACCAACAGCAAACTTACTTATTCAACATTTTGTATAAGCACCAGTGTGCATAGTATTAAATATAAGGCATTTTGATACACCATAACAATCAATGCATCAGTTACCCCTAGTATATAAAATGTTGTACATCCATATGTAGTTTAGGGGGGCATTAGACCCAACCCCCATCTGAACCCAGACCAGGGGGAAGTAGAGCTGGGGGCTTTAAATCCCTCAGTGAGGAGTGGGGGGGGCGTATCCTGTACCCAGGAACAGAGGGCTTACAGGTCACCTCATTTTTTTATTGGTCTGTTTAGGAGGGGGGTCCCCTGCTGTTTCCACGTCTCCACCACAGTGAACTCCACGTCCAGCCTGAGGCTCAGGTCAGCCTGCCCAGCACACTGGATAAGGCCCGTCTAACACTGCCGCTTTGGTGTTCGTCAAGAACAAATCACTGCCATGAAGGGCATAGAAATGCATGCTGACTACAGCAGGTAATTCGGCTTGTCTAGACTCATCATTTACCTTTAGTTTAGTGCAACAGTAGTCATCATTCACCATGGGGAGTTACAGCGATGTATTGTTTTTTAGTGTCAGTTTAATATCCAACAACCATTTAATACCAAACCAACCAAGGGTTAAATGTGTGATGAACTGTACTAATTGAGAAACTAAGTGCACAGTGACAAAATCCATTCCATTCCTGTAAGTCTTCAGAACCAGGACTATCTACCCCCCTGGATAGAGAGCATCTACCACTGCATCAAGGCTGGACTTGAACACTCCAAGGGTCTTTGACTTTGTCACATGACCTGGTAAGCCGTTCCAAGCATTGACAACTCTCAAAATAGTTTTCAACCAGAGAAATGAAACAGTGGATGTTTGAGGTCAGCTCACAGAACTCTATGAAAACACAGTTCTGTTCTCTGCTGGTAAAGTTCACCCCATTTGGAATTCTGATGGAGAGCATTGTGACATAAGCAGTTCATGAGCCAATAGGAGACAGGCTGTGGTGGGAAAGGGAATTCAGTGGGTGGACCTTCACTTGTTGACCAAGATGGAAGAGAAATCAACTACAACAAACAAACAATGCATACTTACGCTTCAATTTGACGAATGTACCCTATTTTCAGTGTGAGCCCCCGCTAAGTCCCAGCATGCCTTGCTGTGGAGGACACCCCATGGCCCTTAGATCCTGACCTAAACATTAACCTCCTAAATCATGTTATCAACAGCAGCTAGCAGTATCTCAGACCCCTCCCTTATCTATGCATGCATTAGCAACTTCATATGTATTCTAAAACTTAGTATGTGAGAGAATATGGGAATATGTTAGTGTGTGCACACTGGGATGTACATTGGTTTTTATGCATATTAATAACTAATATTAATAATTTATGTGTGTGTGTTGGTGTGTAAATGTATGTGATTGTGTGTGTGGATCGGTAAGGGTAACAGTGTGCTCTTACGCCCGTGCATGTGCTAGTCAGTTGGTGTGCGCTGTTTTCTGGTGCAGATTTAAATGTCAGGAATCCAGATTTAAATCTCCCACTGTGCGCTACATTAGTGTGTGAAGCGCCTCACTGTGGTTCGCCTGGTAGGACATTTCAGCTATATGGCAATATGGCAATTTCTGTAGTTCTCCTGCCAGCAGACCACTATGTCAACAAAACAACTGAACAATTAAGCCAAAGAATAAGTAAATAAATGCACAACTATACAAACAAAAGCGCACACACAAAACAGCTGCATGGCTACTTAAAATACTATGACACAAATCCATCAGCAAAATAAATATAAAATAATAACTACAGATCAAAACATCCACACAAAAAAAAAACTACAAATGCATGTACACACACACAATTACACAACCATGAGCAAAACAGCTACAGCTGCAGAGCAAAAAGAAAATACATTTAAAAATTTTGCAAGCCACCTTTCAATAATACATTTAAAAAAATATTACATGCTAACTGATATGTAAATTGCTGGGGCTTATTTGGAACGGGCAAAAAGGTCTATCAAACAGAGATGTCTTTGGTTTTTAATTATTTTTGGAGTGGGTAAACTGCCCAGAGAGAACATATCTCTAACATGTCTGTTATTAATTTCATACACAGCACATCTGGAGATTTCTCCATGTGTTAAGTTTGCACTTCCAAAAACCACTTTATGTGTCAAACAGACACCCCAAATGAGGATATAAACGAAAATGTATGATATTTTATGATATGCAGAGTAATTGAAGAAAAAAAGGAATGTCTGAATTTCATTTAATATCTTTCAGGGTAATGTGCACAACAACAACACAACAACAACAAAACTAACATAAACACACAGATGAAATGGTTAACATGTCAGGAAATCATGCAAGTCAGCACAATCCCCTGGACACTGGACATTGCAGTGTTTACATTATACATGGTTTTTAGAACTGTCTGGCAGCTTTGCTGTAGGAGATCTGAAATAACCACCATCAATAAAGGATAGCGCTGCTATAGAGGCCACATCCTTTCTTCTTCAGTTGCCGCTTTCTCTCTCTCTCTCTCTCTCTCTTGCTCTTTCTCTCTGTTCCCAGCATGCCTGTCACAGTGCATATTTTAATGCAGAAACAAATCTGAGATAATCAGTTCTTTCTATTCAGAGGCTCTGAAACAGATTTCCTTCCACACCAAAGGGCCCCAGATTTTCACTGGGCTCCGGTGAAAAACAGGACGGAGTCGCGCTCCTTCACAGTCAAACGAGGCTGTCCCCCTCCGGAGTGATCACTCGGATTAGGAGAGTCCGATTTCTGAAGAGTCTGTCTCTGTCCCACTAGCTTAGAAATCCGCTCGTTTTTCTCAAGTGCCAGACAATGTGTGCTCCTTAAAGATGACCATCCATGACACACCATGAGACGATGGCCCTGATGGTGACATGAGTAGACAGGTGACATTCAGCCACTGGATCTCGGTGCCTTATGGCACCCACGGACCACCGTAGCTGTGCAAATGCAACTATTGCAGGATGGCCTCTATTTTTATTGCAAAAAGCCTTTGAATAAATCATAATGTAAGAGAGGCCACCACCCAGTGCTCCCACCATGCAAACGTGGACTGTAGCCTCATTAAAGTCTGCTTCACCAGCATGCCAAGCAAACGCAAACAGTGGTACAATGGGGAGGGAGCTGGGCTTGTGACTCAGAGGTTGCAAGTTTGATCCTAAGGCAGGGCATAGTCATTCCCTTGAACAATCTACATCACCGCTATTACATCAGTAATTATTCAGCCGTACGAATGACAAGTATGTAAAACTGTGTCTCTCTGGATGACAGCATATGTCTGCTAAATGCCTTAGGTGTAATACAAATGTTATTCAGCGAATGTTCTGAGCACCAAAAAAAAAAACTGTTAGTTGTTAGTTATCTCCTTGGCCTAATTTACCCTCCCTTTGAAACGCCCAGTTCAAAGCAAACAAGTAGTCAACGTCCTGTATGTATTAACAGTTCCAATGTTTTCTCAGGCTGATACTATTTTTCCGTCTCAGATAGGAGATTCTATCCGCACTGGGCCTACTTGCTAATCCCAGATATAAAGTCAGAAGGTTCGGTTTATCCACACCGAGGATCAAAAGCAAACAATCTTGAGAGCAGGGAGGATCACAAAGTGAAAGTATTTTAAAATTGTACCATAGGGCACAGAGTTTTTCTTCTCTAACAATAATTATATTTCTCTTGTGCGGGCCAAACTGATGATCAAAGTGTCAATAAACGCATCCTTCCAATATAAACTACATCAGCGTGAGATTGTTTCCTTTCCAGAAAGGAACACATTTGTTTTCAGGCTTTTCTTCAGTTAGTTAAAAAAATCTCATTAATGAGCAACCAAAAAGGGCTCCTTTTTTATGCATGCTTCCAAATTTGTTCATAGAGCCAAAGCTGACCTGCTGTTATGACATCTTTTGATGCATAACTCAGTACTCATTTGGTCTAAGACTCAAACTCCATACTCGAGTGTCACGAATTCTAGAGAGGGTGCCTCGGGCTTGAGGCCCCCTGGGGCCTTCCTGTCTCTCGTCCCGAGTCTCAGTCAGTCACGTGTCCATACCTCCGCCCGCCTGCCCGGTTAACGGCCGCCAAAATCTCGTAATCATCCGTGGCCTCGGACCCCCACACCAAAAACGTGGAGAACAATACTGGTCTGTCCATTCTTCCTCCCCCGTGCTGTTGTTTCAGAGCCAGACAAAGAACGCGTTTGTGCGAAGCGTCAAGAGCTCCGTTGTCCTCGGCCCAACTGTGTCGTCAGTCTCCCAGGGTGCACTGCAGCAGTTCGCTCCTCGTGCCCTCGACACGAATCGGCTGAACAGTGACCCACCTGCACACCTGATCTCATTCTCACGTTCAGGTGAGAAATCAGCCAGGTTTCTGAAAAAAGACTTTGTAAAATAAAAAAAAAATGCACAATACAGTAGCCCTGTTAGGACCAATCTCATGACAGGAAAAATACACCCTCTGCCCAGCAGCTAAATTGTATGAGCTGTCAATTGGGAATTTTTTGGTGTGGGAGAGTCTTTTGGAGACAGAATAATCTACTGTCGCAATGCTATTTCGGGGGAAAGAATGTGTCTGGGGTTTTTTTTGTTCCCGGGTGCTGTTCAGCGTGTGACTGCAAACATCGAGCGGCGCTGAAACGTGCCGTTTGGCCTTTCTGGCTGCAACGTTTCTCCTGTTTTACGGCGGGTGCAGGACGGCGCGGCGGCAGCTGTGTGGAGTCTCCTCTCGTTCTGCTGTGTTAAATCCTGCCGGAGTGACTCACGGCCCGGCACGTCCAGTCCAATAAAACACGCTCGTAACTCTGCCGCTCTGCCAGATGCGCCCAAGACCACTCTTTCTGCTTGTTCAGGTCGAGTAAATTCTGCTAAGCACCGTTACACCGCCCTCTCTCACAAAAAAACACACATGCACGCACCAGCACGGACAAACTCTTTTGACCTCTGTCTCTTGTCTGGAAAATGTCCTTCTTTCATTTACACAAGCCCTTACCTCTTTTCTGATATTCCTCTCTCTCTCTCTCACACACCCGCACAAACTCTTTTGACCTCTGTCTGTTTTTAAAAATGTCCTCCTTTCAGTGCACAAGTCTTACCTCTTCTCTTTCAGTACCTCCTTCTTTTTCAATGTAACTCTCACATATACAAACTCCTGCAGACAAACTGTACTGTGTATATCAGAACTTCTCCATCCATCTTTCCCACACTCCTGCTCCTTCCCTCCCTCTCCTCCTGCTCTTTCTCTCATTCTTTCTCACAGTACAAATGATCAGTGTTAATTAGAAGTTTATTTGAGTTTAAAATCCATCACCCCCATAACACTTATGTCAGAGTAAGATGTACTCTATCATAGTTAATTTAACATAGAGCTATTTATTATGCTCTCTCTCGCTCTCTTTATTTTTTTTGCTGATTTATGGTTGTGTGGTTTTGTTCTCTGCTCAGAATGACTCTGTGTGGTTAGGGTCAGAACAGGAGGATTCCTGTTAAAGCACTATAAGGAACGGTAGCTCCTGAATGCACGGGGTGAAGCGATTGTGCTATTGATATTAGCTCATCGGCTCACGGCACACCAGGGACGGATCCCCTGCAGTGAATTAGCGCAGAAATGTTACCAGAGGCCCCAGACCCACCATGGCCTGGCAGAGCGAGGGAAAGAGGCGCGGGGAACACTGCCATTTTATCATTGAGCAAACCTACTTAACCTGAATTTCTCCACAATATATCCAGATGTAACAGTCAGCTGTATGTAAAGATGTAAGCTGGGCAAATCACTGCGCTGTGTGAAACAGCATCTCCTAAGCAAAGGAATAAAGCAGGAAGGTTGGACCGTATTTTTAAACCAAATTAGAGATGGACCAGCTTTCCAAAAATGAACACTGGGTTAGAGGGACTGTCTTTCCAGAGGAGAAAATAAGGGTGGAAGTGCAGTGCTGAGATTTCCTGCACAGGGAGCAGGCTGGGGGGTGGGGGTCGCAGGGTTTTGATGCGATGTTAGAGTGTTGCACTGGAGCCTGATGCGATTCTGCTCCGTCACCATAAACCTGTCCCATCGCATCCTCCTCTGCAGTGATTCACACTGCCCCCGCACACACTCCGGCTCCGGGCTGCGCTGAACGCCCAGGGCTGAGTGCACAAATACGGCACAGACTGAGACAGCCTAAACATGCACACACACTCAGACACTGACACACACACTCACACACACACACACATACACTATAATGCAGGCTAAACATACAGAGTCAAACACACACACTATAATACAGGTCAAACACACAGAGTCAAACACACACACTATAATACAGGCCAAACACACAGAGTCAAACACACACTCAGACACTATAATACAGGCTAAACACAAACACACTCGGACACTATAATACAGGCCAAACACACAGACTATAATACAGGCCAAACGCACAGAGTCAAACACACACACACACAATAGTACAGGCTAAACACAGAGTCAAACACACAAACACTTATAGCATAGACCTGAGTCATACACACACACACACAGTCACATAAAACTTCCATATTTTTTCCTATGTATTTGGATCAGCTACTTTTGAAAAGATTGATTCCTGGCAATTAAGAGAAAGAAAATGAAAATTATAGAAATTTTAAAGGGAGAAATCCTATTCGGAGCTGGGAGTCTAGAAGAACCCTTTTACTGAAACTCCTCCACAGCAGAAGGGACATGGTCAGTAATAAGGGCAAGCAGGGGAAAAGACCCCTAGAAAATGTGGGGTCAATACCTCCTCACCTCTCTGTGCAAGAGTAGAACTGGTCTTTGGGTAGAAAAGGTAACCGTAGTAACTGAAGGCCACCGTGCGAAAACCCTGGTGGGGCTACAGCTGTTACACCTGGGAATCACTGTTACCATGGTTACACCTGGACAACACCCTCAAGGGCAAGCTGGCAATATTTCAGGACTCTGCATCGACGGAACTAAAGAGACATGGGGTTAACTGTTACTCACTCTCTCCAGGACCAGCAACGTCCACGGAGAAACCCTTCTGACCAACCGGTATTAATCAAATTTAACACTCAACCGACCCAATTAGCGTTCATGCCGCGTGACTGCAATTACAGCGAATCCATAGTAGGTTATGGATGGTGGATGGAACCGTTGGTACTGTATCTGACCTCGAGCCCAGCTCCGTAACTGCCAGAATCCAAGATTTCAAGTCATAACGGCCTACATTTCGGGGTAGGATAAAGAGATTCCAGCACTGGGCCTTTCTCACATAAATATGGCTAATGCACTTCAGATATAAATATTTTATTAGCTGCCACAATAGTTGTACATTCTTTTGACAGTATTTGGAGGAGCTGAAATCCCCGCTCTTGCACTTTTTGAATCCCCTGGCAAAATTCTGATGACACGTTCCGTTGAAAATCAGTTAATTCGTCCAGCAGTCTCCGAGTTGGGCTCACACGGAAAAAGCGACGGCTTCTCCTCGCTTACTGGCTTTTTGAACATCGGTAAGATGGAATATTCGTCTCTGCTCTTGTAAAACACATTTTCCAGACAGGATTATAACTGTGCGCTGTCTGTGTAAACCTTCATAAAATGTATCGTTAACAGGCTTGTGAATCTCATCCTGCCCCAGTAAAGCGAGTTTAGAGTAGTTGCCTAAAATAGGACAGTATCTCTCTTCTTTCCTTTTCACTTTTGGGGATCGCGCCCTGTGGTAGGTTCTCATTATCAGCGATATCCGGCCGTCCCGTGTTCCGTTTATAGCCCCGAGGCCGCGGCGCTTCCCTTGATGTGGGCTAGCGGAGCCGCCACGGAGCTCCCCGTCACCAAACGTGGCAAACTGAACAAAGTCCTCTAGGGCGGGGACCCGTTCAGACTGAGCTGCCGGGACACGACCCGATTAAAGACGCTTTATTGAAAGCTCATGGCAAGGAAAGGGGAAAAAAAACTATTAGCCATAGGAGTAATTACAAACTGTAAATGCGCAGCTAACGTACCCCCGAAAATACTTCCACTGAGTTTAGTTACTCAATACAGAGCTATGCTGTTGTTAAAGTAGGTTAAAGTGAGACATGCATAAACTATTGATGCAATATACTGTATTTACCCACAGGGTGAATTTGTATGTAGCACATTCTGGCCAGGCAACATAAAACAGGTGGGACATGTTGATGTTGACGCATGAAGAAATCAGTTGGTCGCCATCCTGCCATTCGAACCTGGATTCAGCACACTGTTGGCAAATTTGTTCATAATTGATAATGAGTTCCTGACAAGGTAGGGAGGTAGGGGTGGACAACATCACTCCACAGAAAATCAGGAGTCCTGGCTACACTGATAGCTAAATCACACCTACACTACATTGACATAAGCCAGTGGCTGCTTAGTCCCCATGCTCAATCTGTGACGTGCTGAGACGTGTATTTTTCAGTTGATTTGATTGGCCAATTTCTTAATATCCACCTCTGATTGGAGTGCTGCCTACACAAGATTTTGATTGGACAGAAGTCGTATCTGGCCATTGTTTATTTGCAAAGCACAGGCCCAGAGTTGGGTGGCGGTACACCCCAGCAGAGTTTTACACGCTTGTAGTTATGATGTCATAGTTATGAGTCCATCAAGTGAAGATAGTGGCTCCAAAAGCCATGAATTAGGACCTTCTGCTGGGCTGGGGCAGGTGGCAAAATTCATTACTATCTCTACTGGCATATGCCCAAATCTACACTAGATAGAATATACACTCAGATGTTCTGACTTGTCAAAAAGATTTAAATTCCTGACTCAATCTGATGTGTGTGGGTACATTGTAAATAAGTGTGAGTTACAGAAAATGTATTCTGACATTCCTTTGTTAGTGTGAGTCATGGGCTCGTACTCCCTCAAACAGAGGTATCAGTGTTAGGGGGGATTCTCTAAGGGATAAACACATAGCATACCATTTTATTACCACTGAAATACTACACTCAGACATTCCTATCCAGAGCACCTTACATTTTTTCACACTGATCTTTTATACAGCTAGATATTTACTTAGACAATTTGTAGGGGAACTACTTTTGTTCAATGGTGCTACCCCACTGTGGAATAAAACCTGCAACCTCAAAGTTACAAGCTCAGCTCTATAAGTGTTACACTACTCAGCTCCCTGTTAGTGATAATCAAACTTGTAACTGTGAATGTTTACCTTTCACTGCCGTTATCACTGTTATCTCACCAAAAAACAAGTGTCTCTTTAAGTTGGCAGGAGGTAGTTGCTACCAACTAGCTCCATTCACATCAAGGGGCTCTGAGTGTCTGTTTGTCAGAAGTTTCTTAGCTTGTAAATACCTGAACATCCTGAAGGATGACAGATGGGCCAAATGGTGACCAGAATATTTTAGGTTAGGTTTGTTTACATAAAGAGTGCGTTGTTATTTAAAGTGAAAATGAAAAGCATGCGTGGAACTCAAATAAGGCAAACAAATGGAGAGACAAGGTTTTTTTTATGTTGCAAACAACATTCAGATTGTATCCCTTTAAGATATAGCGCACAGAAGGCAGACTGCTTTGTGAGTCAGATGTAGGGATTGTATAGGGTATGGTGAAAGCTATGCTACTTTTACATGGGTTACTAGGCTGCTGCTGACTAAAATAGCAAAGTTGAGATGTCAAGGTCCTCATTGTGCAGTGTGAGGGACTCACTCTGTGAGGGGTCGGAACTGAAGTGGGGATTTTGGAAGCGTGGGTATAGTTAGAGCAGAAGGTCCAGCTGGGGGTTGCTGTGTGGCTTATTCCAGTGTGTGGATGGGCCCTACAGTCTGCATCCAATTAAAGGAATTTTCCAGTGTGTGGATGGGCCCCACACTCTGCATCCTGTTAAGGCACTGTTCCAGTGTGTGGAAGGGCCCCACAGTCTGCATCTTGTTAAGGCACTGTTCCAGTGTGTGGATGGGCCCCATGGTCTGCATCCTGTTAAGGCACTGCTCCAGTGTGTGGATGGGCCCCACGGACTGCATCCTGTTAAGGCACCGCTCCAGTGTGTGGATGGGCCCCATGGTCTGCATCCTGTTAAGGCACCGCTCCAGTGTGTGGATGGGCCCCACAGTCTGCATCCTGTTAAGGCACTGTTCCAGTGTGTGGATGGGCCCCACAGTCTGCATCCTGTTAAGGCACTGTTCCAGTGTGTGGATGGGCCCCACAGTCTGCATCCTGTTAAGGCACTGTTCCAGAGTGTGGATGGGCCCCACAGTCTGCATCCTGTTAAGGCACTGTTCCAGTGTGTGGATGGGCCCCACGGTCTGCATCCTGTTAAGGCACTGTTCCAGTGTGTGGATGGGCCCCACAGTCTGCATCCTGTTAAGGCACTGTTCCAGTGTGTGGATGGGCCCCACAGTCTGCATCCTGTTAAGGCACTGTTCCAGTGTGTGGATGGGCCCCACGGTCTGCATCCTGTTAAGGCACTGTTCCAGTGTGTGGATGGGCCCCACGGTCTGCATCCTGTTAAGGCACTGCTCCAGTGTGTGGATGGGCCCCACAGTCTGCATCCTGTTAAGGCACTGTTCCAGTGTGTGGATGGGCCCTACAGTCTGCATCCTGTTAAGGCACTGTTCCAGTGTGTGGATGGGCCCAGTCTGCACAGTCTGCATCCTGTTAAGGCACTGTTCCAGTGTGTGGATGGGCCCCACAGTCTGCATCCTGTTAAGGCACTGTTCCAGTGTGTGGATGGGCCCCACGGTCTGCATCCTGTTAAGGCACTGTTCCAGTGTGTGGATGGGCCCCACGGTCTGCATCCTGTTAAGGCACTGTTCCAGTGTGTGGATGGGCCCCACAGTATGCATCCTGTTAAGGCACTGTTCCAGTGTGTTGATGGACCCCACAGTCTGCATCCTGTTAAGGCACTGTTCCAGTGTGTTGATGGGCCCCACAGTCTGCATCCTGTTAAGGCACTGTTCCAGTTTGTGGATGGGCCCCACAGTGTGGATGCATCCTGTTAAGGCACTGTTCCAGTGTGTTGATGGACCCCACAGTCTGCATCCTGTTAAGGCACTGTTCCAGTGTGTTGATGGGCCCCACAGTCTGCATCCTGTTAAGGCACTGTTCCAGTGTGTAGATGGGTCCCACAGTCTGCATCCTGTTAAGGCACTGCTCCAGTGTGTGGATGGGCCCCACAGTCTGCATCCTGTTAAGGCACTGCTCCAGTGTGTGGATGGGCCCCACAGTCTGCATCCTGCTAAGTTATTGCTCCAGTATGTCCTTCACTGTGTCACCTGACTTCACTCATTTAACTGCACAAAAATTTATCAAAATCCTTTGGGGAAAACTGACAGTATACTCCATGTTTATGGATGTGTCCAAACCATCCAATCCAAACCATATGCCTCACTCACTGCTCTTCAATGTCACTGCATGTACCGGAATGTGATGTAGGAAACAAAGGTAAATGAAGAACTGCATGTTATTATTTTGGCGTTGTGACCTGACTAAACGTTTCCCAAAGTAAACTGAGAGCAACTTCTGTAACTGGGCGATCTGACCTTTTCAAATCAGTTGAAGTTCCCATTTTAAGATCTAAAAGCACCCTCCCCCCATCCCTTCAAATCAAAAACAAACACATTACAGTGAACTGCATGGGCACCTGGCTGCAGGTATGGGTCAGGCAGGCATGGGGTTTTTTTGGTCGCTTTTACATATCCATAAAGATTCTTAAGGTTTTCCTGTTTTTCTAATGACATTCACCTTTGGAACCTCTTTTAGTTTTCCCTCACCTGTAGCTTATCTGAGATAAAAAAAAAAAAAAACACACACACATAAGGTGAGAGATTATCAGACGAGCGTGAGAGAATGTGCCGTGGTCCAAACATGTGAAAGTTGAGACTGTCTGATAATTGTATTTGAGTGAAAATGTGCATGAAGCAAAGGATTACTGTATTACACTGCTGTTCTCATTCTTATGGATTGGGCCTTCAACATGTCGGTGAATGTTTTAAAATTCCGAAGCTAACAGAACTGTAAGAAAAATATGGTTCCCACAGGTAAATACAAAGATACATTGTGAAGTAAAACTATTTTGGCAATGGATGTATGGCTGAACTTGTGGATAAACCAAACTTAATGTCTCCATCTTATTCTTAGTTGGAGTGTTTAATAAAGTGTTCACTGCGAGGGCAAAAAACCAATGGCGACCTCTTGTGGACATTGAGTACACTACACTTTCGGTGGTTTGTGTACAGCGTGTTGCCGTTATGATCAAAGAGCTTTGGGCAGACATAAATGCACACTCGTTTAAAATGAATTTTTTGAGTCTGTTCCCCACAAAAGAAAGTTGTGATAAGCAGAAGGGCAGGGGATAGCTCGCCTCCCGCTTTGAACTTCAAGGCATACTTGTTTCTGCTTTCGCCTTGCCAGGTATACCCCACCAGAATCGCTGAGTAAACGCACCTTTCATCTTAACGAGGTAGAAGTCACGCTCGAGGTCCACCGGAAACCCCTAAAACCGAGGAAAAGCATGGAAACGCAAGCGTAACAGAAAACATCTAAGCTGCACCATAGAGATGTGTGAAAAATACCTCATAAATCATAAAAAAATGAAAAGATTAAAAAGAAATTACGCATGCATTTTAACACACAATAATTTCACATATATAACATTTCTAGAAGGCCATTAATCAGTTTGAGTTGAACGTAAACAGGGATTTTACTGTTTAGGTCCAACTGCTGAAAAGAAAAGTGATGGTTCTTTTCAACCATCACCTCCCTTTTTTTATGAGGTCATGTACTCAGGGAGAAGGCGCCACCTATAGGTAAGAAAATACCATGCGCCCAAAATGAAATTTTACTAACTTACTTACTTACAGCCATCCCCTGTCATGACGGAAAAGTACTAGCATATATATAATTCATTTTTTTTTGTCGGTGAGCCAAATCCTTGCTTTTGAATTCAAATCAATACTTGGACAAACCCTGTGACACACAGATCTATAATCGTTTAAAAATGCTGACAGTGAAAATGGTTTACGCAGAAAAATGGCAGTGAGGGCCATCATCCGTTCCAGACAGTCCAACAAAAAGTCTTTCCTCACATCATTTTTCCTTCCTAATTGGCAGTTTTGTCCCGGCCACGCCTAAGGCAGAGCCGCTTTTGAGGAAAAACATACAATCAATTACCGCTAACTACGCCCACTGTGGTCAAGTGCAGGTTACTTAGTGCGGCACATTAAATTACATTATGGTGCATTACAGTCATTCTGCAGTGGCC
Source organism: Albula goreensis (assembly GCA_022829145.1). Lineage (NCBI taxonomy): Eukaryota > Metazoa > Chordata > Actinopteri > Albuliformes > Albulidae > Albula > Albula goreensis. The sequence continues at coordinate 33,518,440 of CM040750.1, forward strand.
CTTATCCAGAGTGACTTGCATTGCTAGAGGACGCAGGTGTGCCCACAGTAATCATGAAAATCAAAGACTTGTTGCAGCAACACTCTCAGACCAGAGAGAGAGCAAGTCCAGCAACGCTAAAGTGCTACTGAACTAACACTCTCAGACTAGAGAGAGAGCAGGTCCAGCAACGCTAAAGTGCTACTGAGCAACACTCTCAGACCAGAGAGAGAGCAGGTCCAGCAACGCTAAAGTGCTACTGTAGCAACAGTCTCAGACCAGAGAGAGGGCAGGTCCAGCAATGCTAAAGCGCTAATGTAGCAACACTCTCAGACCAGAGAGAGAGAGCAGGTTGGGCAACGCTAAAGTGCTACTGTAGCAACAGTCTCAGGCCAGAGAGAGAGCAGGTCCAGCAATGCTAAAGTGCTAATGTAGCAACAGTCTCAGACCAGAGAGAGAGCAGGTCCAGCAACGCTAAAGCGCTACTTTAGCAACAGTCTCAGACCAGAGAGAGAGCAGGTTGGGCAACGCTAAAGCGCTACTTTAGCAACACTCTCAGACCAGAGAGAGAGCAGGTCAGGCAATGCTAAAGCGCTACTGTAGCAACATTCTCAGACCAGAGAGAGAGCAGGTCCAGCAACGCTAAAGCGCTACTTTAGCAACACTCTCAGACCAGAGAGAGAGCAGGTCAGGCAATGCTAAAGCGCTACTGTAGCAACATTCTCAGACCAGAGAGAGAGCAGGTCAGGCAATGCTAAAGTGCTAATGTAGCAACACTCTCAGACCAGAGAGAGAAGGTCCAGCAATGCTAAAGTGCTAATGTAGCAACAGTCTCAGGCCAGAGAGAGAGCAGGTCAGGCAATGCTAAAGCGCTACTGTAGCAACATTCTCAGACCAGAGACAGAGCAGGTCCAGCAATGCTAAAGTGCTAATGTAGCAACAGTCTCAGGCCAGAGAGAGAGCAGGTCCAGCAAATCTAAAGTGCTACTGTAGCAACACACTCAGACCAGAGAGAGAGCAGGTCCAGCAATGCTAAAGTGCTAATGTAGCAACAGTCTCAGGCCAGAGAGAGAGCAGGTTGGGCAACGCTAAAGTGCTAATGTAGCAACAGTCTCAGGCCAGAGAGAGAGCAGGTTGGGCAACGCTAAAGTGCTAATGTAGTAAACTATGACCAGGTACAGGGGCTGAAATGTAGGGACAACATCTACAGGGCCCTTCATTTGCACAATGTGAAATCTGAATAAGAGAGTGTGGGGTTGAAGGGGGTGGATAAAATACCTAGTGGCTAAGGTGCTTGACTGGATTGGTGGCACCAGCCCCAGGGAAATTTAATTTACCTTGGATAAAAGCATCCGTTAAATGACTAAATGTGAATGTAAACATGCTATAATATGGTAAAGTAGGAGGCTTACGGGGTTTCACTATCAGTGCTGCCGGGATCCTGACGACCTTTAGATTCCAAATGATCTTCCCCTGAAGATGTTTCAATATCTTTGGCAAACAGTGCATCCAGGACTTCCCCCTCTGTGAAGTGTCTAGGAGAGAATGACAGTTTGATAAGGCAGAATTGCTGAAGATGGTTTTTTCAACTCAGAGACAGTGGGTTCAACTCCCAGGCAGGGTACTGATACTATGCCCCTGTGCAAGCTACTGAAACCAACCAGCTTCTGCAACGGAGAAATTGTAGAAACTGATTGAGTGTATAAATGAAAACTGTGTAAGTCACACTGGATAAAAGTGCCTAAGCTGCATGAAGACATTAAGAGTATGATTTCAGTTATGATTCATAGGTGAAATGTGCTTATTTTTATGTCTCTTATCTCAGTGATTAGGCAATGATCACTAAACTGAGCAAAAAAACCCCACTACACAGAAACCTGTGATGTGTGTTTGTCCATGTGTTATCCTATGGTGTGCTCATTTTACAGTACAATACTGAATGTAATTCACAGCGACAAAGCTTTTGTATTGTTTTGTTTTTATTCAATTATGCCATATTTTTTTCTGTTGCTGTCTTGACTAGGACATACTTGCACAATGTCAATACAGGTGCAGAATGTTACTGGAATCATTCCAGGAGAAAAATAAAGGTAAAAAAAGGTAAGTGCCAACCTGGTGGAGTAAAAATATGTGTCATTGTATGATGTCATACTTGAAAAGTTCAAATGTACGCAGCTGTGCTGTAATCTAGGATGTCAGAATGGACACGACACAGCACTGACTTGCTAGAATCCTCTTTCAGGCCCCTGTGCTGATTACGGCTGACCTACATCCCATTGATCGCCAGGGTAAAACTGCTCCATTTTGCCTGTGTTGTGCATGAGAGAAACGTGCAGAATAAGAGAGAGAGAGAGAGAGACAGAGGGATAGAGAGAACAAGAGGATGAGAATAACACTGCTCGGTGCATATTGCCATGTATATGAAAGGCTCTCACAGCATGTGTTATGATGTTTTTTTTTTTCAGATGGTATGACACAATTGATGGGTACGGCAAGACATTCCTGCTAATCATCCACCTGATCCAGGAACAGTACCTGACTGAGGCTGAATAAGGAGCTGAGCTCTCTCCCCCCTGGATCTGGGTCCTTTGTGCTGGGAGCTTATGCAAATAGCTTCTGTCTCCCTCCTCCTCGATCTCCTCTGCTCTTTTTATTATTTAAAATGTTTTTCCTCTGAGAGTCTTACAAAAATGAAGATTGCTTTTTTTTTTTTTTTTTGCTGAAATTGCCGTCAGGAGGAGGAAAGGAGGGGCTAGTGATCGCTTTTCTTTCTCCACGGTGAGTCATGCAAAGGATGGCAGTCGTGACTATTGAGGAGTATATCTCCAGTGCTTGTTAAGTCCACTGCAAAACTGGAGTGAAGCAGGCACCCTCCTGCTGTGTGACACATGCAGAACAGATCTCCGATTTCAAATCTCCTGTGACATTTGTTAGTCTGACTTCACTGATTCCACTGCAGGCCGGCTGTAGCCAACACTTTTGTGAACTTTTCTAAATTCCTTTGTCTATTTCATGCTATTGTAAAACTTCCCTTTCCAGGCAAATACATTTAGCAGCCATGTAAATATTTATAAAGGCTGACAGCTTCCTCTACTTCTATTGAGAGGCAGTAGATACAAAAGCATGATTATCCAAAACTCATGTGGTGCATGTTAACCTTCTCTGTAACTGCCGAGTTATAACATTTGCAACTTAGCTGACCTCTGACCTTTCCCCAGATACGTTAGCAGGTGCTCTGATGAACACTTCCCCATCCAGGTTAAGTATACATTAAAAGCTGCAAAAAGAACTGAGAACAACAGAGAAGTTCCTCTGCTTCTTCTAGGAGGTAGTGTCATATAAAGAACTATTCTCCAATTTCAAAACCCACATGGTGCTTTTAGCCCTGTGTGTTTCATTTCTTTGGCTGCCCTTTTTTTTTGCCTCAAAGCGAACTTCTTCATTTTATTTATTTAGCTCACTCTCCTTTATCAACAGTGACTTGAACAGCTGACATTTCTTTCTACAAATCCGTTTATACAACTGGATATTTGCTGAAGCAATTCATGTTAAGTACCTTCCTCAAGGGTACAGTCGTACAGCAGCCCTGACAGAGATCCGAATGTGAAACCTAACAATTTCATAATGCTACACTCATTTCTGATATTTTGTTATGTGATCCATGTTTTACCTTAAACACATGGCCGTTTGAACTGAGGGAGGCTAACAAGATCTGAGACTAAAAAAAAAAAAATCAAAAGCTCTGGATGTGGCTTTGGCCCAAGGGGACTCTTGGCATTCCAAGAACAAGTTTACTGAGTTGCCATTTTATGTGACATTTGCTCTTGTTTGTCATGCAGGGTAGTTTGTGGACCATTTGAAAATGAAGGCCCACTGGTGTCACTGCCATTGATAGAATACAAAATGGAAGCCATGGTCACAGAGTTTTTCTTCCCCTAATTTAATGGTGAGACAGAGCAAAATCAGAGAGCAAAGAAAACAAATGCACCGCTTAACCATCGACCTCTGGACTGTCCGCTTCCTCATCCTTAAAACATGTTTTTCTAAACTCTATTGTTGGGGTAACTAATCCTGGTCCATGTGGGACCCCTTTCTGCTCCAATATTCAGACCAGCCGTAACCGACCAGAACTATAACAAGTTGTTTGTTGTTATTAATTAGACAATCAGTGTCTATTGAGGAATACTTTATCCTCTTAATGCCACATTTAATAAGGAATAGATATTGATCTTAAATGGTGTAAATCATGCAAAGAGGTCACATTTAATGTAGATTCAGTAGCTGTTCTTCTCAGAGATGAAAAAGTGCACAGTCTGAAAGTGTGCACAGCTGGCCTTTGACTACACCATTAGTGGAAAACAAAGACTTCAAAAACAAAACAAATGAACCAAGAGCCAATGCGACATAGTGTCAAAATATGTTTATCAGCACAAGATATAGAAATCATAAACATGTTTTCAATTCCCTTAATTACTTGATTGTCTGGAACAAAAAAATCTACATTCAGAGAAGCCCACGCGGACTGAATATTGCCCAGTGGCAGGGTTGGCAAACAAGGGCCATCCTTCATTCTGCATTTCATGTCAACTTCTTCTCTTAAATATTTAATCAACCTCCCTCATTTATGTGAATTCCTGGTTAGCTCATGAAAGCAGGTGATGACTGCTTTATGCCTGTATAGAAAAAGTGTCATTCTGATCGTAGCATAGTTAGCTGCTGTTAGGTGTATGAAGCTAATTAGCTAACTGGGCATGGGCAGCGGGTGCTCGCTCAAATCTGCTGACGCAGCAGTACCCCAGAATGGAGCCGCCCATTCCTGCCATATGGCAGCAGCTCTAAGACTTGTTTTTGGGGACTTTGTCACAGCTGATCTCTTGGTCAATTAAGATTTTGGAAAGCATGTGCTTAATATCTGTCGTCTTTGTTTTGTTTTTTTATTTTTTTTTTTTCGCAAAAGCATCTTTCCTTGTGAGGCTTAATTCTGCACAATTTGCTTCAGTTTCAGTGGTCAGATGTCCACACTTTAGGCAACCTCACTGATTTCAACTGTAACATTAAAAGTGTTTAATTAATGAATTTCAGCTTGTCACAATTGAGGACTGAGGTTGAGAAACCTTAGGGGTTACAGTTGTGATGCATGCCATGAAAGGAGTCACTGATACGGTGTGGTAGCTCCTTCCACTTTTGGTTCAATGAAACGTCATCCCCTCAAGACGAGACCATTGTATAGTTAGTCACTGGGCTGGTATACATTTTACCTACAATACCATATCACCATCTGATTGATAGTAACATCTCTCTCCATAGCTACAGAAATGAAATTACAGCTTGTAGCCTTGTGGCTAATATGCTTGACTGGGCCCAGAAGGTCGGCCATTTTAGCCACAATAAAATCGCTGTAGCTTTTGGGCCCTTGAGCAAGGCCCATAACCCACACTGCCTCTGGGGATGGATTGGCTATTTTAGTCAACATCAGGTCACTTTGGATAAAAGCTAAATAACTAACTACATTAAATATGAGCAGTTTTTACCCAAAGAGCAAGGTCGTGCCATACACGCATACGAACACTGACATCAATTCTCAGACATTGCATCATCGCGCAACTCAATTTTCAGCATTAACGATGTGATCCGTAGCTGAAAAGGTGCCCCTTCAAGTAAATATGTCCGACATTCGGAGTAGTATTTATTCACCAGACCCATAATGCGATCCAGTCTGGAGTGCCCCCGCCGAGGCTGCATGATATATTTCTGTCCGCCCGACGTTGAGTCACTCCAGAAACAGACTAAATAAGGCACACGAGGCTCTCGGGGAAGTGGTTATCTCCAGGACGCGTTAGCGCTAGATAATGATCATTCAATGCCACGCACCGGTTGCTTCTGAAGGAAGTCCTGTTACAGTTTTTCGATGACACTCCTGCAGTCTGGAGAGTGATGAAAGTGAGGGCCCGTTGCTAGTATGGACTGTTTGCAGTTTACTGGCGTTCTTGGCCTTTTGCATGTCTAGCAGTAGAATAGGATTTTTATTGCAGTGGTCTAAACAGACATTAGAGATGTGTGAGACAATGAATGTGTGTGTGCATGTAAGGGTTACTGAGTGAATATTGGAGTTCATGTGTGTGTATTTTGAGTGAGGAAGTGAAATCAGGTAAGATGTGTATTTGTATGTGTGTGCATTCAATGACAGCGTGAATAAATCAAAGACACATTTCCCTGGACTGGCCACTCTAGTCACCACCAAAAACACTTAGTCAGTGTTGCAACCTCCAGATTTTATAATTAAGAGTCTCAGACATACTGTCCCTTTTCTGGTCAGCTCTTCACTTATAGACAGGCAACTTAGAAAGAATCAGAACATATGCATGATTTCAGGAGAAATAATTTTTTAAAATATGCAAATTATCTCATAAAACAAGGATCTCATATAATATTGATTTTAGAGAAATGAGGTAAGATGACAGAAAGCCATGAAAGCAAGTTATTGTCTGAATGTAAGTTATAATATCCATTAAGATTTCTTTTTTTGCATACAATAGTGCTGGTTTGCTTTATTTCAGTTTATTCAGCCAAATCACCGCAGTAGAGCAATAACGCCACAGAAATTGTTTGCCTACGCTCTGAATTCGTCGCGTCTTCCCAAAGTGCATAACACTGTCTCGGGACGTCAGTTGGGCCCAAAAAAAGGCAAATGTGTTTGTGTCTTCAAAACATGCTGATGGGTCACCACCGTGTTGTTAAAAAGCAGACATTACTCAGGGCGCACAGTCCTGCGGTTCACCCGCGATGAAAACATGCTTCAAACTCACTGAGGTCTCAATTACATTACAGAACAGATGCGATCTTACTGCAGTCTCATTAGATTACCTTAGTGGGAGGAAAGAAAGAGACATAATGAGTTCAGCTTTGTTATTTATTAATTTCGTTGACTATTTTGCTGCCCCCAAAATGTCTCACAAGGGAAATATGTTGCTTTCATAACCGGTTTTTTCCTTGTTTCATTTCTTCAATTTGAAATGGTTTCCATGTCAGTATTATGGAAGCCATTAGTACAAAGACATGGAGATATTTGAGTAGCCATAGAAAAATGAAAAAAGTAAGTTTCTTTTCCCATTCCTGTTGGCATGTTTTAAATTATAACCAGGCTGTAGCCCTGGATATGACAGTTGTTTCTTTTCTAACTGTATCATTAAAAGTCACAGGGACAAAAAATAAAAAATAAACACTTCAAAGCTGCCACATGACCCTAAGTTAGACCACAAATAAAAAGGCCCAACATAAAAAAAAACAAGTGGAATTTACTGGCCATCTCTGCCTTCTTTAAACCAGAAAAATGGTTACACTCTTCAAACAAACAAACAAACAAAAAAAAAAGACTGGTTGACTTTGGTGAGTTGCCGGTAGTTTAAGAAATAGAATTAATGAGTATCTGGACGTGACACCTGCAGGTGCCTGGTCTGCCAAGGGAGGGCACCAGAGAGCAATGAGACTGGTGAGTTTAACTGGCTTACCCTACGATATTTCACCTCTTTGAATGGTAATACCTGCCATTACAGTAATAGCTATTCAAAGCTCTTTTCTCTATACAGAGCCTGAAAAGGTAGCTCTCCCATCTCATTTTGAGATCGGGAGATTTCTTTGTATCCTTTTCCTGTTGTTCCCTAACTCAGGAAATGGTTTCTTTAATGAGTTTTGAGGCTTTCGCTGGGCACTCAGCAGCAAATTCAGATGCGGATCAGAGGTTTGCGTTTCTCTATCCTGTCATAATTACTGCATGTACTCTCAGGCTTAGCTGAGCTGGATTCTTTTGAAATGCTTGATGAGAGTGATGTCAATAAAAAAAAGCAGGTTTTTACTTTGTTTTTATAAAAGAAATTGTGGTATGTATTTATCTTTCACAGCCTGGGTAATTTTGCTTTATTTTCTTCCACCACAGCTACATCTATCCTTTTATTTCCCCCCAGGAATTTGATGCAAGTTGGACTCACGGAAGCCAGTTTGGCATACGAAGAGAAGGCTGACCTCAACCACAACAGCAAAGGGAAGGAAACCTACACATTTTCATACACAAATATAGATGCATTCAGATGCAGAAAGCCGCACAGCCTCTTAAGGACAGGACTGAACTTAACATGACATCCAGCCATGCACAAGCTGGCTTGACTGAAGTCAGTGCTTTATTTTTTTGCAAAGTAAATTAGAGCTTCGTATGTTGCATCTTACTGACACAGCTCTCAGCTTCAGGTAGGTGAAGAATGCAAAAGCAGGTGGTGTGAAACAGGTATTGTGGGGAACCCTTTGTGTCTGGCAGGGTTCTCTTCTTTATCATGGTAATTGGAGGCTGGTCCTTTGAAAAAACTAAAGTAAACTTCTCTGTCTCGCTTTCATCTGCACTTCTGAACAGTCAGCATTTTTCTGGTTCCTGATCGTTTATCCGTAACTCACATTACCTTTAATTGTGTGGCTGAATGGCAATGTTGTTATATTTTAATAATGATTAAAATTATTAATTATGAAACACCTGACTGATCTTTTGTGTGGAATTCAAACAGCAAACAGGACCTTGAATTTGAACCTGGCAAGAGCAAATAAGGACTCATGGGAATGAGATGTGTGAAAGCTGAGATGTTGGATAGGCTACAGACGCAATGCCCCACCCAAAATTTAAACCTGCAAACCCTGGGCACCACCCTGTGCTGCTGCAGCCAGGTGCTCCAGTGTGTGTGGGATTCAAAATCCTCAAATTCTCCTGTATTTCACTAAAATCGATTGCACTTGCACTGGCTACCCTGTGGGTTTGATGGAAAACGAGGTCAAATCTTCACCTGTAGGTTGAAAGTAGAGTTCATCCCAGCACTTCTCTGAGTCAACAAGGTCCTCATTAGCACCCCCCACCCAAGCCACCATCACCACTGTCCCCAAGCTTTCCATTGATCTATGGACAGTCCATCACAAAAAAGACAATTCTGTACTTCTCATTGATTCTGTGAAAGGTTCAGGTTTGGTTGAGTGACAGCACATCTATTTGCAGCAAATGTACTTACAACAATAGCATTTGACATTGCTGACATGTTCATGTGGTTGTCAGGCTTGCAGCAAATGTATAACTTTAAACTCAGTCAGTCGAGTGATGAGTTCAAAGGTGAACCCCACAGTACCCTTCTCTCACAGGCTCATTCTGTATGAAGCACATCCACAGGGCTCTCTGACACTTGAGGTCTATGGCTGTTGAGTGCAGTGCTTGGGCTCATTTGCTTTGGTAAACACTCCACTCAGTAAATTAAACCTTTTACAGGAAGGGTGCGTTTTGGTGGGGAGACTTGCCTGATACACTTCCTGCCTCACTGAGAGGACGTATGCACGCAAGCTGTTACAAAACAGCATATGATTTTAAAAAAATTAAAAAATCCCTCCAGAAGCACAAAATCATTGACCTTAGATGCAATTCCTTAGGAGCAGGTTATTGAAGATTATGTCACAGTGTGTATCATGAATGAATGGCTGGAAGAAAGCAAAACCCAAATCAAAAAGATGACAAGAGTAACAAGATACAGTTAAACCATTCTTTATTATTTCTCCTGAATTAGTTTACGCTGGTAGAGCGTACTAATATGCACATGTGGCAGAAATGTTTATAGTGGTTCCCAAAAGCTTTAAGTGTGAAGTCCCATAAAATGACTACTGTCTGGCTGAGGAGACACACTTGAGTTTGGATAATTGTTTTAGCTTGCCTAAGCTGTGATGTCATGTATGTCACTGTTCCTTAAGAGACATGAGTTTACTTTTTACAGCAAGAAAATGGAATGATAATATTTATCATTCAGTTGCCAAATTAATGTAAACCAGACAGGACTGACTTTATCTGAAAGGCTAAAATTGAGAGTTTATGAAATGTGGAAGTGCAAACAAAATGTTTGAGACATGGCAACAGATGAGCCATGTTTCTGCCGGACTGCATTGCAGCTCCCAGTGAATGCAGCACCCCATGAAGTCAAGGTCAGTATGGGAGAATTATTCTCTGACAATCAGGCTGGAGGGGGGGAGGGGGGGAGGGGGGGGGGGCGGGGGTTACCATGCCACCAGGTCCCTGTGTAGCAGAAATTACCCACAATGCACCCAAGGCTGCCCGTGCCCTCAGTCTTCCCCTCAGGGGAAATTATCCAGAATGGCACTTGGCTAGTGAGGCAGTTGACTGATTAGAACGGGCCTGCTGCTCCCAGAGAACATGATGCGTGTCACCCTTTGTGATGTCACAATGGGTATGGTACTGGTGCATGGCAGAGTGAAGCCACATGCGTGCCATGTCTCCGTTACACCTGACAGAATACACAAAAACCTGCCCATAGCCTGCCCTCACCTCCATTCATATTTTATTATTATTTGTTATTATTTATGCATGCACTTGGCATCTTTGCAGGGAACCACCTACAGGAGTTGTTATGAGTTTGGTTAACACTTTAATAGGGCAAACTAACAAGTCCTTTGAACTTTTTGGGCCACATGTTCAAACAAAGGGATTATTATGCCTGTCGTAAGGAACCCAAAGTTTTGTTATTGCAGTGCAATCTTAAAAGGGTGTGCTTTTACAGACTAAGGAGATAAAGTCTCATTCAAATGTGTGATGAAAGGGTCGGGTGCCACCACTGGAAAATCCTTACCTTGCTAAAATTGTACTCGGTCGTGGTTCTTAAACCAGTGTTTTTCCACTGGCCACTGAAACAAGTACTATTTTGGACACAAACTTACTTGCATTACTAGGATGGGTGTGCGTGTCTGAGAAAAGACTTGCCATATCCATACGGTGGGGCAACAGTTGGCCTGTTCCTGGTGCACCATGGACCACCAGGATTGGACCACAGGGTTTGCCCAGACCACAGGTGAAAAGACCAGTGACCCCCAGTATTTAACGTTGCATGTTTGCTTGCCCTTCGGCAGGTTTCGCGCAAAAGTAAGTGGCCATAATTACCACGTGCTTCACGCAAATCTGTGTGATGTCATCACCATGGTGACGAGCAGTCTGTATTTTAAAAGTGATTTTGTTTTACTGACCACACTACAATTTTCCCGGACTGTAATTTAGGGTGCATCTGGTATTGGCGAAGCAGAGATCGCGTGGCGTTGGCTAATGCGGTAGCAGTACGTGTTAGTGCATAGGACAAACAACTCCAAAGAGAAGGCGATTTATCGTTCGGAGCGTGTGAATTCTTTGCCAGACCTGAAGGGATCTCTCAGTGTAGGTGCCGCAGAAAGTATGTTTTAATTCCCGGGTGGCACCGTGTCGGGAACCACAGGTTCCTCTATAATTACTGCGTGGATGCACTTAGATGAACTCCTGGTTTCTGTGCTCTGATCCTTCCAAAAGCACAAACTTGACGGAATCAAAGGTCATACTTAACTCATGTGGACGTAGAATTTCATGACAGCGTTCAAAGCATTCATGAAACATGAATGATGCAGAAACACGAAACCAAACTGCCATGCCGGTATTTTCATATTCCTGATGAAAGAAATGATCATTGACGAATAAAACCGGTATTTTTTATTTTTCAATATTTGCAAATGAACGACAGACAATTACTATCATATGACCATGCCGTCATACTGTCTTTAGTAAAACAAACTGAATTAAATGTTGTTTGTGTCTCCATTTGGTCTCATTGAGCCCCGTCATTCCTGATTTCACTTGCTGCAGCTGCTGTGACCGCCTCGAGCTGCAATGCAGGTCCTCAGAATGAAGGGCACGGAGAAGGTGTGCGCGCGTGTGACGGTGCGGGTGGGGGAAGAGGAGGATGAGAGAAGAATATGGGTACAGCACACCGACTGAAAACAGAACATTCTGTCTGTGTGGATCATCGAGAGATGTAAAACATACACACACACACACACACACACACTCCTGCCTTAATTATTTAGCCCCTGCAAATACTGCGACCCGCTCCAGCAGTGAGAATGTTATTGACCCTCCTCTCCAGCAGATGTCACTGTGGAGGGCAGTAAAATGCCCCCGCCCCCCCTCCCTTTTCTCCTCCCTCCTCTCCTGTTCAAACCTCCCCGAAAAGATAGGGGGTGTATTTTGAAGGTTGTATTTAACAACACGGAGTACTTCGCCCGGCGCGAGAGGGACTTTCATTATGGATAAAGGTGCAGGCAAACTGCAGTAGGATCAGATGCACATCTTGGGGTGCCGTGGAGAGCAGCAGACCACAAAGTTGGCTAAGCGTTAAATAAGTCTTACCGTGACGGGACAGGGGACACCACAGCTCGCTAGCTGGGTAGCTGGCTAACTACAGCCAGGTGAATTCTCTCTGGAATCGAAAAGACAGTTTGACAGTCAGAACGGATCTGCCCCCTGGTCGGACCTCGCACTGTCACTCTTTAACAATACATTTCCTGGATGTGGACACCTCTTCTCTCTTGACAGCGCAGCTAATTTGTCTGCGTAGCCGGATAGTTCCCTGGCGACCAGCAGTTTATGAGAGATGAGCACCCGTGTATTTTGATCTATGAACTGTATTGTAGCTTGCGAGCTGTCTCACCACTGACACCTTAGCTACAATGATTCGTCATTCGCACGGGATTCAGGTGACTCCGGATTAGCTAACGTTACCTGCCTGAATCTCTGTCGGGTTTTCAAAGTCGTTAATCAGTGCGCATCGATGAAGATGAGGAGCTTGAAACTGCTTCACCATACAAGTCACGTAGCCAGCAAGCCACATTCCACATTTCCTGCTTTCTCTTGCTAGCTAGCTAGCTACCTGGTGTGCGGCTCTCGCTCTCCTCCTTGGCATCCCGTTGCGGTAAAGCTAGCCAACTAGCTAGCAAGTTATTTCTTTTTTTGAATGGGTCTTTCTTTAATGTCCCAACTTTAAAGCTGATAAGCCCATTCATGTCTGCTGATTAGATAGCTTTCTTGCTGTCCATATAGTTAGCTAGCTAAGCTAATTAATCATTTGTTTTGTCGCTAGCTAATGAGCAGAATACTTCTGTTCACTCAAACAATTTCCAGAATGCCTTTCCGTGCACTTTCACGCATGGCAATCAGCCTGAAGAGCGTGTCCGAGCGGGCACTGTTGCTCGTGGTAGTAATGATGTTCCTATCCAGTACCGTGTTACCTCTCGGCGCTGCGAGCTCCCCCGCCCAGAATGGCAAAGGGGGAGACGGCCACCACCAGCAGACCAACGGGCCCCCTCACTCGGGAGCCGAGCAGAACGCCACCAAAAAGGCCTTCCCCGTGCTCTCCTTTGACTACCATCACGTACAGCAGCCCTTCGAGATATCCCTATGGGTGCTGCTAGCTTCTCTGATGAAACTGGGTAAGTTGTGGTCTTTTATTTTTTCTAACTGATAACTTGTCTGCATGCTAGCCAAGTACCTATCTAACTGTTGGGGCAGCTTGTTTGACTTGGTATCTTCTAGCTCGCGAGTTGAATAGTAATACGGCATTGCGACATGCTTCTTAGTGAAAACGTTCTTACCAACTGTAGTTTTATCATAAGTGATGAGAGTGTAATTACTTAATCCGCCAGACGGATTGTCTAGCCGTAACCTGTAAAAATACGCAGTGCCCACGTTGGTTAAGACTGGAAGTGTCATCAGCCAAAAGTTTGTCAGGAAGCCAGTTAATACAAGTCGAGGCAGTGAGTACCGAGGTGCGGTGGCTGTCTGTTTTGCTGCTGGGTTAATCCAGTGTATGCCGCGTTTCTCTCCAAACTTGGGTCACAAATGATGAAGCATCAAGAAAGGTTAATTGTTTTAAAATACACGCTTCAATTTCTAATGAGGGATCATTTTCCCCCTTGATACCGCATTGTCTAAGAAGCACACATCTGTGTCAGTGTCAATTATCTTTAATCCATACCTTTTTAAGTTTTTTATGACAAAGCAAATGTTAGCGGTTAACCAGTCCTGGGTTGTTAATGTCTGTTACAGTACAGAATAATGGAACTTCAATTTCGTGGTGTCAGTAACGTGTTGATTGAAAGATGTGCATGAAAGACAGCCGTCATACACAGGAACACTTCAGGACCAGAGTAGAACGTGTGTATTGAACATGAGCTGTGGGGAGGAATGCCCCTCGTACAGCAAATGTTTGCCAGTAATACAGATCTTATACCCGCATCGCAATGAATCTGTCTGTCCTCTAACACTAGCACTGAAAAGTCTTTGAATGTCATATCCTTAAGAAGTTTTCAGTTCTCCAGACACACTTTGCGTTAGTCATGCCGCAGTAACGAATTCACAGAAAGCACAGATATTGAAACGCTAGTTTAAAAACTATTAGTTACTTACTGCCCACAACTTAATGCCTGTTACACGTACGACTGTTGCCAGATGTTGTAGAATCAAAGTATCTTTAAACAATTAAGTAGAGAAATAACTGAGTATATCTTTCCTAGCTACTGATTCTTGCACAAATTCAGCTGTCAATTAGGTACTGTTTTTTTGGTCAACCTGTTTCTATACGTGATGCCAAACTTGCTGTCCCATATTAAACACAAAGTGAGATGTACTGCATCACTGTAAATTGTCATAGAGACGGTAGTACTTCCTGAATCATCAAATTCCACATGAACTTCGCGCGTAAGTAAATATACAGCAAAAAAAATCCAGGTGGACTTTATATAGGTCAGACAAAATGCAGGCCTTGTTGTGAGTGGATAGACTGGTTTCCAGAAGCATTATGAATGATGATTGATTGTGAAAGGGCAAACAAGTTTTGAAAGTTGGCAACGTCCACACGGTGCAGTTCTGTTGAGTGGGTGTGGTGGAGAGGGAGGGTTTTTCCAGGGAACTGCCAGTGTCCAAAATCTCAGTCTCAGGAGAAGCTGGCGAAATTCAATGGAAGGACGCGTTCAGCTGCGTTCTGTCCGGGAGTGACCCTGCAGTCGCTAATCTCGTTTTGGCGGTCTCGTCTGCGTGACCCTCCTCTGGTTGTCTGAATGAGTCCGGCTGGCTAAATTACCTGGCATTTCTTTGTAACTGGCTGTGCGGGCAGCTCTCTGTGGCATGACTTGGCAGATATTTTTTTTTTGAAGTGTCTGGTGTGCTGTGCGAACGAAAAAAGCAAAACCACAAGGTCTGTGATGTTCTGTTCCTGTTGGGTTTAGTGAGCTTTGTTTCCCTAGAGTTGATATGCCAACCAGTCACAAACTTACACACACACACACACACACACACACACACATACAAACAAGCCTGAAGACAGGCAGACTCGCACACAAAGATAGACATTGTCACTAAGTGCAGCCACACATTCATGCACGCACACTCAAGACAGCCACAAGCACTCATCGGCACGGGACAACAACAGATACACACATCCACATAGAACCAAAGGACAAACATACACACACAAAACACACACGCCGATTCAGTGCAGCCATACACAAACCCACACATACACACATACTCACAACTTTGACAGGACAGACTCAAACACACACACTCTCTTACCTTCCATTATCTGCTAACTACTTCTGTATCTTTTCTTTCTTCTTATTGGATTTACTTGAGGGACACTCCTCCTCCTTGTCTTCTATCTATCTTTATCTCACTGATGCACGCTGCCTCCCTCTGCAGTCACCCCCCCCTTCCCCCTTCCCTTCTCTGTTTGGGATGCAGAGTTGCCTTTGCAGGTACCTGCGGTGCCTCCCCCTGCACCCCGGCAGACGCAGTAAGGCGGGGGCACCTGCAGATCCACCCACCTGGGGGACAACTGGGGGGGTCTGCCTCACACAACCTGGGGAGGCCCCTACAGCCCACCCCACACCTGGTAGCTGAGGTGCTGCAGGTCAAGGGAGGTCAGAGAGAGAGAGAGAAAAGGGGGGATAGATTAAAAGGGATACATGGGGAGAAAGTGAGGGAGTGGCAGAGAGGGAGGGCGAGAGAAAGAGAGGGAGCGAGGGAGGGATGGCTGCATTTCGAGAAAGAGAGAAGGAGGGATACAAGTGGAGAGAATCACTTGGAGAAAGTGAAGGAGTGTGTGAGAGTGAGGGGGAGACCTCTGACGCTCTGAAAAAGAAAGGATACGGCCTTTGTAGCAGTGCTATACTTTATTAATGATGGTTATTTCAGATCCCCTGCAGCAAAGCTGCCAGACAGTTCCAAATACAGCATGCATCACAAGAACAGTGCTGAAATTGCCCAATATCCCGGGGTGTCCAGACTTGTCATGTTTTTTTGAGGTGAGGGAGACGAGGGGAGTCAGGAGGAGTGAAGGAGAGAGGAAGTCAGAAAGATCAAGTAAGGGAGAGAGGGAGAGAGAGAGAGAGAGAGAAGGAGGGTAAGGGAGAGAGGGAGACGGAGAGCAGGGGAGATGTTGACCTTCAGCGTGTCTGCTTCCCTCCTCCCATCTCGATGCTGTACTGAAGCCCGTGTTTTATCCAGCCTTGCAGCTTTGGTGCTCTCTGCTGCTGCTGCACTCTGAACCACTGTCACTGCCCCATACTGGAAAACTGCTTTATACTCCACTATTTCCATCACCGCATTATGAACTACTGTAGCTGCTACATACTGGACAACTGCTTTATAGTCAGCTATTACTACTGCTGCATTCTGAACTACCGTTACTGCTGCATACTCAGCTAGTTACATGCTCAACTATTGCAGCTGCTGCATACAGAAACGCTGTTAATGTTACATACTGGACAACTGCTTTATACTCAACTGTTACGACTGCTGCGTACAGAACTGCTGATACTGTTGTTGCTGCATACTTGGATATGGCTACATCCTAAACCATTGATACTTCTGCATACTCAGCTACTGTTACATAATCAGCTACTAATACTGTTACATTCTGACCTGATACTGCTACATACTCAGTTACTGTGTACACACTGAACTACTAATACTGTTACATTCTGACCTGATACTGCTACATACTCAGCTACTGTCTACACACTGAACTACTGATGCTGTTATATTCTGACCTGATACTGCTACATACTCAGTTACTGTCTACACACTGAACTACTGATACTGTTGCATTCTGACCTGATACTGCTACATACTCAGTTACTGTCTACACACTGAACTACTGATACTGTTGCATTCTGACCTGATACTGCTAAATACTCAGCTACTGTCTACACACTGAACTACTGATGCTGTTACATTCTGACCTGATACTGCTACATACTCAGCTACTGTCTACACACTGAACTACTAATACTGTTACATTCTGACCTGATACTGCTACATACTCAGCTACTGTCAACACACTGAACTACTGATACTGTTACTGCTACATATTCAGCTGCCGCTACTGTTTCATACTCAGATGCAAACTACTACAACTGATACTGTTACTGCATATATTGAAGCACTGACACTGCTACATATGGACCTACTGCTCTGTAACTCTTCTACTGCTACTGCTCAGCTCATGAAGGACAGAGGCAAATAGGAAAAAAAAGACACAAACTGATCCAGTCTGGGGAAAAAAATGGCATTATTCAAGCTATTCCCAAAGAATAAGAGTCAATGAAGTTGAGCATTAGGTCTGTGTAAAAACCTGGCTCCCTTGAATAACATGCACTCTCAATTGGGCTTGTGAGTATGTTCTATACTGTGCACTGGTGCTCTGAGACCACCTGTTCCAGCAGAGAGGAGAAGGGAGGGTAGCGGCGCACATGCGTCTGGCTCCTAGCGTTATCAGTGGTGGAAGTTATGGCCTTGTCCATTTAGGCCCTGGCTGGGCTGTTACCCGTTGCGCGGCAACAGCGATGCGGAGCGGAGCAGTGCTTCTGTCCAGCGGGGTGAAAAACGACCCCCTGGGGAGAAGAAAAATCCTCTTCAGCTGATGAGGGAGCAGCGAGCGCTCCGGCCGTGGGAATGCAATGATTTAATACAGCGGCCCCTGGGAGCGCGCTCAGATGTGCGGACCCCACGATACCGGGGAAGGTTTGACTAGCTGGTACAGCAGAGACTGAGAACACGGACCCTCAACAATACAGGTACCTCAGCTGGACCGTTACAGACATATATTACTGTAACGGGGGTTCCCAAAAACTTTCTGTTGCGTTAGCTTGTTCCGTGGGGGATGGGGATGGGGGGGGGATGGGATCATTTGTAAACCCGCTTTGTGACGACTTGTTGGAAAAATCACTGTGCAAATAAAATTGAATTGAATACCTCAAGGTCCCCCAGAAATAAAGCCAAGGACCCAACGCCCCCATAACCTTAGACTTTCTTAAGGCACTGGTTTGCAAAGTGAGTGTTCGCCAGGTCTAAAGAGATGCTCCTTTGTCTGTCAGCATGGATAGCGTAGGAAAGGCGCAGCATACACGACACTGACTCATCGTTAACACCGCCACAGCTTATCGACAGATCACTTTAAAAGTATGTGACATTTTACAGAGATATGCAGATTGGACAAACAATGCTGTCTGTTTATAGAGCCTTATTCTGGGGGTTGGTCTAAGAACCATTCAGAGATATTGGCAACTGAGAAGAATGCTTACTGGATTCCCGCAGAGGGACAGATGAAGAACCCTTAAGGGTGCTAGTCCTTTTATTTCTGAGAGTGTGTCTCTTTGAAGTGAAAAGGTTTTGATTTGGCACCGGATGACGTGACTGTTGTTGGCAGAGCAGACGGGGACAGGACAGGGCGGGCCGGAGGTGATTTTGGTTGCGGTTCCTCAATCGGGGCGGTCCGTGCACACTGGTGACAGTGCCGAGAGAGAGCGTAGGTGGTCGCCTTGAAACTTGGAAGGGTGTGTTTGTGTGCGAGTTCCACCTCATTGAGATAAAACCGTGCTTAGCAATATAGCCTCGTGTAAACATTAACAGGGTAAGTTTTGTTTCATGGCCCATATCATGTTATCAGTGTTACTGGGTGCAATTATAGCATGTAAAGAATGCAGTAACATATTAAAGGGTTTTGTGGGTGAATTACAAAGGTAAGTGGCCTAAATATCAGGCATGACCACCTTTGTTCTGCTTGTCTGGAAGAGATTTCCTCCACGGAAATGATAGATTTTTTTAGAAAGAGATTTTCAAATAATACGAAGAGAGAAATTGCCTGGTCAAAGAGTAGGAACAGCAGACTCCAGTCCTGGAGAGCCGCTGAGTTTTGGTGTTTGTTTGAGCTTAGGTGGGTGATTGGGTGGAGAGCCGACACCTCGTTTCCAGAGTTTTTCAAGGTCTTCTTTTTGATGAAAAGAAAACAGAAATCCTGCAAACACTGCGGGCCTCAAGGAATGGAGTTGACAGAAGTCACCGTTGCCTTCAGGTTGATTTGAAATCTTCCCTTGGAAAAATCAATAAAAATGTTTTAGGTCTATATATAGTAGCATTCCTCTCTACAGCACTGCCAAGCCAGAGGTCTTTGAAAAGTTCAGTTGTGAATGATTGTTACGCCAAACCGACCTGTTTATTTCCTGATATGAGACCTTGGGATGCCATTTCAATGCCCGCAATTTTATGATACTACATTAGGCGTTAAGCTGACTTAGGCAACATAATATATTTTTTTTAAACCTTCATCCATTTATACATTTAGCTGGAGCAGTATTTCCTGAGGCTACTCTGGTTAAGTACCTCACTGAAGGGCTGTTTGGCCATGCCCTGTCCAGGAATAGAACCTTCAGACCCCGGAGTCACAAGCTCATTTTCATCTCACTGCCTTTTACTTACCATCCCTCTCTGTTTCCAGTGCCATTAGATTAGACTGGCAAACACCGCTTCACACATCTGCTCATGCAGCAGTTGGAAAATTCGTTTGACTCGTTGGCAGCTGGTCGGCTTTCTCAGGTTGTCTTCGTCGCGCTTGGCCAGCCTGTAAACAGCAGCAGGATTCTGGAGAGAGGAACTGAACCGGCGGTCACCTTAATCTAGTGGCCAAATCGTGAAGCCAGAAGTGCCGCGGCTTGGACCCAGACGCTCAGTTGTAGGTGTCACAGCTGTAGCGGCCATATGTATCCACCCCATGAGCTGCTCAGTCTTAGATATTTTGATCCCTGTTTGAGGAGGAAGTGGGAGGAGGCTGGACACCACCTGTGGGTGACATGAACCCCCAGTGTCAGCACACCTCAAAACTCTGCCTCCTCCTTCAGATTCACACTCATAGTTGGTTGTCCTCATAAACGTATGTTGCATTGTTATGTACAGTCTATACACTGGCTGCATAAGAACTACATAGACCAGAATGCCAAGTTCTGGAAATGAAAACCCTAGTTTGACTGATTGATGATCAAACAATGCCTGAGATAATTCAGTAACTGGAAGTTAAAAATGTGACTAATGAAGCATCGCGTTTTCGTATTAATTGTATAAATGTAGGCTACTGTAAAAAAATTAAATTGGGTGAAATGATCTGTTTCTTTTAGTTTCATTCCTTTCAGTTAAAAGTTACAGAAGTCTGACTGAGCTCTCAGTCCAGTTTGCCCATTACAGTTGCACCTGTGCCTGGCTGTCAGAGATATTTGCAAAAACGAGAGCAGGGTTTGCGGTTAATTCACAAACCTGCCAAGTACGACGCAAACATGATGATGTGAACACTGCATTCGCCTTTTTAACGGTCATCTGCATGCAGCTTTTACAGTAGGGCTGTGCCTTGCATCCATTTCACATTATACAAAATGCACAAGTAATTAAGCAATAAACAATACCCTACTTATCTACAGCGGTTTAGACATCTTGTTTTTATTTATTGGTTGATATCATTAATATCCATTAATACAGCTGGACAGGACCGAAGCATTTCATATTATGTATCTTGTTTTAAAGGGATGCCATATAAGTGTCCCATCTGGGATGCGAACTGGCAACCTCTACATTCCAAGCCCAGATTCCTTAGGACTCCACTTGGGCCAGCTAATGTAACGCTGGTTGCTGGTGGGTTAATCCACTCCAAACTGAAGTGCGGTGGTGTGAACGTCCAGGGGAGAAAGCTCAGGGCTGTGGCTCTGGAGGATTTCGGTCATGAATCCTGTTAAAACGATACCAGGTTTTCACAGCCGTTACTTCCTATTCATAGTCATGGTAACAGTGGCTATGGCATATGCGTTTGAACATCAAAGACTTTACACAAACACACACACATACAGAGGTTCAGGATAGCATTAATAATTAATAACTGTTGTGAGCTTTTTCAGCGCCTTTGTTAGCATGACTAATGTTAGCGCACCTGGTGCATCAATCCGTATGTGCTCTTAGTGGCTGGTGCCTCAGTAGAGACATGAGAAGCCCCCCCTCCCACACACACACACACACACACACACTGTGGTCAGGATTCAGTCACCATTTATCCTTAACTTTTACTTGCAACTGAAAAAGTGTGCTGTTCTTTTTGTCAACAAAATCAGTAAGAGAGAAAATTGCTTAACTGGCCAGACTGTCGGTGAAGATAAAAATGTACACCTGCATGTAGTTGTGAACCAAAAAGTTTTTTTTTTTTGTGCTGGCAATTTTCACTTTTTATCACCACACTGAAAAGTACTGATGTTTTTACCAGCAGACCTTATTCAGGGCCTTCACCCATACAGACAAAGCCAGACATGATCATTGTATCACATGTGTGAAATATGTATAGGGGAATCGCAGGTGTGCAGGTACGGCACGGTAGCTGCCTGGGGTGTGGAGCCATGTAGGTCAGCAATGTGATTCATGTCTGTACCTGTGCACAGGTAGTCCTCGTTTCCGGCATGTGCCCTGTTCAGACTGATAAGGTGGTGCCGGTCACAAAACTGCAAAACTCTGCGCACATGGCGCAATAAAACCTTATGGAAACATAACCGCCCCTGTTTCCAACAAACCCCCATCCCCACCACCACCTGATTTACCTACAAGGATACAACAGATACCCTAAAACAACAACCGCAAGGATCGAGTTCAGGATCCATATTTTGTTATCGTTTATATACCCTGCGGTGCAGCATAAATAAACCGCTCTTGTGACTGAAAGGTTATAGCACCTTTGAACGTTTAACCTGGATTGTACCTTGACCAGTCTGACCCGAATTACTTCAGTAAAAATGTATAACTAGATATATAGATAGAAGATCTATAGATTGATAAAAGTTTAGAAATAAACTGTTAAGGTAAATCTATATTAATGACATCTGCTTAGGTAATCATTCATGTAGTTCCAGTAAATTAATTGTATTCATAAAACTGAGCCTATAGCTCACATCAAACTTGGGCGTATCAGATATGGCAATGCCTTGATGTGCTTTTCCCAAGGGTGACCGAGTTAATGATTCGCTCGGCCTTTGTTTTCTTAGGGTCAGCTCAGATTTGTACAGTCCTCTTTTATCTTTGTGGGTCCACAACAGCCTTTTGAGTTTGTTTGTATGTTTGCCCAACAGAATGGCAGTGGGTATTACCCGGATTTTCCGAAAGGTTGTAAAAAAAAAAAAAAAAAAAAAACACGTTATCTACAGTAAACACGGTTCAAACGAGGTAGGCAGTGAGTAGCGGTGTGGGCGAAGACGGGTGTCATTAGGTTCGTTTTTACAAACAGCACTGCTCGCTGTGGCATGTTATCGAGCCGGTCACCCTGACGCAGCAAGTTTGCATCGATTTGTTTTTTCCTAATTGAAGTTCCTGCAGCAGTCAACAGCTTAATGTCTCCCGGCGTGGTGATGCGTTTTTATCTGTGCACCCAAAAAGTTACTTCAGCGAAATCTGATTTTTCAAAGATAAATAAATAAATGAAAAATGCTTTGAGTCTCCCCTTTCCAGGTCAGTATGTTGCAGCCAGAGGAAAACATTAGAGAGGAGGAATAGACAAACGGCACCGCCGTGATACTGTGGAAGAAAATGCGTGAACAAAACTGGCCAAGAATGGGAGAAATTACGTGAACAAAACCGCACAACTGTTGAACAAGACAACAACAGAAAAGCCAGCTGCCTGTCTCACACTTTCAGTTCCTCAAACTGGGCCAGACACATGCCGTTTTGAAATGGCTGGGCAGTTTGACGGTGCTGTCATTACTCACAAAGTAGGGGGTGGAGTGTTTTGAGGAAAAGCCCCAGCGGGTGCCACCCCTCCCTTGCTCAGCAGTGCAGCGGCTTGCTCTGGCGCAAGAGGGGCGTCTGTTTTCTGTTAAACGCGGTGAGCCCTAATTTTGGGTGATTTCATTCTAACGATGGGGCGGTGCAGAAAAGTGCTCTCTCAGGGGTGTCCTTGCAAAAAAAACAAAACAAAACATAATAATCCAACTCATTTCACTTCTTTGCACTTCGTCACAGGCAAGAAAACAGGATTTAATTTATTTAGACTCCTGTTCTGCCCAAAAGTAAGACGCACGCGTTATTAAAACGACTGTTTATTCAGCCGCAAATTATGTGTTGAGTGATTAAATTATAGACTGGTGGAGTGACAACATTTTGTGGCCTGGTTGACATTTGGGGTGGTTAGATGTGATGTCATCTTTCGGCAGCCCTTAGGGTTTGCAGTCTGCTGTTATCTTTGAGTGTATTTACACTTGGACCTCTATGCACATGCACTTATCCATAGCAACTTGCACAGTGTACATCTCTACACACTGTCCAATTATACAGCTGGGTATTCACTGAAGCGTTTTGGGTTAGGCACCTAGCTCAAGGGCGCAGAACCAGGTCCTCTTCTGGGAATTGAACCTGCAACCTTGTGGGTTACAAGCTTGCTGATTGAAATCCCTCCTTCCCCCAGTGATGTTATATACTGCGCGCTGCTCAAAAATGCTGTTTGGCCACAGTTTGCATTTGTGCCCAGACTCTGGGGCCCATCTACATGTATTCAGATTTTTCCTTTTAAATTCCCACTGCAGCCACATTTACTTCCTGATTTTACTTAAATAGTTTTGTCACTTGGTGACAAAACTATTTGGCCTAACTTGCTTGGTAGCTTCATAAATAGGATAGCTATGGTATATGCAATAAGCATCTCTATAGGTGGGGAATTGTTTGAGGAGGAATGTAGAAAATTAACTTTACTGGCTAAAGTGCACATATGTTCACTGATGTACATTTTTTTTTATTACTGTTGTTTGCCAGTATTGTTCAACCGGATGTGGTATATCAGTTGAAAAACAGCAGGGTTATTCAAACGTTTGTGTTCGTTAAAAGAATATTTTTTTCCTCGTCACAAATCGCTCTACTTTTTAGACTTTGGGTAAAAATCTGCATATCTGATTTTGCCATCCTTGGTTATGTTGTTGTCTGATATAAATAGTTTGCTGCGGCTCCTTTGGGTACGGTATCTCGGGTAACCATGACGATGCGCGGCAGCGCGTGGTTCGGCGCGTCGCGCGGCGAAGCGCCTGCGGACGGCCTTCAAGAGGCTGAGGCGCTTATCTGAGCGGACCTAACCCCACACCCCCCAACCCCCTACCACCCTCTTGTGCTCTAATCCGTCACCGATAGCGAACGCTGATTATGGGATGAGCCAGGGGGAGGCCGGGAAACAATCTAATCAGGCGGATTAGGCCCGGCCCATTGCCGATGCTCAGTGCAGCGCTCTCCAATCTCATCAGCTAACAACTTTATCTCAACCCCACTTTGCTCTCTGTGAAATCTTCTGAGAAGCTCGTCTGCCTTTTTTCAGAATCGGCCGTGGTGCTGCAATCAAGTACATCAAAGAGAAGGAAGAGAAAATGGCAAAAAAAAAAACAAACAAAATGATTGTGCGATTGGTACAGTAAGATGAAAAAATGTCTTGAAGGGCTTTGAGTCGCTGCAGGCTGAGGTTTAAGAGACCAGGCCTCTCAGGCCATGGCTGGGGTCAGAAACCATCTCAGAGTTACAGTACTGTGTTGAGTTAATGATTTAACAGGTTAGTATACTCACAATCATAGTTTAGCTCTCTTCCCCTGATGCTCTTCCTGACCTAGGATCAGCACCTGCGATTTTAGCTCATAATTGACATTGTTTGCGTACTGACACAGGAAGCCTGATCACAGATCAGTACTCCTGCTCTTAGAAGCTTGATGGGAAGCTTTGTTGCGAATGGGCCCTGATCTAAGATCAGTTCTCGCCTATTCGCGCCTGACAGGGTTTAGTTTTTAATGAACAGTGGGGACCTGATCCCAGGTCAGTGCTCCTGTTGGGAAGTGTTTAATGACTGGAGGTTGCGTTTTGTTTGTGCATCAGTAGTGAGGAGACCATAGTGGTGCTTTTTGGGGACAGGGCATTCAGTGCAGGGTGTCAGGGAAACGCATCTCTCGTTGGCTTTTTAGATGCGTTTCGATACCTTGTTCAGCCAGTGGAATGACAACGAATGTGAGCACGCTCTGCTCTGCTTTTTTTTTTTTTTTTGGAATATTCGCCGGTTTGGTCCTGCCTACCCTTGCAGTGAAGATCTAAGCAGAGCTTCACATAGGCACTGTTTGCCTGTGGCCTGGTTCACTCCAATATTGCGATATTGCATGTGTGTCTGTGTGGACCCAAGGGCCAACATTGTGACAGACATACCTCTGACTTCTGTTGCACTACAGCCAAGTCATTTCTAAGGATGGATTAGACAAAACTAGTGTCCACTCTCGCTCTATGTGCACGGTGATTAGCTGGGCAAAAAGCAACTATTGACAAACCTGCATTCCTGGGAATGCAAATCTCATCAAAAGGAGAGATAACAGAGTGGGATTTAATTTATTGTTCACTCTTTGCAAATAACACTTTACATGGATGCCTGGGTGCAGAATTGAGCATAATTAGCCCCGTGTGTTAATTATGGAATGGGTCACACATAGTGGGTCATTAAGCAGGATGGGAAAATGTTAATTGGCTTTGATTTCCTGGACATCAGGTATGGCTGCTTTTCAAATCAGGAGCTTAACTAGCCCTGAAGCCATTTTCTCTTTAATTACATAACATTTAGGAATTTAGCTGAATCCCCGAGCGATGTACATGGCGTACATTTTTGTTCATTTATACAGCTGGATGTTTCACCATAGCAGTTCAGGTGAAGTACCTTTGCTCAAGGTTACGGTGGCATTGCCTGACATGGGAATCAAGCCTGCAACCTCTGAGTGAAAGGCCCAGTTCCCTTCATCATACTACATTATTGACCTGCATCATTTAAAGCAGATTCTTATAGCACTTCAAAATGGCAGAAATAACAAAGAGGCTATTTCTTGTTTTGTGCAACATGTGTAAATAGCAGATGGGAATGTTGCAGGTTTGGCTGGGCGTGTCTGGTCTGTGAGGTAATGTAAGTTTGTTAACTCACCTGTGATTGACAGTCCGTTAAGGTGTGAAGTGTTGTAACGTTCTCCCAGCTGCTGGATATTCTTCCCCGTTGTATGCTCACGAGCAGCTGTTAAAATGGCTAATTACCACCGTGAGTCAGACTGCGGTACTGAAGAGATTAATGATTTGAGCAACAGGATCAAAGCAGCGCAGCTGTAGTTCTACCAACTCTGTGCAAGCACACACGCACGCACGCATGCACGCACATACACAGAAACATGTATGCACACACACACACACACACACACACACACACAGACAGAAACACATACACAGATATATACACACACACGCACTCATAGACACACATACACACTCACATAGACCCACATGCTGGCATGTGTACACACATACATACTGACACATGCACACACAGACGGACAACTATCCACACATTGACTCTCTCTCTCTCCCTCCCTCCCTCCCTCCCTCCCTTCCTTCCCACCCTCCATCTCAGCACTTCTTTTTCCTTCTCCCCTTCACCTCCTTACCGGCACTTATGTGGATTTGTCACCTGGCAACCAGTGGTACTGTCAGTCCGATGATGCGCTGAAACACAGCCGTGCAGTGAACCGACAGGCGGGACCATTCCGTGTCTCAGCCTGGTGATCTCACCTTGAAGCCACAGCTCCCTCTGGGTGGCATCGGGCAGGGACCTACGCCTGACATTAGGTCCAAACAGGTCCCTGATCCCCACCCTGGTTGTCGTTCCTGTTCACGCTCACATACACACGTGCTGATTTGCATAAACAGTCAAATCGCCCTTTCTCTGTGTATTGAGTGTATACAGTCCCCTCCCTTTGATTGGATTACCCCTCCCTTTTTTTAAATAACATCATAAATTAAAGGTCATCGGTGGAATTCGGCAGTTTGGTCTGTCGAGGCTTGTCGCATTTCACATTTCACATTTCACGGATCAAATTAACACGCCCACGTTCTGTTACTCCGAATCAAACATGCGCGGTAGAGAAGCCATATTAGGCTCTTAAATTTAAGGCTCTGTGTTTATTTACCCATTTTTTTTTTTGCATGGGTTTGCATGTGTCCATCGTATCAACGATTTCCCAGCATGGAGTACAGCCGTCCCTTTCGCCTCTGGGGAGATGGGTGCTAGGAGAGTCGTTTTGATGTGCTAAGGCGAGACGGCAACGCTTAAGCTTGTTGGCTCTTAATTCCATGCCATTTGGCTCTTGGCCCATCACCGTGGCATTGAGAGGGACCAACCCTCAGTATGGCATTAGAACCCCGGCGGCCATGCCGCGGACGGCACGCTTGGCATTTCGCGGGCAGACAGCAGGCCTGCTGCTGACAGCTCCCGCGTCTCTCCAGTGGGCACTTGACGGCTCACTGGCCTTGACGTCTGACTGGTGGAGGTGGTGAAGGCCGTTTCTCCGGGGCCATGCACACAGAGAGAGCAGGGAGGCCTCCATCACAGCTCTGCATTCTCTATGCTTTATATAGTCCCTCTTGTTATTGTGTTAGCTATAGTTATAGAGGCCCTCTTGACTCTGGTGGAGATTTAATATCATGAGCTGGTTAGATGGGCACTGAAATTTGGGGAATCAGAGGCTTGATGGAAAGGTATTGGTGGCAGTTTTTGGGTCATCTGATCGCTGTTATTATGAGGACCTGGTTCAGTTGTCAGAATCTGGTTCAACTCTTGAGTCAAAGTTTGAAAATACAAAGATTTATTGAAAACGCACAGAATAAAGATGGCCTCTCCAAGTTTTGAAAAATATGAAGATTTATTGACAACACATGGAGGATAGATGGACCCTTTTGCACAAATTGATTGAGTGAACAATTAACCTTTTTTTAAGAAAATGCTCAAACGTCATCTTTGAAATCACCACGTGGCATCTAAGCAGCCCTGAGACCTGTGACTGGTGGCGTTGGAGCCTTGTCTCTTCGGTGATTTGACATGGAATGACCCATCCTGCAGTTTTGGTTAAAAATGGTTTAGCACGGTGACCGGAGTCCTGTCAGTTTGAGTATTTTGCCTGTAAAGGCAAATTGTCTGACATCCTCCTGAAGTGAATGCCCACACGCTGTGATGTACGTTCTTGTATGTATTACGTTTGTGAAATCGCTGAGAAAAGACTCCAATTTTTTAAATTAGCATTTCTTTGGGTAAGATATGGAAGCAAGTTTGGCTTGCATCTGCCATGTAATCTCCTCCAAGAGCTACTGTCAAAGTGTCATTGTAAAGCTCTCCTGGCATGCAAAAAATCATTGAGAGGGTTTTTGCACCTTCACCTCAATACCTGTTTGAACCCAGATATGATGTTTTTTGTTTTCATTTACTGTTGATATGAATATGGTTGTAAAGTTGCCCGTGCTGCTTATCACTGATTGTGTCTTCCTTTAAATGGAGCCAGCTTTCCAGGGACAGTTTTTCATCTATATTTGGTGCACGGTTGATGGTTACTCCTGTTTTGAATGTGCATTTGTGTTTTATGGCGAAGATGTCACTGACAGTATTCAGGATGGTGTATATTTAGGCCTGTTCGTGTGTGATTGTTTTCGTGTTTGTGCTTACGTGTCTGTGAACACACAGTGTATCGATCTGAATTTGACCTGAATTGTTTCAGTACAGTTTAGGTGTTCGGAACATTGGACCTCATTCATGAAAAGGTCACATGACCAAATCTGATCGTAAACTGAAGGCGCGCTCACTTTACCACAAAGATTGGCATTTATCTTTCTGCATATGGTCATGCACTAACATCAGCTCTCACATCAGGTTTCAACACACAGGCTGAGTAAACCCAGAGAGGTGCAGCATGGCAAATCTCTACAGACTAGGGATGGGCATTTGAAGGAATATCCTTATTCGATCATCGGGAAAATTAATGATCAATTATCGATCAATTATTGATTTTTTTTTTTCATTAAAAATACTTAAAAATGCCTTTGGCAGAAATACTACAGAAAGCGTCTTTTTCCTAAACGAAATCTTTATTCCAAGAAGAAATTGCAGTCCAACAACAATCCTCTTAAATGAGGCAGTTAACGTTTAATTGTTTAACTATTAAACAGAGCAAAAAAAGATGTGGCGCTCCAAGCGGCAAGTGGCTAACAAGTTTGCCAGCCGCAGAAATTACCCGACGCAGGTATAGTGCAAATCCATCGTTTATGGCCAACTGGAGGGTGTGTGCAAAGCAGGCAACAGAAACCCAACTAACTCTAGTGGGCCTGTTGGCAGCAATGATATTGGCTGCGTTGTCATGGACGCATGCGATAACTCGGTCTTCAAATCCCCACTGCGCTACAGCTGCATTCATCTTCTCAGCAAGAAGGTCGGCTGTATGTCGGTGTGGCAGGCTTTCAGTAAGAAGGACCGCTGAGTTAATTTGCCAGTCATCGCCAATGTATTGGCAGGTGATGGTGAGGTAGCTCTCTGCTGCTAAGGCGGTCCAGCAATCTGTGGTTAGAGCAACCCTGTCCGCTGTGGCTAGCTTTTTAACAGCTCCTGCTGTAGCGCTTTGTAGCGAGTTTCTATGAGCTTGGTGATGGTGCGTCGTGACGGAATGCAGTATGCTGGTTCAATTAAATTAATCAGATCTCGAAAACCTTTGCCTTCAACAATACTTATGGGCAGCATATCTGTCTCAATGAATTTGCAGATTCCTTGTGTTATTCTTTCCGTCCATGGTGCATCGCAGCTCCTCCGCGCCAACACTGAGGTGATGGTAGGTTGCGAGGAGGAGGGGGAGGAGGAGACATTAACCAGGGTCGGGTGTACTTTGTTTAAGTGGTACATCATTGGGGTTGTTGTTGTGTTGTAGTTATACACGGCATTGCAATGTTTACAATGAGTTTCGTTATTTTTTAGCTTAAAATGGTCCCACGCCAAACTTCGCCTTGCTCTCTTCATGTTTACTTGCCTACGGCAGCTCGCGTGTCGGTAGCTGAGTATTCAGTTTTCTCTGTTGAAAATTTAAAATGCGCCCCGCCTGGTTGCTGCCACGTAGTGAAATTCATTGCATTGCTTCAATACACACTATACAACACAACCTCATTGATACGCATTTCAGATGGATCAGATTTCACGTGATCGACAAAATTCTTAACAATCAATCATCGATTATCGATTAATCATGCCCACCCCTACTACAGACACCAGGAAAATACATTATATTTCTTCATGGTATGTAGTTTAAGCATTCATATACAGGCAGGGTCCAAGTCTGAGACTAGTGGAGGTGCTTCTGTTTTGCATTCTTTTACAATTTAATAATTTTTAAAAAAATTGTTAATTATATTAACTGTTTGAGTGAAAGGTTGAATCTTTGAAAAATGAACATGAATTTCCAGAATATCTGTACAGCAGTCTGCTCTGGTGCTGACTCACACGTTTTTGCGAAGCCTGATTGTCCATTTTATCCCATGGTCTTCAAGTGCCCAAAACTTTCTTGGCCTTTGAGTGCCCACATAAATATTGGATGGAGTCTGACCTTTTCTACAAAGCGGTTGACCGGGTCAGCGTCACACGTTTGCTCAAATTTGACCTAGACATTGTGCAGAATCTTCAGTATTTCCTCTTCGTTTTAAACACCATCACTTTTCTTTGCTTTAAATGTTTCAAAACCCTAAAACTTAGTGTTCATTTCCAGGTTTACTTGGAAATTTAATGACAAAAAATGTTTAGTGTGGTCTCAGGCTTTTGGACCCTGCTTTAGGCCAAGATATGTAAGATAATAGACGTATTAATTGAATGTAGTATTTCAGATTTATCAACCACTGTTGATAAAAATCTATTTCCATCGTCCCTGATGTAGAGCCAAATATGTAAGTCTGCCTCCTGTCACTTTTTCTCATTCCTGTCCCCCTGCCCTCCTTTCATAGCGTAGAGTGTTTGTTTATTTATTCCCCGTATCTGCCATAACACTGATATTATCAGGCGTATCACTTGTTGAAT
This sequence comes from Albula goreensis, assembly GCA_022829145.1. Classification (NCBI taxonomy): domain Eukaryota; kingdom Metazoa; phylum Chordata; class Actinopteri; order Albuliformes; family Albulidae; genus Albula; species Albula goreensis. The sequence goes on from CM040750.1 coordinate 33,549,513, forward strand.
CAGCTGCAGACTTTAGAGAGCGAATGAGCCTGAAGAATCTCATTTGCCCTTGATTTGATTTGGCAGTTTTCGTCCTTGCACCTCAGTCAATTAAGACGTTTAGGCAAATCGCTGGGTTTCGCTCAGTACGTGCCTACTTCTGTTACACGTTGTATCTACAAAACACTGAAGTTCAGTTTTAGCTCATCGCTTGCACTGAATTGCAAAAAATGCACTAAGCAAATCAAGGGATCCTAGATTCAATCAAGCGTGCTTAGCCTCAGTTTAAATGGGACTTTAGTCTCCTAAAGAGCATATCCCATGATATGTTAGAATGAGAACACATTCCACAGGACATGTTTGCTTGCTGCCAAGTGCGATATACGCAAGACAACCTTTCAGTAAAGTCTGGTTTGGATGGATTTTGCATGTTCTTGGTGGCACACTAGGTGCATTTGATTAAATTGGCACCAAAGTATTTCTAAGAGCCACAGAAGTAGGTACTCAGATGAGCTGGAGAAACATTTGGCGTTTGGAGAAGAGAAAGACCTGCCCTCGCCGTCCTGCTGTCCTCCCTCGTCTCAGACCAGCAGGCGTGACATAGCGGGGTGCCTGCGAAGGGGTAAAGACCGTCAGTCCGTCACCCCTGAAGAGCCCCTCTCTCTCCCCAGCGATGAGTCATCGTCGTTCACAGCAATACCGCACTGCGCCCTCACGCAGTCTGCGCCGAGCTGCCGTGGCTCGTACGTCTGTCAATTCAGAATAAAGTTACTCTTCTCAGTTACAACCCCTGGGCCCTCCTCAGCCCCAGGCTTGGTTTCCCTTATCTATCCTGCATTTTTATTTTCCTGAGGGGGAAGGAAGAGAAAGAGTGTTCTGGGTTGGACCTGTTGTGGAATAAACTCAGGAGTTAAATGATATCTGTCAATACAAGGGGCGGATGTCAGGGGCGGTGTGAGAAAAGTAAACTGGGTAATGTTACATTTTGTAGATTTGCATATCACTGGATAGATAGGGTGTTATCTGGACCCTGTTGGACAGCTGACCCACTTGCATCCTGAAATAGCTCATTCAGTAGATTCCTTTGTTGCACGCACACACAATCACACATGACCAGGTACTTTTATGTACATGCATACACACAAGACATGTATGGACACATACATGCACACAGACACGCTTACAAAATCAAATGCACGGTCAACAACTCTCACACACACGTAAAATCACACACAGATGCACAGTCAGATATACAGATGGGCACACACACACTTTCACCCGCTCACAAATCCTCAGGCATACTCATGTAGACACACAGAAATTCTCATAGGGACACATTGACATGCAATCACGTGCACGGTCACACCCTCACACATGCCCACCAGCGCGCACTCTTGCTCTGGAAGCCGACAGCTGGAGGGAGGCTGGTTATTTATGGGCTGTGACTGCAGGGTCGGGGAGCTGCTGGACCGCAGTCCTCAGGGATCTTGTTCACTCTCAGCTGGACTGTGAAGCTCTCGATTCCACAGGGATCAGACCCTGAAAAAACCGCCCAGCTATTTATAACCCCAACAGGGTTCCCACGCAAAACACACAGTGCCCAGCCTAGAACATGGAGTCCAGTGTCCAGTGCCCAGCCTAGAACATGGAGCCCAGTGTCCAGCCTAGGGCATGGAGCCCAGTGCCCAGCCTAGAGCATGGAGCCCAGTGCCCAGCCTAGGGCATGGAGCCCAGTGCCCAGCCTAGAGCATGGAGCCCAGTGCCCAGCCTAGGGCATGGAGCCCAGTGTCCAGCCTAGGGCATGGAGCCCAGTGCCCAGCCTAGAGCATGGAGCCCAGTGTCCAGTGCCCGGCCTAGAGCATGGAACCCAGTGCCCAGCCTAGAGCATGGAGCCCAGTGTCCAGCCTAGGGCATGGAGCCCAGTGTCCAGCCTAGAGCATGGAGCCCAGTGTCCAGTCTAGAGCATGGAGCCCAGTTTCCAGCCTAGAGCATGGAGCCCAGTGCCTAGCCTAGAACATGGAGCCCAGAAGCCCAGTGCCCAGCCTAGAGCATGGAGCCCAGTGCCCAGTGTCCACCCTAGAGCATGGAGCCCAGAAGCCCAGTGCCCAGCCTAGGGCATGGAGCCCAGTGCCCAGCCTAGAGCATGGAGCCCAGTGCCCAGCCTAGAGCATGGAGCCCAGTGCCCAGCCTAGAGCATGGAGCCCAGTGCCCAGCCTAGAGCATGGAGCCCAGTGTCCAGCCTAGGGCATGGAGCCCAGTGCCCAGCCTAGGGCATGGAGCCCAGTGCCCAGCCTAGAGCATGGAGCCCAGTGCCCAGCCTAGAGCATGGAGCCCAGTGCCCAGCCTAGGGCATGGAGCCCAGTGCCCAGCCTAGAGCATGGAGCCCAGTGCCCAGCCTAGGGCATGGAGCCCAGTGCCCAGCCTAGAGCATGGAGCCCAGTGCCCAGTGTCCACCCTAGAGCATGGAGCCCAGAAGCCCAGTGCCCAGCCTAGAGCATGGAGCCCAGTGCCCAGCCTAGGCATGGAGCCCAGTGTCCACCCTAGAGCATGGAGCCCAGAAGCCCAGTGCCCAGCCTAGGGCATGGAGCCCAGTGCCCAGCCTAGGGCATGGAGCCCAGTGCCCAGCCTAGGGCATGGAGCCCAGTGCCCAGCCTAGGGCATGGAGCCCAGTGTCCAGCCTAGAGCATGGAGCCCAGTGTCCAGCTTGTCTTACAAGCATTCAGTCCAGCTTAGAGGCAACTTGGGCACAGCTTTGCTTCATTAGCATCATCATGAATGGAAAAATCATCAGCTTAATCAGAATTTCCATCGGTGCTACCATTCCTTCAGTCACTTGCAGTTTGTAGATGCTCAATTTAATACGCCTGCATTTACCCCACTAACGCCTACTTTGCATTGTTGTAATGGGCACATCAAGCAATTGAATGTTTTGTAGCAAATACCTCCAGCCACGCGCTGATTTGACGATGTTGCGTTCGGGCAATTTCGTTTTTCCTCGTGGCGATGCCAGCATGCAAAATAACGGGAACTACTCTGGTCCCATCTCCCGCAAAACTGGGGCAGCCATTCCCCCGAGGTCTCATTTCCTTTTGTCGGCACGGCAATGTGAGCCTTAGGTAGGCCTTGTTATTCCGCATCACAATAGCCGTGTAGCCGTCATCGCAGACTGCTCCTTTCTGAGCCAGTTTCAGGTTAAACAAGTTGTTTTACTGAAGCTGTAATTTTCCACCACAGTTCTTTAGTTCCATGGGAGGGTGTGAATTACTTGCTGGGAATTGACAATTACTTGCTCCATGGGAGAGTTACTTTCGACCCTTTTTACCTTTGTCTGTCTGTCTGTTTATCTTTCGGTCTGTCTGTTTATCAAAGCTGTTGTTGTGTTTGGATGTTTGCTTCTTGTATCTTATTTTCAGTTCAGTCTGCACAACAAAGATGGATATTATGCAACAGTGCTGTGTGCTGGTTTTGCACCGTCTTCCTTCTTTACTGACCCTCTCTTCTACATTAAGAGTGTCCCTTTTCTGTCGCATTGACGCCATTTTAGGCCTCAGGGTATGGATTCGCACTCATTCACTGCGGCCCTCGCTCACTCGCTCACATGCAGCCTCTCGCATCCCTCCGAAGAACAGAGGGACACTTTGAAAGTGCTCCTCTTTTCAAAGGGAGTGTGCGACAGTGTCTCTCCATTGAGTCTTCCTTCTTTTCTGTGGCGCACTCATTCTTCAGAACAGAGGACACAAGGGCCAGTCTCTTCAGACACCAGGGCCAGTCTCTCCACTTTTTCTTCCCCTCACTCCACCCCCCCCCGACCCCACACACACACATATCCCTCTGTGAAGAAAGAAACGGACCGCTCCACAAGTGAGTGGTGGAGTGCAACAGGGAGCGTTTGGAATTTCATTTGGAACGATCCGCTTTACAGTTGTGTTCAGTTCCGCCAGAACTCCCAGAGCTCCAGATTATTGGCTTTGTGCGGGACTCTCCAGGTGTTCCGGAAGCAGCCGGTGGTCCATGGTCGCCCACCATGGAAAGACCGGCTCGTGGTCACGGCTCGGTGTGACTGCTCCGGATGGGTCATTGGTCAGCGAGGGTTTGGCAGGGGTACAATGTTTTGTTCCGATCCGTCACTAAGACACTTGATTCCACTGATTACCCCCCTGATTGAGGACAGTGATCAACTGAAATGCTGACTCTGGTGTTTTAGGGCTGGGTGAGAATAAAAGCCTGTCCTCTAACAGGCCTTCAGATTGGACACCCCTGGTCAATGGTCTGGGTCCTTTTAAAGACGAGCATCAGGCCCCAGTCAGTGCAGCTTCATGCAGTTCTAGTGTGCTCATTGCTCATTGGTTGATTGTTTGTGGTCACCCAGCCAATAAAGACGAGTTTCCAGACCGTGGGGCTGTGTCCCCTCCCCAGCACTTACCACTCTGCCCCCAACTCTTGTTCTGAGTTGAGGAGGAAGTCTTTGTGGGAGTGGTAGTTTCTGAAAGAGAGGTCAGAAAGCTTGTTTGTTCCTGAAAAACCTGATGCCTGTAAGTGGACCAACCCATCCAGACTTAATGACTTCACGGTGAGGAATTTACTCTTTACAAAATATTTCAAGACTAACTCAGGAAATTAAATTATGTGGTCAAATTACCAATAACGTTCACCGATATGCAAATTGTCTGTCTCATGTCATTGTGCAACACCATGTTCAGACTACTGGATGTGATACACAGCTATGGAATGATCAGGGTGTGTCAAATGGTTCTTTAAAGTGGATGGTGGCTGGCCAAGGAGTTCTGTGGAGTCCTGGTACTGCTGTCCCCTGAAGCCAGGAACGTCCAACGGTACCGACCATCACAGGAACCCTGGCCCGTTCGGAAAAACAGGAGCCATGGAAATGGAGGCAACCGCCGAGAAGAACGATGCGCGGTTGAAAGATTGTGGTAGCGCGTTCAGATGTGGTTTCAGCACGGCCACGCCAATCGCTTTTTCTAAATGTGGCCTGCTGTGAGAGAGAGAAACTGTGTTGTGTGACAACCCCACCCCCTCTTGAAACATCTTCTCATCTTATCTCATCTTCCTCTTTTGCTTCCTAACTCTCTTTCTACTCCTCGTCCTCTCTTCTCTTCACTCTTTCCCTCTCTCTTCTTCTCTGCTTTCCACCATCTCTCTCTCCTTTCTTCCCCCCTTCTTCTCTTGGCCTCCTCTTCTTTCTTCTCCTCTTCCTGTCCTCTTTCCTCTTCTCCTGTTTCCTTTCTCTGCTTTCTTGCCTGTCTCTCTGCTGTCTCTTTCCTCTCCTCTCCCTCTCTCCTCACTTCCTCTCTTCTTCGTACTTACCATGTCCTCTCTCTGCTCACCATAAATGGAGACGTCATACATAAGAGATGATTCATAATTAATCTGGTGGGAATGCTTCTCTAAGCCTCCTGGCCTTTGCTGATTAAGTTAGCGGCAGACCTGTTGGTGCAGAGTCAGGGGCAGCACCTGGCAGGGCACTAATTGGAAGGTCTCCGCATGTGAGGTCAGCGAACATCACACGGGATCATCTTATTTACACCTTCCATCCGACTCACCTCCTCAAAGCACTCCAACCACAAGCCACAGTAACGTGGGACTGGTGTGCTGGGCCTTGCTTCAGTGCTGCTGTTACCGCAGGTTTTGGCACATTTTGGTGCTTAATTTAATCCACCTCTGCGCTAAAACAAGCCTGCTAACCTTGTTTCCAAGCCTGTCTACTGGTTGGAAGAAAACCACAAAACCTGGCCTTGACTGTTGCCCTCCAGGTTTCAACACTACTTAACTAGGCGGGTCCTGTGAAGGAACAGAAAAAATGGGTCTGTAAACGGGAAACAAGTGAACAGGGCTGCGGGTTCAAGTCCGTGCTATGACACTTGAGCATAGGCGTCATTTATGCTGGGAACGCTGGGGAACATATCCCCACCATTTTTTGTGGCTCATTTCGGCCCAGTTAAGTGAACATGTTGAACCCGCCGTTGTCCCCAGCACTTTCCAAAACGAACTGATGCCCATGCACTAGAGCAAGGTCACCCACCCAAGCTGCTGTATTCCGACATCCTCTCACATAAATCAATTGTAGGGTCAAAGCATTGTAAGTTAGCAGACAGGCCTCAATTTTCTAGTAATAGCAATGATGTTGCAATTAATAATAATAAATATAGTAGTTTTCATGATCTCAGTTATAATGACAATAATGATAGTAATATTTTTAATCATTAATATTAATATGAACAGTAATTAAGATGAAAATAAGAAAGAAATATGTATTAGTAGTGCCAACAAGAATAACAATATATTTCTGGATAAGATTTAAATTATAGTGTTTCTCAAGCAGCATTCTTCAAGCAGTTTGTTCTTTCATGGAGGAATATGAGAAAGAGAGAAAGAGAGAGATGGTGATATGGAGGAAGGATCGGCAGGTAAAAACTCTGTGTTACTGCTCGCACAGGAGCCTGTCCACTAGGCTAACAGGTCTGAATAATGCAGAGCTGTGATGTAGCAGAGCGGGGAGCGGAATGTACCCCAGGCCTTTCCCCTGGGTCCTACACCAGCCTCACTCTCACTGTGGGGCGGGGTGACCTCACACACCTCTCTCTGGCTTTAACATGGTTTTTTGAACTGCTTTAGAGCTCGTTCTGGGCACCTCGTCTTTCCCTCCCTGTGTTTGGTCACCTACTGGCTCGCGGTGCAGTCGCCGGCATAGGCGTCCAGGTGCGTCCAGGTGCGTCCAGGTGTGTCCAATGACAAGGAGCCAGTCATACACCCTGGATGGGGGTGTTTTGGACCTAGTGGCATTCACTGAATGTGAGTGTTCAGATGCTTCTCCTTGACAGGAGAGGTTATTTAACAAGGCAGGGTCATTTCATTGCAGGGTTTTCTGGGAAAAATGTGTGTCATGCAGTCTCCTACTTCTGGTTTGTGTTACTTATCTTCAGGGGAGGGAGGGGGACCGAGAGGAGACCTTGTTTTAGACAGATGACCGGTGTCCTGTGTCCTCACCTCGGACACCTGATCCCTTTGGTCTTTGTCCGATTCCAGCCAAGGGAAAAACCCGCGGGGCCCAAAAAACCTTGGGAAACCAGTATGGACTGGAAACACTGATGGCCGTTTCTCTGACCAAAGAAAGTGCGTGCTAGTTTGAGTACTTACAGTTGCACTTAAAACCTCTTTGGAGCAGTCTTTATTTTCACATTTTAAAGTGTAATCCCTCTCAGATATCTTATTTAATGAGGAAGGCCTGTCTGATTAATGCAAGAAAAGATACATACTGGCACTATTTATTTACCCAAATGATTCAGCATTAGATATCTTTGTTTGTGAAATATATCTTTGGGTTGCTGCACATTCTTGAGCAGCAATAACTTCTACTAAGCATGTTCTGCTGTCTATCGGGCTTACATTTGTGTTAAGCAGTTTTAGCCCATTCTTGTTTACAGGGCAAACATAACCAGCATGTCTCATGTCCAACCACAACAATTAAAGTTAGTTTTTGATCCCAACTTTGAATTAGACCATGCTTAACAAAAAAAAAAAATTCTTCTCAATGTGTTTTACTGTATAGCTGTTTGATTTCAGAATGAAATATGTTTGAATACAGATCATTTCAAAAGGGCTCACAAACCTTGTGCCGCAAACTGTTTGCACCTTGCATGTTGCATCTTTATGATGTATGTAGGCAAAGCGGTGAAGGCATGTGTTGCTTTGCAAAGTGTCATAGAGGTGCGAACCATACATTTGAGGTGACTGTTCTGACTGTGAGAAGTGTAGTTGCTCAGTGGGTCATGTTGACTCTCCTGACTTGTTTCTGATTACATTCATCTGGTCATACCTATCCTCTGCTCCGACCTGATTTTGAGCGGGAAGGAGTAACGCGTAGACACAAATTCTTACGATAAATGTTGACTTCCTTTCACATGGCAAGCAGATAGCATGCGATTGATAATGAAGGCAAGCCAGAGCAGGGCAGCTCTGTTTACCAAAGAAATCTCTGGGGAGTTCCCTTGGTTTTCTTTCTTCCATCTTATTTCATTTGGTAGTTGCCCGGAATGTTCTAGATTTCCTGGCAAATCTGATGTGTATCTGTGGAATGCATGTGACAGGTCGAGGTCAGAGAAACATGATTAGCCAGCTGGAGGAAACTGCCTCACTTACAGTGTGGTGGTTTTACTTGTTCCTGCTTCCTTGAGCTCGTCTGGGTCATTCATTGTATAAAGCAGGGGTTGGGATCCACCATGGGGTCGCAATAGTTTTGCTTGTTCCTGCTTCGTCCGGCTCATCGGGGTCCATGAAGCAGTGTTACCACAGTAAGAGAATGAATCATCCGTATATTGGTGCCATGCAGGGTGAAGCGCTGGCTTTCAGATTCCAGTCCTGGAGTTTCTTGGAGCTGTTGTCAGTGTGATGTTAGCTTTTGAGCACTCAGTACAAGTCATTGATTGTCTAAAGCAGGGGTTCCCCAAGTGGGGGTCAGGACCCTCCGTGGGGTCGTGAGACACGGGTGGGGGGTCGCGAGATCATTTCTAGAATCAAAAATCTGATCGATGCATAGTGCCCACTCATGTCATTAGGTAAGTTTAACAGTACTGTATTACTATAACAAAGAATACATATGGTTGTTAGGCTACTGTGTTCTTTTGTGTTATCAAAGCACCGTGCCGTGTATGAATAGGCCTATTAGTGCGTGTGTGCGCAAACGTTTGTAAGCTTCAGTCACCTCCGGGGATATGTGGGGGTTCTGCCGTTATTTTGGGGGTCATGAGCTGAAAAGTTTGGGAACCCCTGGTCTAAAGAGCCCCCGCATGTGGCGGCTGAGTGAAAAGATACCACAAAAACCTGCTGATATGTAGACTTCGACACCCCTGTTTAATTTGTTGTCATACTTGGACATGGTCCTCATTCCTGATCTTGGGGAGCTTCCCTGTATTCTGGTTCTGTATTGTTACTCATCACCTAATGACCAATTAAAATGGTCGATTGCACACATTAAACCATTTTTATCTGAACTGGATGTGAAATTCTAAAATTTGCATCAGATTGCAATAATGTGCCGGATGTGAGTCATCCACAAATCGGTGTCAAGCCACAAGCTTAATTATCTGTCTTCGTTTTTAAGTTGGCCCGACACATAAGAGGATATGTTGTCATGCGTAATTATGCCCCCTTGCCCATTAAAATTATGACCCTCATTGGACTGAATTTGATTTGAATAATTAATTTGGATTACTGCAGGAATTTGCATGTAGAAAGAGGCTCTGGGTCATGCAGGTGGGACCCAGACTGCAACACAGGGCAAGATGCGCAGAGCAGGGCAGTAAAGAGTAGCTCAGCAGCACAGCTGAGGAACACCGCATCAATTCAACAGCAGTTCGGTTGGTCGACCTGCAGATTGTATCGGTCTGATCATCATGGTTAACCTCACCTCCGTTTTTCTCTCTCTGATGAGTGGCCACTCCTACCGTATTTCCCGCCTCCATCTCCTTATCGCCTGCATTTGAAAAAATGGCAACATAATCAAATCAGAAAATTTTGGAAGAAAGAAAAATGCATTCATCTAGTGCCAACATGATGTTGAGTAAACAAACTCCAGAATGCAAACTGTAACTCAGCTGGGGACAGCAGTTCAAAACAATGTTGCTTGAAGTATAAAAGAAACTAGTTCCTGCCGACATCGACTAGGAGACAAAAGTTTGGCGTTGACTGGAGTACACTGTGGCCTTAAGGCAGCCATTAATGGTTGTGACACAGGTAAATGAGCGCTGTAATTAAGGTAATAACCTGTCCAACACTATAAATTATGACCGCTGTAAAACAGGTGAAGGCTGTCATAAAACAGGTAATGATTATTGTGCCTGTCGCCCCCCCCCCACCCCCCCTTTTCTCGCCAGGTTTCCACCTGGTCCCGCGCCTGTCGTCCATCGTGCCGGAGAGCTGCCTGCTGATCGTGGTGGGGCTGCTGGTGGGGGGGTTGATCAAGGTGGTGGGGGAGAAGCCGCCTGTGCTGGACTCCCAGCTCTTCTTCCTGTGCCTGCTGCCCCCGATCATCCTGGATGCCGGGTACTTCCTGCCGATCCGGCCCTTCACCGAGAACGTGGGCACCATCCTGATGTTCGCCGTGGTGGGCACGCTGTGGACCGCCTTCTTCGTGGGCGGCCTGCTCTTCGCCGTGTGCCAGATCGAGGGCACCCACCTGAGCACGGTGGACCTGCTGGCCTGTCTGCTGTTCGGCTCCATCATCTCCGCCGTGGACCCTGTGGCGGTGCTGGCCGTGTTCGAGGAGATCCACATCAACGAGCTGCTCCACATCCTGGTGTTCGGCGAGTCGCTGCTCAACGATGCCGTCACCGTGGTGAGTTTGCCATTATGGGGTGGCAAGTGCTGGAGAATTTTTTTTTTTATAGAGTTAAATATAGAGTTTCTTAGTAATCTGAAAGCAGTCAAGAGAAGGTCACCCATTTGCCATTAGAGTGCTGTGCTGTGCTTGCAGTTCCCCAGATTTTCACATGCCCTTTTTTATTTTCCTCTCTCAAAAGATACAGTTCATTTCGATATTTGTACATTTCCATTGTCATTAAATGCATGTTGTGGTTGCTGGTAAATTTTTAAAAAGAACACGAAAGCAAAACGAGATCGAGACATTTAGGCCGTGTTGAATATTTGAGAAAATGTTGTGACAGAAATGCAGGAAATAGGACAGGAGGCAAACACTTTTTTTACAGCAGTGTATATAGCAACTTGTCCACAGTCTGACCACAGGGTTTGTGACAGGTGTTTATGTTTGTGTGCGAATGTGGCAGCCTTTTTTGCTCTTCTGGGGAGTTGGGGCAGGTGGAGAAAAACATTTTTACTAAAGGCTGAAGGAAAGTGTATGCGCATGATCTTTCTTTAATCATCTGGTTTAATTAACTTTTTGGCTTCCTTACCCTCTTTTTATCCTCAAGAAAAACCCCAGCACAGCCCTCGTAGCAGCGTTTGATTTTTGAAACTTTGTAAATGCTGTGGCTCCTTCAGTTTTGTTTTGGGCTCTGCTGATTGGCCATTGTTTTTGGGTCCATTCCCCACGGCAACGGCCGACCCACTTTGTAGGCAGACAGTGTTCCTGTGCAGCAGCCAAAATCTATTTTCAATTAATGTTTGTTATGGCAGGCCGTATTCGTTATTATGGTTGGGGGATTCTCTGTGTTTTCTGGGAGATGTTGTTTTGTGATTTACTGAGTGAATCTCCTGTGGACTGTGGGCCTCAGTGTGTCATTTTTGGGACGATCAAAATCGTAGAGCGTGTGGAAGAGCTTGAAGGCATGCTCATTACAGTCTATATAGTTATGGTGCCTCGTTAAGGATTGGTTAAGTATTTGCTCTGCACATTGACAAACTCCATGTCTGCAGGTGCAGTGTGGAGATGGGACGTTAAGGCCCAGGCACCCCTACTTAATGTCATGTGACTTAGGAGGGTAAATCAATCCTCAATACCTTAAAAAGTGTCTAATTAAATGCAAATAACAGGTTTCAATGATTTAGACATTTTAAGTATGGATAGTGGTGTGAAAAACCAGCAGACACAAGGAGTGAGTCTGAGAACCACTGCTATTTTGGAATCTAGTTGTTTTCTTGGCTTTTTTTTTTTTTTAGCATTCTGAATAGATAAGGATTAGCTCAGCATCTCTGGGGTTGAATAGGGGTCAAGCTGGTTAAAATCCTCAGGCTCATCGCTCTCTAGGCCGGCCAGGTAGTTGCAAGATTCATGAGCTGTTGGTAATGTTGAGTTTCTATGAGTACATAGGCGTCGTATGAGTGGCTTTGTATCTGCAGTGTGTGGGGACAAAAACGCAAGGGGTAGCCGACATTTGAAATGGAGGAGTGTTGGACTTACTTCTGCAGGGTCTGTGGGGGAGAGTTGGTTAGTTGGGGTTGGACTGGGGAAAAATATGCTTCACTTTTCTAGAGTGCAGTGACACACAAACCAAACCTAATGTTGCCACCACAAGCCAGAAGTGGGGAACCCCTCAGGCTTGAGAAAGTAGAAGTTCTCCCATGTCAGACCTGTTTGTTCCACCTAAGCACTAAAACCAGCTGATTCTACTTAGCACAGCTCTTCCTAGCCGGGGAAGGGAGCTAATTTGTGAGCTCAGCTGGTTGGAGGAGATTCATGGTAACACGCGTACTTCATGCAGCAGGGTTTAATGGCTCTGCTGCTATGGTTACCTGTGGAAAACTATGGGAATCTATGCTCACTCCACACAATGACATTAAGTCACACATGGGCTTTGTCTGTGTGCATGTGTGCGTGTGAGAGAGAGAGAGAGAGAGAGAGAGAGAGAGTGAGAGAGAGACTTTGCGTGTGTGTGATTATGTGTGTGCTTATCCACGTAAACATGGTTGGTTGTATGATGTGTGTGAGAGAGAGAGAGAGAGAGAGAGAGAGAGAGAGAGAATGTGTGTGTGCTGTTGTGTGTAAACATGATTGTGTGTGTGTGTGTGTGTGAGAGTGAAAGAGTGTATGGTACTGCGTGTAAACATGGTTGAGTGTGTATGAGAGCTCTGGATGAGTTACATTCACGGTGCTGTCATCTCATTGGTTGTAAGGAAAGGGGGCGGATCCTCTTCACCTCCTCGATGAGAAGTAGAGTCATGCAGGGCCGGAGGGGCGGGTGGGGGTGAGAGAGACATTTTGGGGCCTGGGGATAGTGTGCTGTTTCTAGTCCGGGCTTGGTTAGCTGCTGCTGGCGCCGCGGTCGTCACTGTTACGTGCTGCTGCTAGGTGTTTCTTTTTTCTTCTTTTTTTTTTTTTTCCCAAAACCAGTTCTCTATAAATGCTTTTGACACAAGGCTTACAACATGTCGATGTTACTTACACCTCAGACAGCAGAGCAGCCGTTAGCCCCACCACTAACCATGGCAAAGTGACCATAGAGGAAGGGAAAATAAAGTAATGCAGACACACAGTGTTAGCACTTCCCTACAAAAGGGAGTAAAACGCCTCTGACATTTAACGTCGGTCTGTTATGCTCTTCTCCTCAGTTTGATGCAGTGTTTCTCAAACCTGGTCCTGGGGGAGCAGTCTGTAAAATGGTGTTTGTTACAGCTCATCTCTGGAGTAATTAGGGATTTTGGACTCACTGTTTTTTTGTTTTTTAAGGTCAACTATTTTATTTTCCCTTAAACTACTTTAAACACATTGCAGCTTTGGCTTGTTTGCATTTCCTTTTTCATTGAATTCTAGATAAAGATGACCGCTGAATTCTTCATTGTCTGAAAAGGGTTTGGTTTCAGTAACCGGGTTTCCACACTTTCGCTAGTTACAACCCCACTGATTTAACCTGCTGGTTTTTAGTCAATCGATAAAAAGCCCAGCTGTGTGAATGTGGGATATTTATTCTTCATAGCATGCACTGTTATGACATCATGTTATGTTACATCACTGTTATGACATCATATGACTTTTGACAGTAAATCATCTTTTATTAAACATTAAGGGCCAGATCTATCAAAGAGTTAATATTTTTGCGCAGATGATTCCAGTGTCATTTCTGTTTGGACCAAAGAACTACCTCAACACTTGTATTTTGCAAGCAGCTATGCTTGTAATAAATGCTTTAATATGTAAATAAGGCTCTAAAAGCTTAATAAAAAAAAATGCTCTGATGAAGGCTTGTTTCAGTCGAATTGCATTAGCGTTTTAATAGGTGTTGGCCTTTAATAAATGGTGAAATAGTGGTCCGCCTGGTTTTTATCATTGGATGTGCGACCTTTTTCTCTTTTTTTGAGAAAACTGAACACTATATTGACTTTTTGGATCGGTACTCCTGAAGCGTGACTCTTCCCCAATTTCTTCAACCTAATAAAAAAAAAAAAAAATGTATCAGTTTATAACAGCCCAAATGTTAGGGTGAAAAACAGGACACAGTGTGCGTTCCCTGGGGACAGTCTGAGAACCACTTCTCTAAAGGGATCTAAGGCATTTCTCAGCTTTGACCATGATGGCACTTCCGTTTTTGCTCGCCGTGACATGGCACATTTTGGGCCTGTGGGAGGCTCATGCTGTTCCGTGTGGAAAGCTTGAGCCCCGTGATCAGCTGTTTGAGTCCCCGTCCGCGCCACTCTCAGCTGTGGCCTGGAGGTCCGCGTTGCCTAGGCAACAAATGGCCCATCCTCATCAGGAGATGATAGCAGTTAAGCCAGATAAGTTCCACTGGGGCCCCATTGCTCTCTAGCGGCCACGCCTGGTCAGGCCAGGCATGTGCAGGTGCACAAACCCAGAACATGTTGGTCTTGTTATCCACCGTTGACAGTATGTGGGCAGTATGTGCTTGATGGTATGTTGGCAGTGTGTAAAGAATCGAGGGTTGTCGTTACATGATTTCGGAGGAGTCACCTGCTGGGCCTCCTCCTCCTGAAGTTGGTTGGCAGTCCTCCTGCAGGAGATCAATTAGTTTGATCAAGTTCAGTTTTGGGTGGGGGAGCCTTTATTGTTAAGATCAATGGAGATCCAGTGGAAATCTGATCTGCAGTGTTGCCCCGGTTGAGTGGCAGTGTAAATGAGCCCGTGTAGGCCTAAATGACTGTGTTTCTTGGATGCTCGCCTGGCCTGTCATCACTGTGTGTCCAGCAGCATGGCAGTTACAGGGCCAGCGCGTGTGGATGTGTCCCTCTCGGAGGGCGCTGTGAGCGGGCGGAGGAGCTGTCAGCTGCCTTGCGTGAGCCCCATGTCTGCTGGTCGCCGCTAATTGTGTTGAGCTCCATTAGGCTAATAGGACTGGCGGAGGGGGATCATGGGGGAACAGAATGTTCTTTGTATGCCGCACGCCCACACTCGCGCGCGCACACACACACACACACCAATACTGCACAATATGCAAACATATGCTTTCTCTGTTTCCCTCTCCCTCACTCACACACCATACAAATGTAGACATACACTCTCTATCTCTCTCTCACTCTCACACACACTCATGTACACACCCATACCACACAGATGCAAACACAAACTTGCTCTCTCTCCTTTTGTCTCTCTCTCTCTCTCTCTCTCACTCTCTGTCTCACACACACACACCAGCGTAGACACAAATGTACTGTCTCTCTTTCTCGTTGACTTATACACACACACACCACACAAATGAACACTTTCTATTTCTGTCTTTCACTCACTCACACACACACACAAGCATAAATACACTTTCTGACACACAGACATACGATCTCTCTCTCTTATGCACACACACACACACACACACACACACACACACACACACACACCCATCTACAGCTTTCAGAAGAGGGCCTGGCAGTGCACAAAGTGAAGGGTGTTTTCATGGTGTGTGTCCTTAGGTCTCTCAGTCTGGACACTTCCTGCTAGCTCACAGCCTTACCCAGTGTAATCTCCAAGATGTCCCTGGGAGCCCTCAGCGTCTGCTACTGGAAAAAGGAAGTGACATCACAGCATCTGATCCCTGAATGCAGCTGCCGCATGACTGTCTGTTTAGTGGGTTTTTTTCCCGTTTTGTTGATTTGAGGTGCATTGAGAGGAGATGACTCAGTTTAAATGATTTAAAAGCTGGCAGAAACCGTTCTGATTGTCAGCCGTTGAGAGAGGTTCACTTTGCTCACCATGAATTTCCCGTGTTTGTTATGTAAAGGCTTTTTTTTTTTTTTTTTTGCCCAAAGTGTCTTCTGAAAAAGACAGACACATATTGTGCCTTGTGTCGAAATGTCATCGTTTAAAAGGGGCCAGGGTATAAACAGCTAACGTCGTCTTTGTTTCCCCTTCACAATAATATTTACCGTTCTGCTCAGAGAAGGTACAAACACAGTCTCCTGTTCCCCCACAGTGTTTCCAGAGCGGGGCTTAGAATCTATGGCGTATGTTATCATTCTCCATGGTGTTTGTCGCTGTGCTTTTTCCCTCCATTCTTCAGTGTCACAGTTTTTTTTTTCATTTATATAACAGTGCTATGTTCAGCCCGTGTGTGTCCCAGGCTAGCTGTCATATACGATTGAAGGATTCTTTAAAATGTTCTCAGCAGCAGTGATCTATAGCAAAGTTTTGGTGTACATATCTAACAGGACTGCTGTAAACTGTAATTTAAGCATACTGTAATCATTTTTCAGGTGAAGTTTAATTACTGTTTTGCTTATAGGACCCATATATAAAATGTGAAGCAGGGTTTTTTAGGATTGGATGTAGGACTTGCTCACAGACTTAAATAAGTAAATATCAAATACTTTAATATTGACTTATTTAATCATTTATTCATTCACATACAGTCAGCACATGAATAAATGATTAAATAAGTAGATAATAAAGGGTTTGATATCTGGACATCTTTTTCTACATTGAGTCATGGACATGTGGAACAGCATTCTGGGTAATGTAGTAGGGACTAAATCCAGACTTAATGTATACTCTCTGCACAGTCTTTCAAGTTTTTTTGTGCATTTCTTGCGACCCAAAGCCAGTTTATGCCACAATAACAAGATTTAAAGGTTATAGATCTGTTTAAATTTACAAATAAATTCCTTTAGAAGGATTAGTTTGGCAATCTGAGGCTCAACTGTAATTAAGTTTTGCAGACTCTGCTGACTGGTGTCTGACTCCCCTCCTGTAGATAGATAGCATGTCTATGGGCTGATTGGCCAGTTCTCATCATTATTTTGTTGTTAGGGAGTGTAGATGAAAGGTAGTGTAAGTGTCAAGCATTTTCAGTTCGGTTTTGGTCTACCAAAGCTGCTGTGAAGTGTGAATGAAGGATTTTGTTCTAGTTCCTAATTGTGCCTTATCCACCTGCACCCCCTTCTCCCCTCCTCTCCCTCTTGTCTTCACTATCTCCTTCTTCCCTTCCTCCTCTTCACCCTTCTGCGTTCTCCTTCTGTCTTTATATTTCCCCCTTCCCCCCCTCCTTATCGTTTCCCCTTTCCTGCCCTCTTCTCCCCCTCCCCCTCATCTCCTTCTCTCTTACTCTTTTTTTCTTCCTTCACTCTTTTCCCTGCTTCTCTTCCTCCTCTTCTTCCCTTCCCCCTTTCTCATTCCCCCTTCCCTCTTCTCCATTTCTTCCTCCACCCCTCATCTCTTCTTTCATCCTTCACCTCTCCTTCCATCTCACCCCTTTCCTTCCTTCTTTTCTTCCTCCCTATTCCTGTTCTTCCTCTCTTTCCCTCCCCACCCTGGGCTCTTTCCACATTCACTCTCTCCTTCCCTACCCCACCCCGCCCCACCCCCCTTCCCTACTCAGGTACTGTACCACCTGTTTGAGGAGTATGCAGGGGTGGGCACGGTCACCGTGTTGGACGTGTTCCTCGGCGTCCTCTCCTTCCTGGTGGTGGCGCTAGGGGGCGTGCTGGTGGGCACAATCTACGGAATCCTGGCGGCCTTCACCTCCCGCTTCACCTCGCACACCCGGGTCATCGAGCCGCTCTTCGTCTTCGTCTACAGCTACATGGCCTACCTCTCCGCCGAGGTCTTCCACCTCTCCGGAATCATGGCGTGAGTCCCTCTATCCCTCCACCACCTGTCCCTCTGCATATCACATATCACCCAGACATAATGCATTCATGAAGCAGTCCCTCAAATACGTTTGGGTATTCCATACTGGCTAAATAGTAAAAAAAGAAAAAAGTCATGGTAATTTTCAGTTGATATGTTTTTTTTTTTTTTTATTAAGGTTTATGAATTGTCATAATGTGTCTTAGTCACATTCCTATGTATCTACGAAGACAATGAAAGGGAAAAAGCATAAAAAATGATCTTAAGATCTTTAAAGGACATTGTTTCATTGTTTTATTTTTGGTTTGTGAAATCATGTGACTTGAGCACTTCCTCCTATTGGCTCTCGCTGAAATGAAACCTCACATCAAGGCCGTGGTCTTGTAACACTGGCTGGCATTGTAAACCTTTAATTACCTCTATACGGGCACGATAAAGCACCAAGGTTAATTAAGGTGTTTAGCTGGAGATGATTGGAAAAGTTTCCCACGTGACTGGATTTCCTAAGGTCCTAATGTGGTTTCTTTTATTTTCTGTTTGTCCCTTTGCCTCCAGAAGTGCGGTCTTGTGTGAAGCTATGCTGGTACTGTGTGTTAGTAAATCAAAACACATTCTATTGCCTATTTTACCCGCTGTTGTTCTTTGCAAACACCCCCCCCGGCGTCTTTATTTAGTTTCGGATGAATTACGACAATTCTCTGCATAACAACATGACTTCTGAAGCGCTTTACTCAGGCTACAACTTCAAAATGGCACGCAGGATAATGCAGATTCAGTATAACAGAAACATTGAAATAAAACGTGAAAAAGACGTCAAATAAAATCGGATATATAAAATAAATGTAAACAAGTATTCATAGTCAAATGCATTGTAGTGCAAAATCCACTTTACATTGTGGCTGTAGCAGGATTGTATTGTATTGATTTATTTATTTATGTATTTATTATTGTAAAGTTTATCATGCTTTTGGTTGCTGAACATGTGAAGGCCACACATTGCTGGTTGAATGTCAGGTGATGAAAATCACCTTCAACCTCTGTGAATTGTCATAGGAGAATGTAATTCCGTCCGTAGGAAACAGAGGTAGTGGACTGAGCTGAATAAAGGGAAATGGGGGTGGGTGGGTCTATGTGGACTGTCTGGAGCATCGCTGTACAGCTACGTGAATTACGAGAGCGCATGTGATTTAAAATCACCGGCCGTGTTTTTCCCTTCAATGCTAAACCGAGTCTGCTCTAATATACGGCTCACGCTTTGGCGGGGTGGATTTACGACCGCTTGTGGGTTTTCGGCCTTCACGACGGGCGCGTCAACGCTCTGCTCGGATTCCAGCTGCTGGGGGAAGCAATGGGGGTTGGGGTGGGGGTTTGGGGGCATTAATCAGGCAAGGGGTGTGTCAGGCTCCGGTCGAGCCTCCCGGTCGCGCAACAGAAGGGGTGGAGCCCGCTTGGTGCCACTGTTTTGTAATCCATCATAAACGCTCTGATGGCAGGCCATTGGCTGAGAGTGGATGGCGTTTGCATGGTAGTCAGTGAAATGCAGTGTTCCGTCAACCTCTGGATAGGCTCAGCAGTGTAGTAATTCTGATAAAATGCATTATGACATAGCAATATGTCAGCCAATGGGAGACAATGTGGGTTTAGTGGGAAGTGGGAATTCATTGGATGGGGCTTTCATTTGGTTTTTTTTTTTTTTTCTTTCAAACACAACGGAAGAGAATGTGTGTACAACAAGCAAAGAATGCACAACTGTCACAGTCAAATTTATGTGATATCCCCCTCCCGATTTCTTCTGAGGCCACCCTGGGAATGCCTTCTGGTGGCAAAAAAAGGCCAGTTCTTTACATAAGTAATTATTCATTGATGTCTCCTTCAGACATACAGACAGATTCAGAGTTACGGACAGCGTTCCACAAGAATTCCATTCCCAGTGTTTGTGTATCTCTGTGATCCTACGGTAGTATTACAAGAAAAAAATAGAGGCACAGAGATGGGCATCAGCAGACAATGACAAGTAGCAGTTGAACACTTGCAGCATGCAAAGTGTGTGTCTGTGTCTGTGTCTGTGTCTGTGTGTGTGTGTGTGTGTGTGTGTGTGTGTGTGTGTGTGTGTGTGTGTTGTGTGTGACCTCCTGGGGCTTGCAAGATTTCATCAGCTTTTGCATAATAACTTGCGGCACGTAATGCAGCAGATAAATAAATGAAGGTGCACGTTTCACTCATCAGTGCAGGAAGGAAGCCGGCCATCTGAAACACTGCTTGACGGAGCGGAATTGATTGGCCTGATCTCACTCAGAAATGCTCTGCAGAAACATTCTGCTCCTACCTGCGACTGCTAACCAAACATTTTAATCATTGCTGAAATGGACAGTGAGCTGGGATGCCTTATAATGCCTTATGAAGAATGAATGTACTTCTCCACATCGGTGGAAGGTCTGATTGGGAGCTCTTAGTTGCCTATTCTTTCTCCCTCCCTCCCTCGCTCTCTCTCCCTCTGCCTCCAACCATCCCTCTCTCTCTCTCTCTCTCTCCCACTCTCTCTCATTTACTAGGCATTTATGAGATGCTCTTATCCAGAGTGAATTACAAAAGTTTCAACACACTGTCCATTTGGATATGTAACTGAGGATATTTGGTTAAGCACCTTGCTCAAGAGCACCAGGGCAGCACCCGACCCGGAAATCAAACCCACCACCTCAACCGTTATACTACACTGCCGCCCATGTGTTGCTGCCCTATGCTACGTATCTAACTGCATATCTGGTCTAGCCAGGCTAGTCAGCTGGAAGACTTCATTAGAATGGATGACTGGGTTCCACTTCAGGTGATGCAGTGATTTGTAACGGCATGATTTAAAGTGGAGTTTATGTTCTTATTGATGACGTGGCAGATTTCAGCATTATCTGGGGTGGGGGTGGGGGTGGGGGTCCGGGTGAGGGGGGAGGGGTGTTAATCTTGTGTGTGAGTTTTGAGGTTCTCACTTTGCTTTACTTTTTTAGTGGTTGCAAGTCCTTGAGCGTTGAGTGTCTGCTAAATGTTTTTTTTTTCTATAAAGTTTCTATATTCAAAGATGATGCGCCAGGTGCTTGTTTTTGAGGGTGGGGTGGGGTGAGGGGGCGGGGGTTAATATGTATTTTGATAAAAAGGTTTTTCTGATAATCATTATTATAAATTACTGTTGTTTTTGCTTTTGATGGTTTTTTGTGGAAGTGTTTTTGCACTCGCTGTGTTGTTGTCTATTTGCTTATGCAAATAATGGCTGGTTTAAAATTCCATTCTCTCTCTCTCGCCCTCCCTTGTTCTCGCTCTCTTGTATGCTTCATACAGATTGACCAGCAGTGTTGAAATGTCGTTGTAAAACACAGTGACATGTGACTGTGTTTGTTTATGCGGGTTTAGGTGGATACACCATGTTTTCATGTTTATTTTTATTTTTATTTAATTGAATATGGCTTTGACATTTCAGTAAACGAGCACCGAAAGTCAAAGTTCTCCCTTCCTCTGTTTCTTTTCCTTTCTGTCTCTCTTTCTTCCTCTCTCTCTGTCTCGCTCTTACATAATGGGAAGAAACAGCCAATTCAAAGAACGAGAGGGGAAGAGTATGACAGGAGGGTAGTGTCTTCACACAAATGGAAAAATGCAGTTTTTTGTAGTCTTTCTCTGTCTCTCCCTGTCCCTTTCTCTCTCTCTCTCTCTCTCTCTCTCTGTCTCTCTCTACCCCTCGCTATCCCCATCCCTCTCTCCCTCCGTTTCTCTCTCTCTGTCCCTCTGATTTCCTGGAAGCCGGATCAGGGGGTCGTGATGTAGTTGTGCAGTCACATGTTTGACTCTCACTTCCCCCAATCAGCTGTCATCTTCACACTGCTGCACCTCACCGATGACATCATGACTTCCACTGCAGTGCTGATGGTTATGACCACAATGCATTGCACACATGTAATGTCTTTCACCCATGTCAGTGGAGCTGTTTTCGGGTTGCATCTATGATGTGTGCTGTCTTTCAGATGCTGATAGGGGTTCAGTTTGATGAAGGTCAAACTTCTCCCAGAAGGACAGCACGACCGCCATACTTCTAAAAAAAAAAAAAAAAAAAAAAACAGTTGTGAATACCAGCATGTTTTTGTATTTGTCATTGAGTGCTACTTTTTCTTCCTTCCATTTAAAAAGGTTAAAGCCAAGTAAAAGAAACCATAAAGGATCCTTAAAAGCCTCTTTAAAAAGGAACGTCTCAAGTGCAGTCTTTAACCCTGCCGTCTGTTTGATCCATGGCCAAGAGACCAGATTTGCAGGAATTTTCTCTCCCCTGTTTGAGGACATGAAAATGGCATTTAATTGGCTACTGTAAGGATGGTCTGGGCCTGGAGGGCCATGGAGTCCACTAACTTTGAGTGTTAGTCCGCATATAGTTCAGTTCGATTTTATTTGTATAGCGCTTGTTACAATAAGTTGTCGCAAAGCAGCTTTACA
The DNA here is from genome assembly GCA_022829145.1 of Albula goreensis. NCBI lineage: Eukaryota > Metazoa > Chordata > Actinopteri > Albuliformes > Albulidae > Albula > Albula goreensis. The sequence continues at coordinate 33,571,438 of CM040750.1, forward strand.
ACAGATCCCTGGCCTGAAACCCCCTCAGAGCAAGCCAAGGCCACAGTGGCAAGGAAAAACTCCCTGACAAACAGGGAGAAACCTCGAGCAGAACCTGGCTCAGAGGGGGAGCCCGAGCCAATCTGCCTTTGGCCGGCACTGGGTGGACAAAGAGTCAAACGGAAGAGTCAATGTAAAATTGTATTGTTATGTGAAGAAAATTATTTATGTCTTACGGATTCAGATAGAAATGAAAACAAATAACACATCACAATAACAGTAACAAAAACAAGTAGTGGATTCCCCTGGCAGTCATTGCAAATGAGAATTGAGTTCTTAGTTGGACTGCTTGTTTATTTAAAGGTAAATAAAGTGAAAGGATGTGGTCTCTGTTCTTATCGTCTCTGCGTCTGCGTCTGCCTCCAGATTGATCGCGTGTGGAGCAGTGATGAGACCCTACGTGGAGGCCAACATATCCCACAAGTCCCACACCACCATCAAGTACTTCCTGAAGATGTTGAGCAGCGTGAGCGAGACGCTCATCTTCATCTTCCTGGGCGTTTCCACGGTAGCAGGCCCTCACCACTGGGACTGGACCTTCGTCACCGTCACCGTCATCCTCTGTTTGGTCGCCCGCGTTCTGGGTAAGTAGTCATCGCACCTAGTCGTTCTGTGGTGACTGGTCATCTGGCTGTCTGATTGGTCGCCTCACCACCACGTACCCACAAATTGCGGCAGCAGTGATGAGGTGTCACAACACTGTGACAAAAAAGTGGGTGGAGCTACAGCTCGCTGTCAGTCACTCATTTCAGCCAATTAAAAGGTGTTGCTCTTTACAGCTCCATGATCAAATTAAAACACTGCAACCATATGATAGCTCCGTCCATGATATCTCATTCACCAATCACTACCCAAGAGGCAATACTTGGGTATTTACCAGACATCCTTATCCAGGCTATAGAAAGCTATAAAGGACCCAATCAGTTGTTGAGAGATGAACAAAAAAGGCAGAAAACAAGCAATGGTGTGGATTCAAAGGAACACTGTGGACATTCTGATGCAATGCCAACATTAGAAGACTAACCTGTTCATTTTGCAGTTTATATTTGTCATGCAGGCAGTTAACTTGACTTTTGGACAGTAAGACATTAAGCAACATTTCCTGGGGAATGCAAATGTGGAACCAGCAGGGTTAGCCATGAGGCTAGTTTGCACCCGTGGACCCTGAAGCAAGTCACACTGCACAGCGTGACAGTACACTGCACATATATGTGTAATAGAGCTGGGCTGGCCATGTCGTAACACCCTGCACTTGCAATACTAAAACAGAAAGCTGCTTGCATTGAAGCAAAGCAAGAGCCATTGGCATATGTTTTAACATGCTCGTATTAGACCAGTTTGGACATGTATAACCAAGAGTATCTGCATGCATATCTCGACTCATGGATTGTAACTCAGGAATCCATTTGAGCAGGGTGAGGGTGGGAGGGGGTACAGAAATACTACCATTTTTAGTATTTCTGTAACCCCCATAAATCAAACAACTACATTGTAGAGATTTTAGAGCTTTTGTCAGGTGGATTTGTTTTGTTTCCGCATGCAATACAGATCAGTGAATCTGTGCAACCCGCATGTGAAGTTTCATTCTGAAATAGCATGAGCATGTTGTTTTTTTTTTTTTTTCCGAGTTGTCAAGAAGCACCCATTTCAGACCCTGTGGCTCTGTGTTTTTCCGCATTGCTGGACGTTCCCTCAGACTATCAGCTGTGAAAGCTTGCAAATGGTGATTATGTGTGTGTGTGCTTATGAGACAACCATCTCCCTGACTGTAGCTGAGACCCTCGGGCCTCAGTATGTCCTGACTAATGGGGGAAATCGGGGGGGAAATATCCCTGAGTAAGACGCAGCAGGATGGATGGTGACACACACATTTGCTTTGTCATGCCTGTCAAACTGCGCTGTACAGTACATTAGGTCGGTGGTGAGCGAGCGGGGAAGGCCGACATTGTCGGCCATAGTTTGAGAAACAGGAAAAGGAAGTGGGACTGTGAGATGAAAGGGCATGATTGCAAAGAATGTTACACCATATTGCAGCACTGTGGTGGTATGGCGTAGCGTTTTACATGCAATGTTTCTGTGAGTTGTGAGAACACAAAAAAAACAACAGATGTGTTACAGGTGTTTCTCTGTTAACTTTTGCTTGAATTACCATACATTTATATGTAGGTGGTACGTTCCAGAAAGGACTTGCCATTTTGAATATTATGGAATATCATAGAGTAGAATATTAGTTTAACACAAAGTAAAGACATGAACTCTCTCCGCGCAACAGAGCATTGGAGTTCCCTCAGTATACATTTTCCATGACACGCTCCTTATTAAATTATAATTTAAAGAATGTTCCAGTGTGGGATGGAGATTGTGTTTAGTGCATATTTCAGTTAAATTAATTTGCAACGGCTGGTGTAGATATGGACTTAATTTTTCCTTGTGTGATTCCCCTCAACTCTTTTCTCTTTCTGCAGTTACAGAAAGAGAGTTACAGTCTCCGTTTATATCTATACAGATACATTAGGTTATTGATATTTAGGAGACACTCTTAACTATTTTTTTAACAACAATCTCATCTTTAAAGTTCAACAGTTAAGAAGAAATTAGGTTCAGTACCTCTGCTCAAGGGAACAATGGCAGTGCCTCGCCTGGAATCGAAACCTGCAACCCCTTAAGTTATAAGCCAAGTTTCTTGTAAGCTATGGTAATGCTCATATAGATTTTTGTTTCTCCAGTGCTGACTACCTCCTTGTGCCTTCACTTAATTTCTTCACACCCAATCAAAACCTGCAAAACTGTGTGGTTGAGGCTCTGGTTGATTACACTCAGCTTTATTTAGTATCCCTGAACATTTGAGCCCTTTGAGATTCATTTATCCATTCATTCATTTAGAAGCGACAGCTCACAGTAATCAACATACGAGTTATTGGATCAATAGATGTAATGCCAGATTTATCTACAAGCTAATCTGCAACTCTTGGCAGGTGAACATGTTTTTGCTCTAATGAAAGTATGGTTACACCATACATTTACAGAAATTCTGCATAACGAGGATTGAAACAGGTTGAAGTAAAGGGGAAAGAATGCAGAAGGATTGAAGTTAGATTTCCCCATATATTTCACCACAGAAAAGCTGTGGTTTTTAATTATCTGGATATATGTGCTGTAACGTTGTGTCCGATATTGTTGGTTTGGTGCATTCAGCCTCTCTCGTCCTTAATCTTCAGCCTGGAGCTTAATAGCACTGCGGCACACAGACAGTGTACCACTGATCTCAGGTCAGACTGTTCTGAAGCCCAATCATGTTTTAGGACACAACGCTCGGTGTACCACTGATCTCAGGTCAGACTGCTCTGAAGCCCAGTCATGTTTTAGGACACAACGCTCGGTGTACCACTGATCTCAGGTCAGACTGTTCTGAAGCCCAATCATGTTTTAGGACACAATGCTCGGTGTACCACTGATCTCAGGTCAGACTGTTTTGAAGCCCAATCATGTTTTAGGACACAACGCTCGGTGTACCACTGATCTCAGGTCAGACTGTTCTGAAGCCCAGTCATGTTTTAGGACACAATGCTCGGTGTACCACTGATCTCAGGTCAGACTGCTCTGAAGCCCAGTCATGTTTTAGGACACAACGCTCGGTGTACCACTGATCTCAGGTCAGACTGCTCTGAAGCCCAGTCATGTTTTAGGAGACAATGCTCGGTGTACCACTGATCTCAGGTCAGACTGTTCTGAAGCCCAGTCATGTTTTAGCACACAATGCTCGGTGTACCACTGATCTCAGGTCAGACTGCTCTGAAGCCCAGTCATGTTTTAGGACACAACGCTCGGTGTACCACTGATCTCAGGTCAGACTGCTTTGAAGCCCGGTCATGTTTTAGGAGACAATGCTCCATTTAACATATTACAGGCTTCATGTCCCAGGCCATGAATTTCAGTAAAAGCCTATTTTTATTTCCTCAGATTCACAGTCACAGTCCCCCAATAAATGCTATAAAACGCATTGCCAGGGCGATAGCACCATTTGCTATAAAGCGCCTTCACCATAGAGCTTGGTTTGTGGATGATTTATAATGGTTACCATAGTTCCCTGATGGGTTCCCCCCCCCCCCCCACCTCCCTGTCTCTTTGTAAATGTGAAGAAATTCTTTCTTTTGTCAGAGGTTGAGTCACAGAGCCGGGTTAATTTGCTTCCTTTAGTGCGCCTGAGAGACAGAACATTACGAAGCGAGGCCGGGCGGCTCCGCAGTGAGCGCGCTCAGTTTCACCCTCCTGTCGAACCCGTCACTCAAACGCTAATTTAACTTCACACTCAGATTCCCTGAACGCTCAGTACTGTGCTGCCCAGCAAACAACAAAAAAGTGCAGCCAGAAGAGCTTATGGTAATAATAAGTAGTAAATAATAAATAATTATTGTATTAATAATCAAATATGCAATAATAATAGTATTTTTAATAATGAAAGTGGAACCTCGCTGGTTTATCAGTAATGACATTAACGTTTATCTTGATTGATGATGTGATAGTTATTGTTTTAATAAACAAATGTGCAATAATAGTAGTAATTTTAATAATGAAAGTGTAACCTCGCTGGTTTATCGGTAGTGACAGTAATGTTTATCTTGATTGATGATGTGATAGTTATTGTTTTAATAAACAAATGTGCAATAATAATAGTAATTTTAATAGTGAAAGTGTAACCTCGCTGGTTTATCGATAGTGATGGTAATGTTTATCTTTATTGGTGATGTGATAGTTATTGTTTTAATAAACAAATGTGCAATAATAACAGTAATTTTAATAGTGAAAGTGGAACCTCGCTGGTTTTTGCAGGGGTGGTGGCACTGACCTACATAATCAACAAGTTCCGCATCGTCAAGCTGACGACCAAAGACCAGTTCATCATCGCCTACGGTGGCCTGCGGGGGGCGATAGCGTTCTCCCTGGGGTACCTGCTGAACGAGGAAGTCTTCCCCATGAAGAAGATGTTCCTCACCGCCATCATCACCGTCATCTTCTTCACCGTCTTCGTCCAGGTGAGCCTTGTGTGATGCAGGCGGGGTTTTGTGAAGGTGGGGCACTTCACTGCTATGCTTTTGATTTCACTGGATTTCCTGTTTCAGTGTGTGTGTTTGTGTGTATGTGTGTGTGTGTGCATGATCATGCGTTTGAATGTGCATTTCTTTGAGCTTTTACCTATGTGTGTGTGTGTGTGTGTTTGTGTATGTGTGTGTGTGTGCACGCGTGCGCCTGCTCATTCATGTGTGTATGTGTATTTGTTTGAGCTTGTGCCTGTGTGTGTGTGAGCCTTTGTCAAACCTGTACATAATTGTTTGAAAACTCTTATTTTAATCAACAACCCTCTAAACAACCGTAAACATCGTTCCAGTTACAATGTAACTGAAACCTCCATCTTACCTGAAATTCAGAACAGTACTGGAACTTGGAATGGTGCCACCTTCGGCATCGATACATTTGTAACATGTCACCTGTGAGACAGATATGTTGGCACTCAGATGTAGATGTGGTTGTTCACATTTTTCTGACCATTGGGTACAAAGAGCCTGGAGAATTTTGCGTGACAAAATGTGCCTAGAGTTAAATAGTGATTTCAGTCTGAAATAAAAATGGCCTTCCTTTGGAGGAAAAATCATCAGAAGATTCCGGGCGAAAATCACCAGCACAAATACAGATTCTCACCAGAGGAAAAAACTATAAAACCTCAGAAGTCTGTGATTTTTCTGCAGCCTTTGGGCGAACAATTATTAGCTCTTGTAGGGCACGACGCGCTTGGGTGAAGTTTCAAACAGCGGGCCGGTGGTGGGAGGAGGGGGGGGTTTGGCATGTGCCCGCTAAGATTTACACTGAGTCGCGGAGAAACTGCAGAGCGATTAGAAGCGCTGAATTGGGTGTAGAGCAGAGAGCACAGTGTACTGGGTGTTTAGCGTTGCTCTGCATAAAGTATCATAACCATGAAACTGACTAATTTCTCATCTCTGATGTGGTGTTGCTCCGTCCAACTAAAACTTTCACTGTTTTGCTAATGAACCATGGCTGACAGCATTACTTTTAACGTGGGCTGTCCTCTCAGCCGCGAAACTATGAACTTGACAAACTACTGTTTCTCATTGTGGAATAATGCTTCCCAGCTTCTTTTCAAGATGTTTTTTGCTAATGAGCCAATTGTTATTACTACAGTTATTACTACTGACCAGTCCCACAAAAGAATGCAGGTGTGAAAAGATAAACTGCCCCAACCAACCAACCAAACGCACCATCATAAATCTGCTAGCACCAATCAGATTTCAGGAGGCCTAGTCCAGAAAACGTAACAAAGTGACTCTGATACTGTGTTACCCTGATATTCATCTGGAGTCAAGAGCACTGTGCATGTGCAATGACACTGTTTATGTAGCTTCGTTTGTCAGTCCTCACAATTATGACATCACAACTATGAGCCAAATATGACATCATAACTCCTGTCTTCATTGTAGGATAACATCTTCTGTCTTCAGTTCTGTGCTTTACAGATGAAACAAAAGTCGACTACTGGTAATCCGCTGACTTAACTACTGACCAATCATGATCTCATGTAGGCGGGACTCCAATCAGAAGTAGCCCCTGCCAATCAAAGCCATCCATGAGACATCTGAGATCTGATTGGGTAGCCCATGCCAAAAAAATCAGTGAAAGCTGAGACCCCTGAGCTTGTGTGATGATGTCACCTTTTACGTCATGTGTTGCGCATTTGCTTCAGTCTGTAAACTCTTTAGAGCACACCATGAAACGACTTGTATATTAAAGCCGAAGCATCGGTTCCTTCGCCTCAGAGAAAATAGACTTGTGTATTCAATTTCACAGCAGTATGGGATGTGTTTTTGAGTTTTGTGGGTAGAGAAAGGGTGGGTAGAGAGTTTTTATTGTTGTTTTGGTAATACAGTATGCCGAGATGGTCTGTGTTTTCTGAAGTGGTGAGGCGCTTCTCGTAATTCAGACTTGTTTAATGTTGATGTCTTGGCATTGCCACAAAACGTTACCGTGTCGCCATAAATGTTGTTTTCTGAATTATGGTTGCCACCCGCTCTGCGGAGTAGAGTCATTCCGGCTTTGAAGGGACTTTCATTACAGCGTGTTTGTGTGCCAGGAGACAGAATAATCCAAAAAAGACAGGAACGTAACCCCTCCATAAAAGTCTCATGTCTTCTCTCTCTAATGTTGGCCTGCAAAATGATTTATTCATAGATTTGAAGCTTTTAGTGAAACGGCGAGCTTGAGACTGAGTTTAACGTGCAGTATCGGGGATGTGTGTGTGTTTGTGTGTGTGTGTGTGTGTGTTTGTGTGTTGTGTGTGTGTGTGTGTGTGTGTGTGTGTGTGTGTAGGTGAACTTGTGTATGCTAAAATGGTGGTGTGTGTATGTGTGTGTATGTGTTTGTATGTGTGTGTATGTGTTTGTATGTGTGTGTGTGTGTGTGTGTGTGTGAGAGAGAGAGAGAGAGAGAGTAAGAGAGTGCGTGGTGTGTAAATGTTTTTTTGGTTGCCTGTGTGTGCAAACATGGTTTTGTGTACGTCTGTGTATAATCTCCTCACTGGGGAAAAATTATATACTTAACGCTGCTCTACACTCACTGACTCACACTCGCACGCATGCGCGCACACACACACACACACACACACACATAGAGTCTGTAGCTTTGTCAGACTACAAACCTAATAATCCCATTAAGAACAACTAAAAAAAAAAACAGACAAAATACAAAAATAAAGCACTGCACAAAAGAACATGGTCCCTTTGCTGTAGGACGCAGCAGGATGCAGCAGGCTGCACAGCAAGCAGCAGGGCGCAGCAGTATTCAGGGCTCTGTCTCTCTGCAGTGTGAGATCAGTAATGTAGATGAGGGAGGCACATATGGACCCCTGACTAAGGGCGTCTGTCAGTATGATGAGTCAGGGTGACATGGCCGTCCTTCTCTCAGGGGTCTGCTGCCTCTTACTCATTAAGCACAATCAGAGCACCAGTGCTGATCTGGGATCAGCTTTCGGCAGTTCATGGCTCAGCCTCATTAATTATGATCCGAAAAGGTAAAACTGATCTTGGATCAGCGCTCCAGGTGGGTTATATTGGAACAGCTGACAGGAGTGCAGGAGGTGGGAAGAAAAACGCTGCCTCAGGTGTGTGTGTGCATATGTGTGTGTGTGTGTGTGTGTGTGTGCGCTCTTGTAAACGAGTATGTGTGTGAGCGTGTATGTGTGTGCAAAGGTGTGTCCCTGTGCATACGTGCGTTTATACATGCATTTGCCCTGTGTGTGCGCACTGGTGTGTCACTTTGTGTGTGTGTGTGTGTGTGTGTGTGTGCACGCTATTGTGTCACTGTGTGTGTGTGTATATGTGTGCACAGTGGTGTGTCACTATGTGTGTGTGTGTGTGTGTGTGTGTGTGTGTGTGTGTGTGTGTGTGTGTGTGTGTGTGTGTGTGTATGTGTGCACAGTGGTGTGTCACTGTGTGTGTGTGTGTGTGTGTGTGTGTGTGTGTGTGTGTGTGTGTGTGTGTGTGCTTATGTGCGCTTGCATGACTGTGTATTTGCCCAGCTGCCACACAGTGATAGCTGCGGTGTGTGCTGACCTTGAGGAAGAGCGTGGAGGATCAGGGGATTGGAGACCCCCAGGCGGGCTTTGGCTCATCACTGAGACTTAGAGCCGGCTCAGAGCCGCGTCCTTCACCGCTATCCCTCCCAAAACGCTCTAAATCCACACTGTACGAAACAGAGGTGCCAAGCCCTGTACCTGGCCCAGATCCAGCAGGTCACCTTTTCACCTGTCCTCTCGTTAGCAAACCACTAGAGAAATTGAGCTCTGTCGGATTTTTCTGCGCTAGTGTCCTCCCTCCCTTTTTCCCTCCACCCTCCCCTCTGCCTTTTTCGCTTATGTGGTGTGACTGCTGATAAGCTAGGTGAGGTTTCTGCCGTAGTGCTTTCACCAGGCGATGCTGCCAGATCAGTGGCGATAGGATGAGGCTCTGTGACACAAAAATGTGGGTGGAGCTACCACAGGCAATTATCAACGCATTTGAACTGGGCCAATCATTGCGTTTTGCTGTGGACAGCGAAGCGTTTTGATTGGTTTCAAACACGTTGTTGATTGACAGCTCACTTCCCCATCACTGCTGTGTAGATCAAGTGAGGGAACTGTCGAGTTTTTGGATGTGGCTGCAGGTGTTTCACCTGTGGGGTGTTCTCCAGGGCTCTTGGCTCTTGTGGTGTAACATCCAGACAGGAAGGGGGGGTGGAGCTGTACTCACCCCGCCTCTGTGTCTCTCTTCCAGGGTATGACAATCCGGCCACTGGTGGACCTGCTGGCAGTGAAGAAGAAACAGGAAACCAAGCGCTCCATCAACGAGGAGATTCACACACAGGTGACTCACTACACCTGGATTTCGTGCTTTATACACCAATAAGCTCATCTTCTCATCTTAGCTCAGGTAGTTTAGTGCATGGGTGGAACAAACACATGGTGGTAATTTTACTTTCTGAAGCTGGAGTTTTCCACCACTGGCACAGACACATACACACACACACACACACACACACAGACTCACACACATTCACACACTCTCTCACTCACACACACACACACACACACACACACTCAACACATACTCACACATACCTGTCTCACACACACTTGTATACATATATGCTCACACACGCCCACATATATCACATGGCTGAGCTGGCTTCATTACACTAAATTTTGGCATATAGTTTTGAGCATGCTACCAGCTGGTACCTGTGTTGCCATTATTTACAGATTTGGATGCTAAAAGTGCTAGCTTCTGGTCAGTTCACTGTTCATATAGACCACTTATTCACTAACAACTCTGTTTTGGAGACATGGCACATTGTATTGAAAGGGAAAAAATTAGTCATCGATTTTTGGTGAACTCTCCGTTCAACAAACATCTTAGTTGTCTCCGTCTGCCCAACACTGAAGTATTGTCACCTGAAGTTATCTCTAGGTTGAGTACCAGTTTTGTGAACCTCAGAAATGCAGCTGTAGGGGCACTGGTGTGCCTGATCTGACAGCCTAATTTACCTGTTCTCCGTGAGCACAAAGTGGCCGTCTCACCTGCAGTTTTGCATGCGGCACACCTTGTGCTGGCTGTGAGTCACGAAGCATCGATGCTTGCGTCCCCTCTGTCTATAAAGGCCCATATATTTTATTTCTCAGACATGTGTCACAAAACCTGTGCTTTAAAAATGGTGTGGAATGAACATCCAAGTTCAGAAATCCACATGTCAGCAGTATTCTGTTTTCTGACTTCATACTGAAGTGATTTAACACATGAAGTCATGTGACGTACATTCTTACATTAATATGTCTATCGCAGTTTTGGCATAACTGTCCTCTTCATGAAGCTACTTTATAAAATCAGGGTTTTTTATTCTTTTCCAGCCAGTTCAGTAGACTCCTGTATCTCCACTCTTTGCCCCCTGCTGTATGAGTGTTTCTTACAGGAAATTCAGGATGGGTGTTTGACAGGAGGTGGGCCTCCCAACACCGCCGACTGTGCTGTTTGTGACCTCTGGCTCTCACATTCCCGCGGGGAATACATAAACCCTTCCCAACTCGAAGAGCAAGTTTTTCAACTTGCTGAGAATTTTATTCCTCACGAATAATACTTACAGAATTAGTTCGGTGTATTTTTGGCATCGCGTTGCGTAAGGGTGTTTTTTTTTTCTTTTTTTGTAAACCTTGTTTGTGGTTTGTGTAGGCGTGGCATCTCAAACTCAAATCCTAAAGGCACTTAAGGAAATGTAACATATCGCAGTATATTGTGAGGACATCGTAAATAATCAACAATTTACTTAAATTTTGCCATGGGAACTCCATAACAAGGGAAACTGTCTGCTTTTTTTCTGCGTATTTCGCTCTTAAGTGTTTAATCTGGGTCATTGTTTGTCAAAATATTCCCCTCACTTGGCTTCCTTAACTGGTTGTTGACAGCAGCAGCTCTGCCCGACTTGTTACTGTACGTTTGTCAGTGACAGGCTGTTTCTGACTGATCAAACCCATCGGTAATGACCTCATCTGTGCTCGAGCTCGCCAGTGAGGTGGCTGCTCCGTTTCTGCCGTGAAGCGAAGAGCAGATTCGAAGCATCATCACCTTCATCGCATCATGAAGATGAACGATATCTGACTGGCTATGCTCTGTCTGTAAGCTCCCAAATACCAGAAATGAGTATTTGGCCCAGCTAATAGACCGCTTATTCACTAACAACTCTGCTTTGGAGACATCGCACATTGTATTGAAAGGGAAAAATTTAGTCATAGATTTTTGGTGAACTCTCCGTTCAATAAACATCTTAGTTGTCTCCATCTGCCCAGCACTGAAGTATTTTCAGCTAAGCCAGGCCCAACTAAGCTCGCCGTTTCAGCTAAAGAATATCCAAGACTGCATCAAGTCTGGCATTGAACCCAACAAGGGTCTCTGCCTCTACTACATGACCTGGCAACCTATCCCATATTTACTGATAATGATACTTTCCTTATATCAGTGTGGAACGTACTCCTAACTACTTTCCATTTATGTCACTTGGCCTGAGCTCATCCTAAAAAATGTATTGTAGTTAACTTTATTGAGCCATTAAATTTAAAAGCCCCTATTAAATCACCTCTCGGTCTCCTTGATGTTGATGAAGAGACCGACCCAATGTTTGTAGTAAGAGACAGGGGAGCTTAATCACACAGCCGGCTGCGGAAACACAAGAATGGATGCTCAAAAAGTCACTCTGAAGGGTGACTCTACCTGAGTGCCTCCGTGATGCTATTGTTACAGGACACCTCTGGGTCTAGCCAGACTTGGAAACAAACCTTTAAAACTAATGCAAATTCAAATGTCAGGATGTCAGTAATGCGTTGTGTTGTGCCTCTTCTATAGGATTGGTTGCTAACAGCGCTCATTTAAAAAAAAAAAAAGTCCAGGTGGGTTGAGATGACGTAGCTTGGCTTGAGCTACACCTAACTTGGCTACATCCCGTGTGACCTTCCCGGATCCGCTGAGGTCATCGTTCCTGGAGAGTCGGCCCCTGTGCCGTGCGCGTCATCAGAGAGTCTCCATTTGCAAGTGAAATGGCCCGTGTCCTCTTTGGGGCTTTAGGGCGCAGCTGTGGGGGACTGAGCTCAAGTCAGGACTGTCCCCTGGAGAAGTGGCTCCTCTCTGGGGTTCTGTTTCTGATAATACCCCCTAAACCGGTCCTGCTCCGTCTGAGTTCTCTCCTTCTCTCCCTCAGTGTGTCTCTCTATCTCTGTGTCTCTGTCGGCCTCTCTCCATCTCTCTCTGTCAATCTCTATCTGTCTCTCTTTCGCCATCTCAATCAGTCTGTTGCTACCTCTCTTTTTCTCTTTCATTTTCTCTCTACCTCATTCTCTTTTCCTCTCTCTCTTTCCGTCTCTCAGTTCCCCCGCTGCAGTCGCTTGCCCAGCTCGATGGTTCACCCACGCTGTCTGCCGATTCCCTCTCAGTAATCGTTCTGTCTGCTGGCCGCCTCAGCCGCTGGTGCCGGTAAACAGGCCTGCTGAGTCGCGGGTTTGACACGTTCCCCCACCGAGCGGCGGTACATGACGTGGCCCGTCGCTAGCGGCGACCACCTGGGCTGAGGCACTATCGCTCCTCTGTGAACTCAGATGCTGTCACTACAGCAGAACCACACAGCATTTTTGTTGTTTTTTTTTTTTTTCCTCCGGTGTAAAAATATGACATATCTGGCCACCTGAAAATGTATTGCAGGAGCAAAAGACTGCATGCAACAACTCCTTACTGAAAAAAATGCTGCACTTATTAACCTTCGATGTCTCATTGGTGAAGGATGAAAGTATAGCAACAAAAAAAATCAATAAACTAATAAACATGTTTTTTTGCAGTCTGCAGTTGCTGCATGAAGTCAGCATGTTTGTGTGTGCTGTGAAAACCGAGTCTGTCAGCCTCCGTATGGTTGGTGAGACAGCCTCCGTATGGATGGCGTGACAGCCTCCTCATGGCCCAGGTGTGCCCCACAGCCCCCACCACTGTACTGCCCACTTCCAGCTTACTGTGCCAGCTTCAGGCCAGCATCCAGCCATGCGCACCCAGCTTCTGTCAGAGGTTAACCGACAGCGCTGGCAATTTGCTTGCATCAGCCACGCTATCCAGGCTTGTGGCTAAGGGAGTCGAAGCATGTGTTTGCAGTCCAGGTGTGTGTCCCAAGGCTGGGAGTTTGAGTCTCAGCCACACTGTCACCAGCTATGGCCGGAGGTCTTCGTTGGCATGGCAATGACTGGTAGTGGCTTTTCTGGCAGACTCGGCACCTGTGGTGTCATGTAACCAAACATAGCTCTTCCTGACTGCTATGAAACTTATTCTTTATGAATACCTATGGAAATAGTCTTTCATGTATGTCTATTACTACAAAACTCAAGGCAGTTTGTGGTTTATGTTGGCAATCGATCTCAGTCTCACGTGATGAAGGCGCAGCTTGTTCTGAGGGCCTAAACGTCCTCTGACAGCACAGGAAACATGTGAGGCTTCAGGAATGATGATGAAAGGTTTGGCCGCATGAATCAGTGGCCATTGAGGTGCGGCTGATTAGGGGAACGGAATAAGGAAATAATTTTTCAGGCATTAGGGAACAGGTTCTGTCGGTCGATTTATGATAAATCAGTGCCTAAAATAACCACTCACCTGGCTTCACAAGAACAAATGTTGTCATAAAAAAATCTCTCTCAAGTTGATAAATTGACAGTAGGCTGGCAAAGCTTATGGGTAATTCCTCTAAGTGAGCGAAACTTTTGTTTAATACAGTTTGTCCTCTACTGTAGCTGCATTGTAAACCTAATCAGAGACAGGGGGTTGGAAATTTGTGTCAGCTAGAAACCCTGTATCTCATGTTTTAAACCTGAAACAATGTCCTGTTGTATTGTCCCTTATAAATAAACTGTTAAATAAATAAAGTAAATAAAAATGTACCTGGACTAGTTGTTAAATTTGCACTAGGCTGGCAAAGCTTTATGGGTACTCCTCTAAGTGTGCGAAACCGCTGCTGAAGACGGGGGCCTGGCCTTTGGGCGATGAGGGTACTTCACAGGTACACCGGGATTTAGTTTCCCTCATCCAACTTCCTCCCTCTCTCGGCGGGCCCCCTTGTTCGCTGGGGAGTCACCGCCTGTGTCGCTGAATGGCGATGACAGCTCCCGCTATGACAGACTGATAACGAGACGGCTACCATTTCGCATGGGTGATGAAACAAAAAATGTCACAGATACAATTCAGTACCTTCCTTAATCCATGGACGGATAAGGTATGAATGCAGGCTGTGTCAAATAAAACCAGGCCCACAGGCGAGGAAAGCAGCTCAGCCATAATGCATGAGACTAAAATCATTCAAACGCAGGTACTCTGTATCCCTCAGTTCTCTGCCCCTGTTTCTCATTTGAGGTAATTAAGTCGCTCGGTAATTGATTAAAACAAACTGCGTCTTGTGTGGGACTACATTTGTGATGTGAAATTAACTTTAATGATGTTTGAATGAATTGTCTTTACTTTTTCCAAAGTACTTAGAGATGTCCTCCTAATTCTAATTGGTGTTTGCCTCTCAGCGCTATCGGGCGGCTCAGCTGCCGAAACTAGCAGGCGTTGCCGGTGAGCGAGACGGCCCCACAGAGGTAGCGGCAGGGGGACCGTGAACCGTAGAGCCCGGGAGAGGAGAGGCTCTGTCAGCACCCGTAGATAAAGCGGAAGGCTTAGCACCAGCGGATGTCATCGCTGCAGTCCCTATCTGAGACACTTCTGTATTTACCCAAGAGCTGTCACAAAGCGTAGATAGGGCCCTAGCCTGGTCCGATCTGAGGCCACCCAAGTCTTAGTCATACGCGAGTCTAGTGAGTCCTACTCAAGTCTGTGTCACGGCCATGACACAGACCTACGTGAGGATGTGCAAAGTGAATAAATATACTGAATACGGATCCCAGAGACCAGTCCGTCAGTGCGAATGTCTGTTTATTGCTATGGTGCTTCGCTGTTTTACATATAAGAAAAAAAAAAAAACAGAAAAACTTCAGACTTTTTTTTTCCCTGAAACCTCTCAGTTATCAAACATTTAGGGAAATTGTTGGACATGGAACCATATAGCTGAATTAATGCCATCATAAAAAAGAATACCAGGCATAATAATAATCGGTAACTGTTACTGGTGACAGGGAGGAGAGGGGTTTGTGCACACAGCACAGTCATGCTGAGGTTGCATGCTGTTTCTCTCCCACAGTTCCTGGACCACCTCCTGACGGGCATCGAGGACATCTGCGGCCATTACGGGCACCACCACTGGAAGGACAAGTAGGTGCCCCGTCCATCTGCTCACAGAACATTGCTTTTCCGTCAAACACTGTGCTCAAATACGACCAAAAACTGCTTAAATATGACCAAAAACATGCGTCACCTCACAGTCATGTGATGGGAGTGTGCTTACCATACATACATTATTAGTACTTATTTATTTACTTATTTATTTAGTTGTATAGCACCTTTCAAGAAAAAGTACAAGGTGGTTTAGCAATCAATAAAACATAAAAATGAAACAACAAGAAGAATTAGAGTGCTATACAGATTATATTATATTTATTATTATATTATTATTAAAACAATCACAGTATACCAATAGTAGTTAACACAAATCAAACTGAAGGACATGAAAAACATTATCTGTACAGTGTGAGTCTTGCGCACAGACTTGGCTGCTCAGGCCTCTCGTCAAGGCAAAAGTGAAGACCGTTGGCTGTGAACATCATTTGTTTCCCATGTCTCACACCGTCATTACAAAAGCCAATATGACTCGCCCTCCTGCAGAATCGCTCCATCTTTCTCAAGTCGGCGCTCGTTTACTTGCTTCGTGCGGAGATTGATTTTCCCGCAGGCAAGGAGTGAGGGGTCATAAAAACCCCTCGTGTGAGATCACGTATGTGGCGTGTGCCATGACCAGAGGGAGACCCACAGTCACGTGCGGAATAGGGCGAGGGAGGCCGGGGGAAGGGTTTGAGTTTACTGTCCTTCAAATAAGCATTCTGCTTTTTTTTTTCGTTTGATACACAGATAGGAACCTTGAAACATCAGTTATGTTCTATCATTTTTTCATGGCTCTGTGAATAATACAATTTATTCAGAACATCATTCAAAACATCATATGACACCGTGCCTGACACAGTTCATTGCAATGATAAAACGATTTTTTTGGGATTCTGGAAAAATGTATCCTCAAAACTTGTTAAGAGAGATACAAGGTTTTAAAACACTGGTGAGATATGTTCAGCGTTCATATGACCATGTTCATATGGTCAGCGTTTTGGGGTGGGGATTTGACTGTATTGAGGATGGGGTGCATGTAATATTTTGGGCTTTAGGGATTCATAGTTCAGAGGCTCGGGAGCAAGTAGGTTTTTTTTTTTTTTTTTTTGATATTGGGGAACAGACAGCACCTCTAGGCCGGGGGCGGGTGGAGTTCTTTCCGAGCCTGAGTGGTTCAGACATGGCCCGTCTCCAGAGACGTGTCCCCAGCCAGAACATCAAAGCCTGGAGCCATAATCCTCCCAGGACAGCCCCGGCCTCCACACACAAACACGCCTCACATGCGCACACTTCATACTGCCCACAGGGGGCAGTGTTCAGCCATTATCTCTGATAACACATCCAGAGTTTTTACTCTCTATTTTCAATACATCAATTTTGTTGTACACTTTTAAAGCTACAGTTTTTTTTTTTTACCCCAAACCTTGTTTACATATGATTTAAATAAGGGATTTTGTTTATGTTTTACATCCAGAACTGTTTAGGTATGTCTTAAAAACAGTTCCGTTAAAAATTGAGAGCAGCCCAGAAAAGCCAGACTTTTTCCGAAATAAATTCTTACTGAGTATAAACCACACTGTCCACAACAAAACAACTGTCAGCAAATGAAACGGCGGTTCGATAACGACTTGCTCCGAGTCGGTTGAGCGAACTCATCTCATTTTTGTAACGATGGACTCAATATTTGACAAGATGAATCTGTGAGACTGCAGCAGCTGTCAGAAGATGTTCTGAAGCTCGGTACTTCACACTGATCAAAATATCTTCAGAAAATGTTGTAAAACATCTCCTTGGCCTTGAAAATGTTCAACATTTATGAATTTTGATTTATGCGTGCCACCAAACACACCCCCCCCCCCGCCCCTGTCTCTGTCTGTCTGTCTCCTCTCTCTCCTCATCCTCTGTGTCAAATGGAGATATTCTCAACTTCAGAATGCTTTATTTGGTGTGACGTTTTTGAATAAATTTCTTAAGCTGTACAGACACAAACATCAGCTGTAGCAACATGCACAGTCCAGATGAGTTTGTTGACGTGTATGCGTTCATGTATAAAAACGTGCTGAATAAATAAAGTGACTGTAAATGACTTTATGAGGCAGGAAATGTGTGTCAGCGGTGATTTGTGTCAGCGTCCTGCGTTTTTCTTTACTAAATTTTTCCTACCGACCCCCCCCTTCTTCCTCCCTCCTTCCCTCCTCCATTTATCTGTCCTTCCTCTCTGCTTCTCTTTCCCTCTCTTGTTCTCCTTTCCTCCCTCCTTTCTCAATTCCTCCTTCTGTCACTCTTCTTTTTTTGTCCCTTCTCACTCCCTTTTTCATTCCCCCTCTCCCTAACCCCTCTTTCTCCTCCCCTCTCTCTCCCTCCTTCCACAACTTCGAATCTGTTCCCCCCTCATTCTCCCTCTTCCCCCCCTACCTCCTTCCCTCTCTTACTATCTCTCCCCCACCCATCCCTCTCTCCTCCTCCCTCCCTCTCTCCCTCTCCCCCTCTCTCTCTCCCCTCCCTCCCCCTCTCTCCCCCTCTCACACCCCCCCCGTCCTTCTCTTTCTTCTCCTCCCTCCCTCTCCTCATCCCTCTCTCCCTCTCTCCCCCCCCTCAGGTTGAACCGCTTCAATAAGAAGTATGTGAAGAAGTGTCTGATTGCTGGGGAGCGGTCCAAGGAGCCGCAGCTCATCGCCTTCTACCACAAGATGGAGATGAAGCAGGCCATCGAGCTGGTGGAGAGCGGAGGGGGCGTCAAGCTGCCGTCCGCCATGCCCTCCACCGTGTCCATGCAGTGAGTGCCCTCCTCCTCTCCTCTCCTCTGTTCATCCCTCCATTCCTTAAGGCTCACAGAGCCTTGGAAACAGGGATTAGACACGCGCACAGGCAGACTGTGATTGGTGCCTGGGAGTGTATTCCGTTGCCCAGTGATACGCGTTGTGACCGGGAAAGAAGATTCTCATTGGTCCTTCAGAATCAGGAAAGTGCCACGTCATGAAAAAGTGTGAAACGGGGGTTGTTGGAGTGCTTGAAGGTGCTGGTTTTACTGTTGATCTGTGCTTTTCTACAGAGTTCTCCCTTGCTGCCCATAACTACATGTACACCATCCAATCAAAGCCCAAGCTGTTGGTAAATTAGTGTCATGGGTGTTCAGTTCTCCAGTGCCCTTTCCTGGAAAAATAAACAACTCTCGATGTCAAGGGCTGGATTTGCAGTTAAAAGTCGTGGTGAATACTCTCTTTTTGTGAAAGTAAATGGATTCCTAGTCCCTGTCCATAGTGCTTGCACTTTGTATTGAGGCAATAGAGGCTGAGAGGAAGTACAGCACAGAAAAGGCCTGAGAGAGCATGAACCTCCAGCTCTGAGGGACAGGTGTGTGTGTGTGTGTGTGTGTGTGTGTGTGTGTGTGTGTGTGTGTGTGTGTGTGTGTGTGTGTGTGTGTGTGTGTGTGAATGTGTGTGTGTGTGTGAGAGTGTCAGGAGGGTTTCTGCCACCTCATGACTTTGCAGTGCGCTTTCTGAAGTCAGATTAAGGCAGGCATTCCCTCAAATCTGCGTAAGTCGTCCCTGAAGGTGCCTGAAAAGAGCTTGTGTAAGGACTTGCTGCAGGAAGCCCGGTAGGGGGTAGAGACTTCCTGTCTCTCGCATGGCGAAGAAAGAGCCGCTCACACACACACACACACACACACACACACACACACACACACACACACACACACACACACACACACACTATCTCGGACACACACACACACTCACACACTCTCACACACTATCTCGGACACACACACACTCACATACTCATACACATACTCATACACTCTCACTCACACACACACACACACACACACACACTCTCTCTGTCTCTCGCACGGCGAAGAAAGAGCCGCTCACACACACACACACACATACTCACACACATACTCATACACTCTCACTCACACACACACACACACACACTCTCTCTGTCTCTCACACTTTCTGTCCTTCCTAGTTCCTTCCTTCCGAGTTAGATTGGGGTCAGCAGTAGGTCAGTGGATTTCTGAGAAATGCAGGTACATCCTACCCCCTCAGACCCCCCCACACCCCCACACACAAACCTGCAACCTGCAGTGCGGAGTCTGAAGGAACAAACAAAACTCCTCGTATTTCGCTTTTATCTCTGCTGCTGTCTCCTTGGCTGTGGGTCCTGGTCTGTAATGCAGGCGAGGGACACTCACTCTCGCTCAGTCCGTTGCTGGTGCTGTGGCAGTCCTGTGGTCTGATCCAGGGAATCGGTATAGCCTGTACCACAGAGACCGATCACAGTGTGAAAATGGGAAAGGCCATTGTCTCTAATATAGAGAAAGGTCACAGTTAGCAGGGGTTAAAGTCATAGTCAGCCTGTAATGCAGAAAATATGTAATATGCAGTCACAGTCTTTGGTTTAAAGCTGTAATGCCAGTAGCACTCACAGTCTGATAGAAGGAGGGGTCATAGTCACATTCTCTGATACAGGCAGAATGCTTTGGTCTCTAATGAAAGGGAGGGTCAGTCTGATGAAGGAAAAAGTCATAGTCAGTGAAAAAAACCACAGTCACAGGCTGTGGTTACTCCCCCTAATGAGGGTAAAGGCTCAGAGTCATTACTGCAGAGATTCATACAGGCTGTAGTCTCATGTGGAAGGGGAAGGGGCGTGGCCTTTAACACAGGAAAAGCAGCTGACAGGTTCATGCTCATTGGCTGTCTGCTGTAAGGGGAGGTTTGGTGGTGAATGATTCAGAAAATGTGCATCCGTTCAGTGACGGGGGGAAATAAACCAGTGATAAATTGAAGCTGATTTGGTCAAATGTCTTTGCCTTAATATATAAACGAGTGCTAAGAGAATCTGACTGGCTTACAGAAAAGAATGGCCTCGGTTTGTAATGCAAGTAAGAGATGACTGTCTGATCTAGAGACAGGCTGTGTTCTGATGTGGGAAGAAAGGTTATGAGACAAAGGTCTTTGATATAAAGGGGAGCCTGCAGTCTCTTTTGCAGGGGAAGGTTTAGCCTGGGGTTCAGTCAAACACACATAGTCTCCGTAAAAGCAAGTAAAAGTGGATCAATACTGACTTCGCATTACAGCGTAATTCTCTTTGAGTGTGTTGTGTTGTCTCTGTTCTAAAATATAGTAACATAAATCTAACTAAAGTTTTGTTTGAAGTGCATGCCCCCCTTAAAGTGACCGTGTTTTATTTAGCCCTCTGTGTCCAATGCAGAGGACGGCTTCACTCTTTGATGCAGTGTTTTAGTTATAGTCCCACAGTCTGCCTGTGACATGGCCTCCCCCTGCTGCCCTGACGGCCGTATTGTTTCATTAATTTAATGTGCCCTTCAGGAAGAATGACTAGTTCTTTAACCCCCTTGCCCCCCCCCACACAGGAACATCCAGCCCAAGAAGCCCCCCCCAGAGCGTGCCCTGCCCCAAATCTCCAAGACCCGGGAGGAGGAGATCCGCAAGATCCTGCGCACCAACCTGCAGAAGACCCGGCAGAGGGTGAGTCATCAAATGACATCATTTGGGTTCCTGCCACATGCCATAGATCCTTTTCAAAATAAAAGTCTCAGACCTGAAACGTTCAAATTCAAAATGAAACTCCTTGACTTAAAACCCCTTCAAAATAAAAGTCACTAACAAAAACTTCTGGACTTGCATACATTTCAGAATGAAAGCCATAGATGTAACACCAGGTAAAGATGTGGACTTGAACTTCCTTCAGATAAAGTCTCACATTTAAAACCCCTTCAAAATAAAAGTCACAGAACAGCTTTCCCACATAGAAACTGATAAATTATCTTTCCCTGCTTTTTTGGTTGAAAAGTACTTACACAGGCATTGATTTTACTGTGTTTTTCGTGGGAGTTTTCCGCTCACATACATCACTGCTTATCCGGCAGATGAGAGGTTGAAAACATGGACACATATGCAGGTCTTTCCTCAGTGTGCTGGGCTGCCCTTTTATTTTTGTCTAAAACCAGATTCATGCCAGTCGGTGTTCCTGTATGACATTTCATCACTAGTTTATACAGAATATGGGAATCTGTGACGAGGTTGTTGAAAGTGTTGTATGAAACTAAATGAGCTTGGATTGGATGTTTAGGTGATTGGTTGATTGATTGATTGATTGGGTTGGTGGATTGGATAATTGTTTGATTGACACCCCTCTGTCCCGCCCCCCCCCCCCCAGCTGCGCTCCTATAACAGACACACTCTGGTTGACCCATATGAGGATGGGTGGAGCGATTTACTGCTCAAGAGACACAAGATCATTGAGATGGAGAAGAAGGTAAGCACAAGCTGAATACTCCATCCCTCCTTCTTTATTGCCCTCCCTCCTTCTTTCCCTCCTTTCTTGCTCCCTCCTCCCTCACTTCCATCCTTCTGTTCTCCCTCTCTCCCTCCCTCCTCTGTCTCTGCTCTCCCTCTCCCCCTCCCTTTCTTCATTCCTTCCTTCCTTTTAAGATTCTGTTACTCCTGTTACTGTTTACCTCCAAGATTATTTTTCTTAATTCATTTATATCCCCTTTTTTTTTTAACAATATCTCACCAAGTAAACTTCTTGTCCCATTGTGAAATAATCTATCTCATTGTAAAGTAATTTTTCTCTCAAGCCATGTATGTTATTCCATATTCTTAAGTTGGATTTTTTTTTACAGTGTATCCAGGTTGCTAATCTCCAGTCATAGATCTGTTTTCATTAAGAGGATAAACTAGACCTGTAAAATCTCTGGCCAATCGGTGACAGTGAAAGCACTTGGTTTTAGTGCTAAAATCCTCCCAGAAGAAAAAAGCCAGCACTCCACTGCGACCCTCCAGGCATGGAGTCTGACAGCGCTGCTGTTAAAGATTGAGGGTCAGGGGCTGAGGGGAGCCCGGATAACGTTCAGGTAACGCTGAGGCAACGTCAGGGCAACGGTGCCGGGAGAATGGAGCCTCAAGCCTCAGGCGATTTCTACAGGTTTTCAGAACAAACCAAACCAACAGTCACCTTCCATTACATTCAAAGACTGCATATTCAGTACAGACAGAACCCTAACCACTCAGTGCAGCCAGCACTGGATTGCCAAACCAGCCTGGTTGCATGCCACTTTTTATAGCAAATATTCACGGCGAAGGTAGCTAGCTGGCTCATGTAAATGAAGACAGGCTTAAGTTTTGTGAAGCATTTCCTCAGAGTTATGGTGGTTTTGTCCAAAAAGTTATAAAACTGGAAACGATCTACAGCAGGGGTGCATGTCTCCAGTCCTGCGGGTCTGGCGGGTTTGCTTATTTGTCATAGTTTCTTTTTGCTGACTGGCAAACGTGGTCTGCCAGGGCTGTAACGGGCTTCAGCTAAAGCACTTCAGAGGCCTGCATTAGCACTGCATCACCAGGACAGAGGTGATCTGTGAACTGGGCCGTCCTGCTTTAAAGGTCCCTCCAGCCAAAATCACATCCGAATTTTACTCAAAGTAAACCATAGCGCAGAGCCTCACACCGCTAATGTGCCAGCAGGCAGTTTTCACAGGGTTTAAAAAAATAATAAACAATCACTTGCCATCATATTCAGAGATGGCTGATTTAATTGTACAGCTTGGGTTTCTGTTTTTGTGCCTTGATTCGGCTCCTCAGTTTGTGTTCAGCACTGATTGTAATCTGTGATTATTTTCTTGATTGATTTAATTGGGGCAGGTACTCTTATTTTGGTGTTAATTTGCCTGACCTTTTCACTCAGGCTCATAACGTTTTTTTTCCCTGTGTTTCCTGGAAGCATGGATTTGATGGTAGACGGCAGGGGCGGGGGCGGTTTACAGCTTTCCGCTTTAACGACCGCACTTCATTATGTGATTGCGTGGATAAATGTGTGGGAATGGAACCGGAAGGGTTTTTATTGTGTTTTATGGACTACGTGTGTGCATGCATGAGAGAGAGAGGAAGAGAGAGAGAGAGAGAGCGTGAGAAAGTGAGAGAGACTGTGTGAGAGAGTAAGAGAGAGAGAGTATGTGACAAGAGGGAGAGTGTTAGAGGGAGTGTGTGAGAGTGTGTGCGTGAGCTTGAGAGAGAGAGGAAGAGAGAGAGAGAGCGTGAGAAAGTGAGAGAGTGTGTATGTGTGTGTGAGAGAGTGAGTGTATATGTAGGTGTGTCTGTGTGAAAGTGTGCGTGTATGTATGTGTGTATGTGTGTGTGAGAGAGTGAGTGTATATGTAGGTGTGTCTGTGTGAAAGTGTGCGTGTATGTATGTGTGTATGTGTGTGTGAGAGAGTGAGTGTATATGTAGGTGTGTCTGTGTGAAAGTGTGCGTGTATGTATGTGTGTATGTGTGTGTGTGAGAGAGTGAGTGTATATGTAGGTGTGTCTGTGTGAAAGTGTGTGTGTGTATGTGAGGGAGAGAGAGAGAGAGAGATAGCGAGATTGTCATCTCTCTTTTCCTGGAGGACCAGGCCAAGGATGCAGAGTACATCAACAGAAGTGCAGAAGTGTACACAAGTCAACATTAAGAATGACAATACACTGGAACCGAGACAGCTGAGGCTGTCGTCATGGTGACCGGCCCCTGTGTTCATTTAATCATTTTCTTCTTCTCCTCCTGTCAGATGTCTCATATGAACAATTACCTGACGGTGCCAAACCCACCTCCAGAGTCCCCAACCATGAGCAGATCTCGGCTGGCCTCAGGTGAGCTCGGCCACAGATCACTTACACTCTCCAGATATGCGTCTCTCACTTTTCCTCCAGTCATCCCTGATTCTAATCAAGCTCAGCTCTTCAGCCAGTCGACTCACCAGGTTTTAGTGAATGGGCAGAGCAAATACATGGTAAGACTTTTACTTTCTGAAGACAGAGTTGTCCACCTCTGCTCCCTAACCACAGGAGCTTCTGTGCTGTTATCTGGTTTGTGCATAATTTGTTGTCCATAATTTTTTGCATGCAATCTATTGCTAGATATTTATATTTTGGTCATTCAGCTGATGCTGACATCCAGAGCGATTTATATAATTTACATTTAATTCACTGAAGCAACCCAGGACCGAAGTAGCTTTGCTCAGTAGTAAAATGAACTTAGCTACTTGAAAATTCCCCCACCTGGGAATACAACCCTCAACCTAGTTCCAACTATCACTCTAAAGTCTGCTGCAGAGCAGTTGAGTTGTACTGCGGTGTCCTGGGCTGTCTCCAGTTCGAGTGCAGAATTGCATGGGCGTTAGGTGCATATGGTTCAGAGGTAATGAGGCACAGACAGGGAGGAGAATGTCACCAGGTAGGGGATGACAGTGCTGAGGAGTGTTTGACAGCGCTG
The DNA here is from genome assembly GCA_022829145.1 of Albula goreensis. Classification (NCBI taxonomy): domain Eukaryota; kingdom Metazoa; phylum Chordata; class Actinopteri; order Albuliformes; family Albulidae; genus Albula; species Albula goreensis. The sequence goes on from CM040750.1 coordinate 33,596,124, forward strand.
AGAGGCACCGGTGAGTTTTTTGAAGGTGCTGCTTTCCCATTCTGTCTGGGGTGTGTGCTGAAAAGTAATGAGTGCAGACATAATGCTGTGTGACTGTTTGAAAGGAGGTCAGAGAGGCAGCACTGGGAGGGAGGGAGTGTTTTTCTGCACCGGGCTGAGGAGTGTGTGTGTGTGTGTGTGTGTGTGTGTGTGTGTGTGTGTGTGTGTGTGTGTGTGTGTGTGTGTGTGTGTGTGTGTGTGTGCGCACATCTACGCATATGAGTGCCTGTGTGTGTGTGTGTGTGTCTGTGTGTGCGCACATCTACGCATATATGAGTGCCTGTGTGTGAGTGTGGTTACATCTATGAATTTATGCATGTTTGTGTGTCTGTGTGTGTATGTACGTGTATGTGCATGTATATGTGTGTTGTGTGGGTGTGTGCATGTATGTGTCTGTATATGTGTATGTGCATGCAGGTCTGTGTGTGTGCATGTAAATGTTTGTATTTGTGTTTGCGTGCATGTCTGTGTGTCTGTGTGTGTGTGTGCTCATCTGTTTCTGTTTCCTCAGACCCCCAGGCGTACAGCTCCAAGCCCGAATCGGACAGCGTCCCCACCATCAAGGTGGACCTGGCGTCGCCCCAGTCCCCCGACTCCATCAACCTGCAGGACGAGCTGGCCAAACGGACACGCGAGGAGGAGGATGGCCTGGTGATGCACATCCCGTCTGCCTCAGCCACAAGGGAGGAGCAGAATGGCGGGAAGGACCAGCAGCGGCTAATGCGCTGCTTGAGCGACCCGGGACCCAGCGCCGATGAAGACGAGGACGAGCCCTTCCTCCCTTAATCAAGCCCCTCCCATCCAGGGGCGGGGCTGTGGTTGGAGGCAGGGGAGGGGTAGGACCACCCCTTTTCTGTGTTTACCCCCTCCCCCCTCTAAAATCCCCTTTCATGTACATTTACTCCTTATGGGTCGAGATCTGAAAAGAAAAAAAAATAACTGCAAGAAGCCAAACTTCAAAAAGGACGAAGCAGAAGTACAAAATGAACCAAAACAATGACAAACACACACACAAAACAAAGGAAAGAAAATAGCCATTTATTTATCGTCGACATTGTTCATGTTGTTTTTTTTTTGTTTCGATTTTTAAAACCATCAGAAAACTGTCCGTACTGTTCAGGTGTTGTGGATTCTGGGTACAGAGGACAGTGTGGGGAAACAGAACTATGCATTACCAAAGGATTGGACTCTCTTCGTCTATGGTGATGTTCCAGGTGTATTTTTTCTTCAGTTTTTTTTTTTTGGTTTGTTTTTCCATATGGCAGTTTTCATCTGTTTTTTTTTTTTTTTTTTGTATGTGCCTGACTTTCTTAATTTTATTTTGTTTTTTTTTGGATTTGCGTCATGTTCCACAATCTTTCACTGTATTTTTCTGTAAAAACTATTTTTGCCTTGCTGGTAGAGAGGAGAGGAGAAGAGCAGGACTCAGTACCATTAAGCTTTTTTCACCATGTGCGCTTTTTATCAGGAGGGCCTTTCGTAGGAGGGTTCACGTCAGTAATGGTTCGACTGGAATGTCAGAATGTCGGGTGGTGGGGGGGGCATTGGGTCAGTTCTGTGGGAACATTTTATCCTTTTATCCCGTCCGTAGCCATCGTCATTCCCACCCCGAGACACTCAGACATTTCAGCTCTGCGCTGGAGTACGGTACTCTTATATTCTAACATCAGTCTTTCCTCGTCAACATTTCACATATTGGAGCCATTTTTTTAGAAACAATCGCTTCTCTGTTCTTCATCTACAAAGATCAAAACAGGCCGTTCACGCTGCTGGTTTAGTCCCGCTCCGAACATCCATTTTTTTTCAGCCATTTTGAAGCTCAGCGCATCAGCGACTGTCCTGTACGCGCTCCTGTTTTTATCCACTCATTTTTCATTGGGTTTTTTTTTGCGGGAGGTGTGGGAGAGGGGCAAGGTCCGATGGTACATACTCTTCACATCAAATTGCATCACTTTTTAAAAATGTTTTTTTTTTTCTTCCTCTCTTTACTTCTCTGCATCTGACACAAATGCCTGTGGAGGGTCAACACGATAAACAGCTTTTTTATTTTTTCTCTTTTTTTTGTTTCTTGTTGTTTTTTTTTTTTTTTTAAGCTGAGGAGACCATGCAATATTTACTATGCAGTTGATGGTTGATTACATAGATATGTACATACAGGAGCTGGTTATAGACATATGAATATGATTCCCTTTAAAGGTGTTTAAACTGAATTGTGTCAGCAGGGGGCGCCGTGTAACGGTTTCCTCTGTTTCATCAAGTCAACCTGTGAATAGAAGGGGCATTATAACAGATGTCACATAATGGAGGGGGTGTTTCTAGGTGCTGCTTCACACCCCGAAATTACAAACAAACAGAAAAAGATGTGTCGGCTTTACATGCACGCATGGTGATTTTCACCTTTTTACTCCAGAGACTGAGATCTACATTAAAGTCAGTACGTTATTGTGTGCAGTGCTTGTATAGTCTTCGACATGCTGTTGTCAGGCACCTGTTATCGCTGAAGCAAAACTTTATTTAAAGTATTTAAGAGATGACATTGTAGCTGGAGAGAGAGTTCTTCAGTGTGTGAGGAAAAACCAAATCTCTTTAAAGAAAAAAAAAAGTATATATATGTGTACTAAAAATATATATTATTGTTGTTAATAATGTCATATCCAAAATGGCCTGGAAATGGATGGTCCTTGTTTTTTTTTTTTTTTTTTTTTTTTTTTTTTTTTTTTTTTATTTTGGCTTCCAAAGCAGATGGTGATTCCCCACACTCTGTCAGTGAATGTAGGCCACAGACACTTCGGTCTGCATCTCCCGGTTGCCATGGCTACCACTTAGCACTCCGGCACATGTCCCTCCATGTCTCTTGCAGACTCGTTCTGGCGAGGGTGGGCTGCTATTGGGCAGTCAGGGTGTTGAGGTGAAAATGGCAGAAGTATTTTTGGGCAGCCTTGCAGCCCTCCTGTCCATATCAAAAGCATCGGACTCCTCAGTCTTTAAGTCAAATAAACACGCAGCACTGGGGCACTGAATCCAGCTAACTGCAGCCCTGCTGGACTGGAGTCTGACATCACTTCCTTAGGAACAGTAACCAGGTTAGACTTGAGCAACCAGTGAAACAATCAGTTGGTTTGACAGTTGGATGCAGTAAGAACCTGCGCTCCATTCGACCCTTTTTTTTTTTTTTTTCCTTAGAGGCACAAGCGGACCTTCCTGGCTGAGGTCCGTAAAATCGTCATAGTGACCATCATCAGCGGTCCTCGGGAGGGAGATTGTGTTTCAGTTCGGGGCAGCAGGGTGGAGGAGAAGGTGAAACGGTCCCTCCTGTTGTTTGTTTTTTTTTCCACTCTCTGGTTGCCGCTGGCAATACTGGACAGTGTGGGCCAACCAACTGATCTTCACCTTCTCTCCCTCTCTCTTTCTCCCCCTGTGTTGCTGGGTAGTAGTCAGGTGAGGGTTGCAGGACGAGCGTGAAAATCGATTTAGCTCCCAACCCCTCCCCCCACACCCCAAAGAGCTGAGAACTCCATTACCCCCCATATCGTATTAGTAGCTGAAATGTCAGTTCTCCGCAGCCAGAACGTGCCACCAGCCGATGACTTAATTAGTTTTGCCAAGGACAAGACGAAATAGGAGACGATAAGAGGACAGCGTATCGCCATCGGCTGCTGTCCGGCAAGAGGCTGTTTTTGATCCACTCTTTCCATTCCTAAATTTAGCCCACACATTTTTTATGGGGGAGAGGAGCGGTCTTTGCAGATCAAAAGGTGTACCATTATGCTGTGGGCATTTGATTTAAAGGGATTCTGCTATAGATTTCTGCGAGGGTGAGGGACGACACACTTACAATGTGCAGGTAGCCTAGGAACTCACCCCTGGCAACAGTCACTAGGCACCTTTTGCGTGATCATTACAGAGTCGGTGGGGAAGCCAATTCAAAGCTTGTTTTTTTTCTTCTGCCAGGTCTTTCATTTGTCCACCTTTAAATGGCACCAGGGCCCACTCTATGAAAGATGGTAAATACTTCACCTGGCCATTATCACTCAGTGTGCTTATGTATTCCAAGCTGGAACACCCATTTAAGTTCTGAGAAAAGTCAGGAATATCTGTCCTCCAAAAAAAAAATGCTTGGTATGTCCAACCAAATGCTTTGTCTAAAGGTTTATTTAAATGTTTGTTTAGTTTGTTTGTTTGTTTTTTTCAGAGAGCAAACACTTTGTTCCTTGGCAATATAAATGGATTGTAAGTCTTCTTTATGCCTTATACCATATGCGGTTGTTTTTTTTTTTTTTTTTTTTTTAACAAAAACCTGCAGCCCAGATCTGAAGCCATACTGGTTGGGGAGTACCCTGCAGTGAAGGTGCTGTGACAGTCAACATCTGAACAGGGGGGACAATGTACAGCTTTAAGTTAAAAACGGTTTACATGTCACCATGTGGAGGTTATGTCTGAAGCACCTCCGGCATCCTAGTAATGCAATGTAGTAAAGTAATGTAACAGTTTAGTTTGCTATTGCTATCTTTGTACCACTCCAGAGTCCCCACATCGCTGCATGCGTATGTATGGCAACAGAGTCCCCACAAGGTAGGCACAGGCGGAATGTTGCTCTGCTGTAATCATATGTGTTAAGCTTTGTGTGTGTGTGTGTTTTTCCCCCTCCCAGCCTCAAGGGGGAGCAGTTTCATTCACTTTGTGTCTTGTGAGAACACGAGGCCTTCACTCTACAAGGGCTGGAACCAGGCAGGTTCCGCTCTCTCCATGTGCTTTATTGTTTCTCTATCTGTCGCGCTCATTAACTCGCCTGGGCGAGACGGACTTGGACCCATAACCCGTTGAGCTTTACTTAAAATTTTTTACACCTGTTTTTTTGTCATATAATGTATTTTCTGTGTCTGGTTTTAGTTTCTTATTTTTTGTATACACATCCAAATGAAAGATGTGGAAGTGGTGGTGTTTCCGCAGTCGTTATAGTATGAAACGGCAACATTTACGTGGACAGGAAGTTGTTTCACGGAGATAAAGCACAGAAAAAAAAAACGCATTACTCACATCCCCCTGAAACCTGTCACTCCATTTAAGAAACAGTCATTATATTAAATAATACAAGTCTGTCCTGACTTTTCCAGATTAAACCTGCAAACCCTCTGGTGGTGTTCAGACGAACTATGAGAACTATTGCGCCCCCTATTGGGCAGGAGGGTTTAGTATTTATCAGAATTGCACTGAATTACATCGAATCCCAGTTTAACTGAAAGGGTTCAAAGGTCACATTCTGAAGCATTTCTTCCCTGAAACAACTCCAGCCAACTTCTGTGAGGAAACACTACAGAGTGCAGAAGGAAAAAAAAATTAATAAATAATGTATGTATTCTTAAAAAAATGTCCATGTAGCTTAGCTGCTGACATTGAATGTTGATCACCGTTAAGAATTGACATTGCAAGTGACCACAAGGAATGGCAAACTGTAAAACTCTAGGAAAAGACAGGTCTGCTGAATATGATACTGCACCACCCCCCAAAAACTGTGTGTGTGTGTGCGTGCACCACCCCCAAAAACTGTGTGCATGTGTGTGCGTGTCGTGTGTGTGTGCCCGTGTCCCGTGTCCCCCCCACCCCAGGCTGTCCTGTCAGTAACTTTTGTCTGCCTGTGCCTTCCTGCACCCCACTTTGTGCGCAAACTTGGCACTTTAATATTTAAAAAAAAAAATAAAAAAAAAAAAAAAAAACATACCTTTAACTCTCTTAACACTACTGTTAAAGATGAAGCAATAATTGGCTTTTGGCTGTATATTGGCATACAGGCAGATAAAAATATATAAATATATGTATGTATGTATGAGCTCTGTTGTGTAACATACAGAGGTATGCACCCAAAACTGTCCCCACTAGAGCTGTAAAACCGGAGGGTGGGGTTTGGGGGAGGGAGATGACAGGGAAGAACACTTCCTGGTACATCATTGGTCCAGACTCTTGTCACTGTTGGGGTGGCTCCGCCCCCAACCACAACCCCCACCCCTGCCGGAAAAACTGTGTTTGTTTTGTTTCTTTTTTTTTTTCTACTGTATTTCCCTAAGTCAATCAGTGCCCTTGCTAACCCATTGTTTTCTGTTCAAAAGTATACTTTGCAATAATTAATTAAAAAAAGATTTTTTATTTTATATACCATAAATATAAATAAATATATGTGTATCTTAAGATGATAAATCTATATATATATATGAATCTTAACATCATGAATTGGACTGATCTATGTGTATAAAAAAAAAAAAAAAAAAAAACCACTACGACGAACAAGCGCACCATAGTGTTCAATAGAATTAGCTTCAGCATTCCATTCTTGTATTTTGGAAACTAATGTACTGTACTGGTTTCACAGAAAATATACCAAATTAAAGTTTTAATTTATAAAATCATCGTCTTTCTGCTCGTTCCATCTTTAACCTTCTCCTGAGCCGAGCTTCCCCATCCCTCTCTCTCTCCGTCTGTGTCAGTAAACCCTGAAACTGTGGTGCTCTTTCCAGTCACAGCCAGAAGAATCCTCTCTCACGACTCCAGGGGAATTGTAATGATGTGCTGTGGTGCTGCAACCTGAACAATTTGATGTGGTTTTTTTCTTCCTGCTGAGTTCCCGTGGTGAGCACTAATAGACTGGATCTCAAGTGTGTTTTTTTTTTCCACTAGTAAAAATTCCAATACATAGTCTCTCCCAGTCCATGGGCCTTTTCCCCCCCACATAATGTTTTTGTGTTCTGTGAGAATATAATTCATATCTATTTGACCTTGCTATAGCACATGGGTGCCATAGGGCTTTATGTGTGGACCTGCCATTCTCATTTTGACCAATAGGGGGCAGTGTCGTATAAATAAAGCGATTTTCAGTTGATCGTTCTGGAAAACAAATAAATGAACAGTGGGCAGTTACCCTATGGATTTGCTTTTCACTTGATTGGTTTAACAAAATTGAAATTAAAAATAGAATAACTGACTTCTCTGGGCACATTGTTTATGAATGCTTGGATGATTCTAATTCTGCCACTTTTGTGTGTTGTTTGTCTTTTTTTTTTTTTTTTGATGAAAATTGAACTGAGAGCAAACCGACTGACCTGCCAAAATTTAAATAGTGTTTTCCACTGTGGCCAAGCAGCGCTTGGAGTGTAAAATATGCATGAGGGCCCAAAATGAGAACAACAGTACATTTTGGCAGAGGGAAGAGATTTATTTATTCCACTTTCTGTGGTGGATAACATGCTCTGGAGCGGAGTCTGTCAGCCAGCTCACCTGTGAGGACACAGACGGTTATGTTGTTTGGAGGTACACTTGGGCTGTTTGCATACACGGGCACTGTTTGTTTGCTCTTGCCGTTTGCAGGTTTGCTTCAAAATATAGACGGGAGAAATATTTAACGTTTTCAGTCTCTGGCACCCCAGATTAGAACTACAGCGGCAAAAGTAGGAGTTTGTTTGGAGTAGACCAACAAAGGGAAAAAAAACTTGCTCCAAAACCATGAACAAGTTCTGAACAAGACCTTCAAATTTGACTGGTAACCACCTTGTAACCAACTTTTTTTGGAAGGCAGGCAGACAGACAAAGCCAACAGGTTTTCAATCTTAAACTGACCCTTGAAGAGACGTCGTTGTGCAACTGGTGCAAAGAGTTGATTTACTCAAACTCTAATGAACACTGCCCTTTCCATGGTTGCGCTGCAGTTGTCGAATGTCACAGCCTCTGAAAAACCAAACTAGCATGTAACAGCCAGGCCCCAGTCTGTAGCTGTGACCTTTCACCCTTTCTTAAATGGGACGAGGGGCTTCGGCACCCAATAAAAATGCACCCCATGTTGCCAAAGCAGCCCTTCCAGGATCGCAAGTTAAAATCCTCTGTCAAGACCAACTACATTGTACCCCCCTGCTTAATACCAGTTACATACCCTTCTAATTTCAGACATTTAAAAAATATATATCAAGTGAATTTTATTTGAAGAATGTTTGCAGAAGGGAGACAGTATTTTATTTTCCATATTTCATCACAACAATATGTTACATTAGCCATTTTACATTCTCAAAACAGGTTTTCAGACAGATTGCTTCAGAGTGGCAAGTGATTGAAACTGGAGAAAAGTACATCTGAAAGATTTGAGTCATTTGTTTGCAACAACACTTTGAAATGAGCTCTGTTGCCTTTGAAATGTAAATTGCACATTTATCCACAATGCTTTTTTTTTTTTGGTTTATGAAGAAAACATTTCAAGGCTTATGAAAAATACTATTTATGGGGGGGCACTCTATGTGAGAAAACCTGACTTGGCTTATCCTTAACTTTTAAAATGGTGTTGAACAACAATCCGAATCAGAATCGACTTCAGTCAAAGTATGAGGGAAAATCTAATTTTCTGGACTTCTTCCTACAACGTCTTCCCAGGTGATGTGCTGTATGCTCTTGCACATATTAGAAACGTGGTACAGCTGTCTTCTTCTTAGTTACCGAGCAAATAAGAGGGCCTTACTCTTCCAACTACCTTCAGCTTCTGTATCACCACTTCTTCAGGTTATGTGAGTACAGTATTGTATTTTTAATAAAATACGAACGTTTGTTTGGACTGAGCTCTCAATGTTCACCCATCTGCTGCCTGGGAAGCCTTTTGAGGCTGGGGTCCCCTCGACACAGCCTGTGGATCAAACGCTGGGGTCCCCTCAACACAGCCTGTGGATCAAACGCTGGGGTCCCCTCAACACAGCCTGTGGATCAAACGCTGGGGTCCCCTCGACACAGCCTGTGGATCAAACGCTGGGGTCCCCTCGACACAGCCTGTGGATCAAACGCTGGGGTCCCCTCGACACAGCCTGTGGATCAAACGCTGGGGTCCCCTCGACACAGCCTGTGGATCAAACGCTGGGGTCCCTCGACACAGCCTGTGGATCAAACGCTGGGGTCCCCTCGACACAGCCTGTGGATCAAACGCTGGGGTCCCCTCGACACAGCCTGTGGATCAAACGCTGGGGTCCCCTCGACACAGCCTGTGGATCAAACCAGGCCCCTGGAAAACGATGGACCTGCCGGCTAGGATATGCCAGATTATCCAAATAAACCAGTCATGGTAACAATACACACATATCCTGCCCAAAATCTACTCTGTATTTGTTTGTGCTTGGGTTGTTGTTTCTAAATGTCTTCAACAAATTCCTTTGCAGGGACCTAGTCCTATCCCATGTTCATGTTGTCACTTCAGGACCTTACTTCCATCTCGGACTTTTGGCAGTGTTGGCCCTGACTTATGTGCTTTGCATTATGTGTCACTCGGGATAAGAGCGTCTCTGAAATGTCAGATATCTGTAATGCGATTTACCTTTCGAACAGCTTGCCACAGCGATGCCCCAGTGCTTATCGAGGGTCCGATTTTTCAGCCAACCCATAGCCTAATCTTTACCGTATGTGTACTGAAATATGCTTCAGGAGAGTTCTTTGTTGGCAGTATTCCCTGAAACAAACACACACGCACACACACACAAACCCGCCGTCTCCATAATTATCCCATTAAGGAGCTACCTGGTGGGTGCTGCTGTATCAAAGTCACCAGCAGATGGTGCTATGCTCCTTTCAAAAGTTATCTCAGGACCTAAAGTGCAAGGTTTGGTATGGGAGAACCTGCATGGACAGAGAGTGAAGGGCAGGATTTATGTGTATCATAATGGCATTATAAACTATGGACCTGAAATTTAATTTGCCCAGCCAAAATTAACCATCACTTTGTTTTATTTATATATTTTACATGTGATGTGGAATGAGGTTTGGTCATTAATTGCATGAGCAGTTGATGGATGGTCTCTTCCCAGGCAGGTGACTGCCATTTTGATATCTTGAGGGATGACACACACAAGTCTGTGCAAGAGAGGGACACGCCCTCTTGACACACCCCATACTTTTAACTCCCCAATGTCTTCAACCGTGTGTCCAAACTCAACTTAATGCTTAATGTAATATAATTGGTCCCCCTAAAATAACTGCTGTCCTCGACAAATATTCTAGATCTACCACAGGTCGTTTAATGTTTTTTTAAAAAAGATAAATGAATAAAATAAAATACAGAATATCCAACTCACTCTTCCCAGGGCCACTCCAGGATATGCCCTAACCGTCCCCATGGCAATGACATATGACCTATGACCTCTGCCTGATATACATCTTTAAATCTTTATTGACAACATGGCGATGACGACGATGACATCTGATCTGGTATTTGCTGGATGCGTTACTCAGCGGAATGGCTGCGCCTGAAGGACATCGTTCAATCTCCCTTCTTTACGAGGAACAGCATGTTTACAATGGCTTTAATCTACTTAATGGGCTGTTTGATATTGGTTTTTCCTCTTAATGTTGCATCTGCAGTTATCACGCTCCGCGGGCTGCGCGAAACCCAGGGATAACTTTATTTCAAAGGGTGTTTATGCCTCAAACTGTAAAACCAGGAGAGGATGAAGGAGAAAATGTGCAGGTTTCCCCCTTCAAACCCCGCAAAGATGTGGTTTGGGGGGTTTTGTCTCTTAAACAGGTCATCCACAGGGTTTAGTCCATGCTAACCCTCCTGGCACTTGAGACTTTTACCCCCTCTAGCACTGTAACACCCAAAAGAAATGCACTTTGTGTTGTAAGTTCTGGATAAGAGTGTCTGCTAAATGCCTGTAATGCAATGTAACATGGACACTGAGCCCTTGTGCCACAATGACACACTGGTCATAAACAATGCTTGGGTTTGCTCTTGTGATAAATTGGCTTTATAGTTTTTAAATATTTGAAAAGAGCAGCATTAACATAAACCAGCATCTAATGAGCCCTAGAGATAGATATTGATTGATGCAGTAAATGATTAAAAAAAAACTGATTTAGTGTTGTCTTGCTTTGCTATGGGGAGTGGTTGGACATTGAATAGCAGAAAAAAAACTTAAAACCCCAAGATTAGTTATGGGAGAGTGAGGTATCAGGACAACAAATTTGTTGGAGATACAATTAGCTGTCAATCACAGGTTTCAGCCAATCCACACGTTTCACTCTTCCAAATAAAGTGCAATGATTGGTTGAAATCAGTGACATATGAAAGCTCCTCCTTCATTCCCCATCACTAACGTAAGTCTTCAGAGACTGATACTGTAAATCAGGGATCGTTTATTAGCGGCCCACGGGCCACATCTGGACCACCAGCTAGTTTTCTCTGGCCCCACCAAATCCTTCCCAACCCCAAATAAGGTAGAACAAAAGTCCAATCCAGTTTGGCCCAAAGAGCGTTTGCTCTTTGAGAATTTGGCTCCAGGTCAAATCTATCTGATGATCCTGTGCTGTAGATGTTGGGTGTTTCACTTCATTGGATGTAATGACGTTTCGCACGTGGTAAAGAGCTGACCTCGCTGACCGCCATGTTGAATGGCTGATGACCCTGCTGAGGTCCGAACAGCTCAGCATCATCTTGTTTTTCAGCAGGTGAGCTGGAACAGCTGATCATAAACTGAAAGCACCTGGCAACAGGAAGGATGTTACTTCACACCTTGGTATTGTCACACGAATCAGCGTTTGGCTGTTGGTGTCACTTATCAGATTCGATTAACCTTCACTCTTGTCTACAGATGCGACCGTCAACAACTTCTGCTCTTAATTATGTAAATATCCTAACAGTTTATTTAATCTGACAATCCTGATAAAGTGAAAACAGAGATACAGCTGTAGGCTGCACATGTGTTCTTAGTGGAGACATTCGCTCTTTAGAAGAACGTTGTCTTTGGCTTCATGATGAGGGTGAAAAAAGTAGGGCCTTTTTCCTTAACAACACAAAATAAAAAAAAAACAAACAAGCAAGTAAAAATCCAAACAGTAAATATACATAAGCATTTTAGAGGCACAATCCACAGACTTAAAGTTGCAAACATCAGGCCTAGGATTCTGACATAAACAGAAAAGAGGTGAGAAATAATTTTGGATGGATAATACAAACAATAAATCCTATAAACAGAACAGTAACGTTATAAAAGGGTGCACAGACTCAAAAAGATCAATAGTGAAAATACTGAAGTAATTCACTTACAGTTATCCATTACAGGCCTCTAAATGACAAGCACACTAATTACTTATGTACTACCATTAATGTATGAGGCAGACAGGCACCCATGACTCAGATAACTAACAATGCAGGTTGCTTATGTGGTTTCCAGACATAGTCTACGGTTTAAAAAACAATATCATAGAATACCTGAAGGGTTTCACACACTCGTCAGAAGAGTGGGCACTGCAATGGCACAGAACTGTACCAGAAACTACAATTTATATACTTATTTTTGTTTTTGAGGTTTGCCCCCCTTTTTCACCCCCATCCCTTTTTCCCGTCCCACAGACTAAGGAGGAGGATTCTGGGATATGTTACTCCTCCAATTCGGATGACATCCTTCACACACTTCTTCCCACTTTGTAGAAGCACCACCTATTTCATGCTGCCCATGATGTTGGAGGCTGAAGGAGTCAGATTTATCCTGGTTCATGCACTGACCAGCTCCAACCAGGAGGGGTTGCTAAAGAGCAATGAGACAAACAATCTTAACTACTATCCCCATCATTCCAAGTGAGGCTGAGCCAACTGTTGCCTCGCCAATGCAGACATCTGGCCATAGCCGGCAATAGCGTATTTGGAACCATCTACTATACCTTTTGAATGAAATACGAACACTATTTTTTTTTTTTTACAGAGAATAAAAACGAAATGCTCCTTTACTTTGTCCCCCTGTTTCGAGAGGTCATTTGCTTCCTTCCTGAATTCCTTTTAAAAGGGTACTGTTGCCCCTACTTTAATGGGAGCGCAGAGAGTTACAGCCCACTTAAACATTCTGACACATGGGCTGTGTACCGGGTGTTATTGAGTAGTCTATGGATGCAGGCTTGGGTAGCCATCCCATTAACAGGCCAGGAGTCTGGAGATTGATAATGGCCCAGGAAAAGGTTAGAGACACTATTAAAACTACCCCCAAACTGTCCATATGAGAGCCACGATAAGCAGACAACAGAAAGTGTCTTGGCTGTGCCAGTGTCCGCTCCGGCGTTGCCAGGACTGCAGCGGTGTAAACACTGTTATCTGGATTCATTTAGAGTTGTTCTGTGCGAGGATGCCGAGCAAAAGCTGGTCCCTCAATGCGCATTTAAACTGCAGCCGACCTTTGAACTGTTTTTCTCCCTTCCTCATCCCCACCTCAGCACTTGTGGGGAGCGCATGAGCAAATGCCTGTGTGCACGCTTGCGTTTTCACCATTTTCACAGATAAACATACAATCTTGCCTAAAATAATAATAACAATAAACTGTTTTTTCTGCAATGTAATCAAGTGCAAGATGCAGTGCAGTGCCCATCAAACGGGTACCAACCACTTCGATTTGTTCCAGCGTCGTGCAGGCGATATTTTACTGTTCCCTGCTTTTTTTCTTCAACACTGAAATGATTAATCTTGACGTCTTGTATAAATAGTGCAGATTCCATTTAAGCGGCTTGATTTGTTGTAATGAGAAGGGCGCAACGAAGCCTTCCCCCGTCTGCAACGTGAATCATAAATTAAACGTTTAAATAACATTTTGTACTCAAGAAATACATGTAGATCAATCGTTATTTTAAAAAAATGGTCGAGGATCGCCAGCATCTCGCCCCATCCTTTACTGCAAATTTTAAGTTCCGGGTTTTAAATGGATAGCCTACTTTCAGGGCGGCTTTCCTCATGGGTGAAAAATGAACATTTCGTAATTTGCATTTAGTAATTTAACACACCTGTTACCGACGTGAGTAAAGCAACAGCGTAGGCCTCTCATCTCGCGTTCTCCACAGGATCATTCTGCATTGCCCAGTGCAGCTGAGCAGCCAAATAACCAGCGCTTATTTCCATGTGTTAGTGACTGGAAATAAATTAAACGCCCTTCGTCGACAGTAATCATTCATTTTAAGATCATAAAGAGAATACTACTCATCAAAAATAAAAAAAACTTACATATAAAACAAAAACCCTCTAGACCTCAGCGAGAAATGTTCGCAGCTGGATTCTGATGAAGCACTATTGAAACAGTACGAGGATTATTCTTAGCTTGGCGCTGTCCAGGTGTCGAACTGCTTTGAAGATTAAATATGTCCTGACCGACGAAGCCTGGAGCAGCGTAGCTTGCTGACACTGCCGAACTCTGCCGCTGACATTTCCGGAGTTCTCCTGGGCCGCGATAAACGGGGGCACGGTGTGCCGGGCCGAGCGCGCACTGAAATCGTTCTGCATGGTCGAAAGCGACGTGTGTTCCGATTGTGAAACGAGGGAATAAGCTCAGCGGCAATTTGCTTGTGCACCGATGCAGGCAGCTCTTTGTTTATTAATGCCCCGACGAACTCATTTACTTTTGTGTCTGTAATATTCGGTACACTTCATCCAGTGTTTACCATATGTGGCACCACAGCTGAAAACTCACCTGTCCGACTGATCTCATTTATGGGCTGTTCTCTAAAATTTTCTGTGGAAAAACTTCTCTCATCCTGCAAACATTAGTATGAGTGATGTGTTTTTTTTTCTTAAGAAGCGGTTTGTGAAATGGGTCACCTTAGGGGTCCTTGACACGTACAGTATTAGTTGATGCCGATTCATGTGACCTTGTTGTGAAGTGTTACCATATGCACAAGAGGCATGACTTGACACGTGTCATAATTTGAGGGGAAACGTCTCCACGGAAAACGGGAGGGGATGCAGTCTTCATACATTGCACCATTGTCAATATCCAGACTGTGGATGTAATTAAAATTGATGTGAGTGCTGTGACAGCCTTAGTGGATAATTACTCAGCTTGTGGCATGATGAGGTGTCAGGGAAAAATTGTGCGATACCAGCACTGAGAACTACTAAACATCTATCTCCTCTGTCATTCCTGTCACTAACAGCACCTTAGTCTGCGTTTTTCATAGGAAATAGCCTATGTTTTGGAATTAGTTATAGCAATTATTGTTTTACTGCTTCCACTCCTATTACTACTTCCACTACTACTAACAGTAATAATCATCATTTATAAAAGAGGAATTTACATACTTTATGAAGCACAACAGACCCATGTTCATCTCAGAAGTCCAACATGACATCGGTAAGATCGGTTTTTTTCTGAGGGACGGCCTGTATCGACGCTGGCGCTCTTTTCATCAGAGGGCAGAGGACGCCGTCACGTGGAAGGCCTGAGCAGCTGTTCAGCGTTTTCATCAGAGATTAGCTGGTCTGGCGGAACATCCCCAGCGTCTGCAGCACGAGCTGCATATATCCTGCAATGACAGCTTTGTAAGATAAAGTCTCTGGTAAGAGAAATTAGCAAACACATGGCGAATGGAGGGTGAAGGAGTTTTCACCGATCCCCATTACAGTCTCTTATTAGCGGGCTTGCTGAGTGGCCTTGCTGTGGCTTTTTTAGCGCAACCACTTATAATCCTGAACATAATATGCTGCTGTCTTTGTGTTTTACAATAAAATTGCATATTTGTCTGAGGGGAGTATCAAAAGGATGTGAACAAAAGAACTAACGTCTTTGATGCCAACTGCTCTGTCTTTCTGAATAGACCCGAAAGCTGTATACGTGATGTGTATATGTGTGTGTGTGTGTTTGTTTGTTTTGTCAACCTATCTGTTTGCCTTGCTCCAGTGAATTTATAGAGTTATTAACCTTCTTGTTGTAGAAGTGTGATTGTCTTGGCAGAGAATGGTTGTGCGGTCCCTGCTGAGTTGTGTGAAACTAAAGCATGACTGTGCTTTTTGAGAGGAGCCCTATGAAGGTGCCCCTGCTCTTCACTGTATCTTAGGCCCCAGGTGGGAAGCCAGGGCCCTCTCCACACCTGGATTCCATTCTGGGTGTGGTCTTAATTACTTAATGAGTCCCAACTAATTTTCCCATACTTATAAATGAGAGTCCAATGCTGTTTTTAATGCATGAATATTGCCATATTGTATCATTTACGTGTGTGTGTGTATATGTGTGTGTGTGTGGTCTAACACAGCCAAACAGAATTCATCAGCCATTGTTAAACTCAATGAAAAACACGAGCCCTCCAGTTGTAACTCGGAGTTCAAGCCCCACCCTCACCAGTACCAGCTGTGGCTGGGGGCCAGCACTGGTGAGGCTAATTGAAGGGCAGCTAGGCTCATCTCTCTCAAGCAGCCCCCTGCTGGTCAGCTGGGCACATGCACCTAATATTTGCTGACATCATCATCCTCCAGTGACATAAGCGATATGTGATTGGCTGTGTGTCTGCAGTAAGGAAAGAACTGAGAGCTTGTTGTCACGGCCTCCACCTCCTGAGTCAGCAGGATCAAATTCCTGCATGAGGCTAAACAGGTCAGCCACGTTCAGTAGGGAAATAGGGGAATGTGTATGAGGGCACAACTCAAATGGAGGCGGTCGTCCAAGGCCTCACATCACCTGGTGTATTTATCTCTGATCACTTATCTCTCCCTGTCTTTTTTCAAAGAAAGGGTTATATTACCTGCAGCAGAACAATTAGCTTTAGTTTAGCTCATTTCCGAGTTTGTCAGAGGCAGTCCAGCAGAGTGCTGCCCCAGGGCCTCCATTTTAGTTTGTACTCCTGCTCATGCACAGGACCATTTGAAAAAATAACAGGTAATGAGATAAAGAGAAGGTATTCATTTATAATTGTTCAACAGTTCTCATTTCAGAGAGTCATGAGTGCACTAATGAAGAGCATGGACATTTTGAAGCTTGAGCCAGCATTCGTAAAGTTTCTCAGAGTGGGAGTACTAATCCAGGATCAATGTTGGGTTTCAGCTCATAATGGATACGGATAGGATATTTATGGGGAAAACTGATCCTGGATCAGTGCTGAGATGCTTTATGAATATGGGCCCTGGTGTTGAGGGAAGCGGAAGTCGAACCTTTACACTGTTTTGCCTTTAATTAAAAAAACGGTGTTGGTTAAAGAGAAACTTTCCCCTCCGGTCTGTGCTGAATCAATGTGGCGAATCGATCCTAGGGATGAGATGCAAATGGCATTGAGGACAGAGGTAAAGCAGAAGAATGGCTGTAAAAACAGACGCCCAGACAATCAAAGAAATAACCGCAGACTGAACCTGATCAATTAGCTTTGAGTTAGTGGTGCTGTTTCGGCACCTTCCAAATTGGGAATCCCTATTACTCAAACGGACCGGGGCTCTGCGATAGCGGTGTGGTGTTACTAAGGACCTGTTCCTATGGTGACGGAGCGAAGCTGTAGCTGTGCAGATGGGCTGGGATGAGTTTCAGCACACAGACACTTCTGGGCGCAAGTTTATGCAGCAACTCAGAGCAGTCAATATCACTGTAACTCACAGTTCTTATAACTTTATCTTACCAGGTAGGCCAGTCAATATCTAACAGACACAATATAACTCACAGTCTTTATTTTATTTTGTAGGTCAGTCAACATGGCTATAACTCAAAATCCTTACAACTTAATTTGAACAGGTAGGCCAGTCAATAACATTGTAACTCACAGACTTTATTTAACCAGGTGCTGGTTAAACATGGCTATAACTTACAGTCCATATAACTTAATTCAAGCAGGTAGGCCAGTTAGTGTCACTATAACTCACAGTCCTTTTAAATGTGTTTAAACATGTAAGCCAGTCAATATCACTGTAACTGTGAGTCCAGGTAGGCCAACCGAAAACTTGTTTCTTTGCTGCAGTTATGACCTAAGGAATCAAAGTGGGTCTTAACCGATAAAATTTTCTAAGGGAATTTCACCAGAGTACCAGAAAGCCAAGGGGGTATTGAATGACCAATCTGAGTCAGTACCTGAGTGTGATATCTCACCTGAAGGACTGCACCTTTTACAGCACATTGCCTCCCGTCACTGTATTGGATTTTAATTCCGGGCATAGGAAACAGTGCCCCCTACTGGCCCATTAATTTACACCCCTTTCCGGCGGCAACTTGGCTTTCCAAAGCAGGCCCGCACCTGGTCGTCTGACATTCAGAAAGGCACGGGGTGGCAACGGCTGAAAGTGCTGAGCTGTATTTGCACAGTTGCAGAAAAAAAAGAGAAGGTCAGCAATGACATAATTTAAGGGTATGAATCCCCCCCCAAAATGAACTGAAGTCTTATTTCCCTAGTCTGTTCTCTATAATATCTCTAAAAAGTGGACATTTTCAGTGCAAGCAGTGGGGTATTCTGGGATAGCAGGGTTTCTTGGCGTTGAAATCTATTCCCGTTGGGAGACGTTGAGCTTTGTGACAAATGACTTTGATGGTCACGGCACAAAAAAAAAAATGAAACAGCTTGAAATATGATCGTTCTCTTGGACTGGATTCACCCCATGGCTTTTTGATACACTGGGACGGGGTGATTTGTTTTGTCAGATGTTTCTAGCTTGTTTCAGCACTCCTTTGTTTTTTCTGGGTTATGTCAGTCTCTCATGCTGTGTGTGGAACAAATATAAAAAAAATGAGAACCTGAGCGAAACTGAGCATTCTTGATTCTGGCCTCTCAAGCCGGGGTGGCTCCATCAAGCAAGCCGCCTGTTGACAATATGTCTTAAATCGGACCGTTTGTGGAAAAAAAAAGAAGAAAAAAAAACACTTCAGTTCAAGAAGAGTGGATTTATTGTGTGTATTGGAGCACTGAAATCTTTCTGTTTGTGTTCCCAGACTACCTCTGGGTTGAAATACTGGAACACACACACACACACACACGCACACAATTCTCTTCTCTAATTTGTCAATTTCTAGTTTTTGTTTACCCCCCGGACTGTTTTCTATTTTCCTGAACTCGTTGCAAAATTGACTTAAGTCCTACTGTCCCTTCAAACCTTATGGAAGGGACTGATTATTTCACAGTCTCCCTTTCATCTCCCTCCTCTCGCTTTGGGCCCCGCTCTCTGCCGCTCTCCAGAACAGCCGTTTATCTCCTGCAGCACTGTTATCGGAGCTGCCGCTGTGGTCTTGGGTATTCTCCTAGCGCACCCCCCACCCCCCCCGCACCTTCTCACCTGCCCTAAAAGGGAGCGAAGTCCTGCATCCATGATCGGCCCTCAATGGGTCAGATTCCACATTCCAAAGGGAGCAAGGGAAATGGGGGTTCCACGTTCCACATCTTTTGTTAGCTGTATAGGGGGGATTCAGACCTGATATTGCCCAAAGGGGGTGGAGTTCCAAAGCCTTGATCTGCCCTAAAGGGGGCGGAGTTCCACAGCCCTGGTCTGCCCTAAAGGGGGTGGAGTTCCACGGCCCTGGTCTGCCCTAAAGGGGGTGGAGTTCCACAGCCCTGGTCTCCCCTAAAGGGGGTGGAGTTCCATAGTCCTGATCTGCCCTAAAGGGGACGGGTTCCAAAGCCCTGATCTGCCCTCAAGGGGGTGGGGTTCCAAAGCCTTGATCTGCCCTAAAGGGGGTGGAGTTCCACAGCCCTGGTCTGCCCTAAAGGGGGTGGAGTTCCACAGCCCTGGTCTCCCCTAAAGGGGGTGGAGTTCCATAGTCCTGATCTGCCCTAAAGGGGACGGGTTCCAAAGCCCTGATCTGCCCTCAAGGGGTGGGGTTCTCTGCCCTAAAGGGGGTGGAGTTCCACAGCAGCCCTGGTCTGCCCTAAAGGGGTGGGTTCTGTCTCCCCTAAAGGGGGTGGAGTTCCACAGCATTGGTCTGCCCAAAAGGGGGTGGAGTTCCACAGCCCTGGTCTTCCCTAAAGGGGGTGGAGTTCCATAGTCCTGATCTGCCCTAAAGGGGGTGGGGTTCCAAAGCCCTGATCTGCCCTCAAGGGGGTGGGGTTCCAAAGCCCTGATCTGCCCTAAAGGGGGCAGGGTTCTACATTCTCCATTCCTAATCCTTCAAACCTCCCCAACACTCCTGCAAATCTTTCTGCATTCTTCTCCTTTCTTTACATATCAATTTGCACAGCTACTGAAGGTTATTCTTTTTTAACCTTACCCTGAAAGATCTCACTGTGATTCAGTATCTCTGTTCCAGGGGGAGGCCAGCCCAGGATAGACGAACATAAATCTGCCTCAGAGGTCTTAGGTATTCTGGCTTCCCACCTACCCAGTCATCAAGGAGGCGGGCCTCCACATCCCTATTCTTCCATAAAGGATACAAATGTTCCACATTCCTTCCTGATTGCCCCTATAGGGGGTATGATTCCACAGTCCTAATCTGTCAACCCCCCTCCCTCTACCAGCCCCCAGCCCATCTATAAAACCTGTCACGATCCCTGTATTCATATCGTCTCCTATCTATACGTGTCGCTTTTTTTTTTCCTTTGATATTGTTGCTCCATTCATCATTCCACAGAATCCAAACTGAATACATGGAATAAAAACTGCTGCAATAAGAATGTGTCCACTAGGGGGCGCCGTGAGCAGAGGGCAGCCCCCATCCTTGTCTGTTCTGTGAGTTTCTTCTCCCTGCCGATGATCTCAGTGTTACAGTCTGTCAGTCACTCAGCAATACCTCATCCCTCACAACCCAGTCCTTTGTCTCCGCCTCACCCCTTCGGTTTTGGGATTGACCTCCCCATGCCTCTGCTCACCCCCCGCACCCTCCCAAAAAGAAAACAGCACCCCCTCCCCCCCCCATCCTCTACCATTCCAAACTCCGTCCTGACACTGCTGGAAATGTGCCTTTGCCAACGGCTTTGCGGGTGGTGTCGGTGGATGGTGTCGCTGCACACGACCGTGTGTGTGTCTGTGTAAGTGTGTGTGTGTCCGAAAATGACCCATCTCTGCAATGCCGTCGCCTGGGAGCACAGCTGCATCCCCCCCCCCCCTCCACCACACACCACACACACACACACACACACAGCCCTGCGACGCTCCTCTACAGACTCTTCTCTCAGTCCGATCCATCTCTGCTGTGACAGGCATGAGCTCTGGGATCATGAGTGTGGGGGTGTGGGGGTTTGGGGAGTGGGGGGGTGGCTGCTCGCCCCTCTCTGACCTCTCCCAGCCCGCCAGAAGAGGGAATTAAATATGGCACAGGGAGGGGCTGGTGTGAGTGTGTGGGGGAGGGGGTTGTCGGGGGGGTGCGGGTGTCTGGCAGGGGAAGGAAAAGCTTTCTGTAGCTGTTCATCCACTGAAGCCTGGTGGGCTTTAAAAAAAAAAAAAAAAAAAAGCACAAAAAAAAATACAAAAATAAAAAAGCCGGCCGGCCACCGCTAATACCGGATGCTGCATTACACAATTACCCAAGCCTGAAATCTCATTATTATCAATTGGGCGAAAGAGGACTCGTCGGGTGCCTGATTACAGAGAGAGACGTTCCACCGCCCCTGCCCCCACCCCGCCATGAGTGTCTGGGTGCCCATGATGCCCATGTTCACTGCCACATTTCCTGATTGGGCAAAGCAAGGCAAGGGGGCTCGAGGTACCTTCCAGAGTGACCACTGACTTTTGGGGGAGGGGGTCCCCAGCATCGTGGGGGTTGAGGTTGGCAGTGTAAGGAACCATGGCGACAGAAAGTGGAAGGGTAATCACATACAGGTGCATCCAGAAAATAGGGATGCCCCCCACCTCCACACACCCAAACCTACATTCTTCTATCTTTTGGAACCCCTGTCCCCCCACGACTTCAAACCGAGGGCCTATACTCCTTTGAACAAGATTCAAGTGCAGTTTTACCAGCCATTCATGATATTCTTTAATCTTATGTATTTTTAACCAGGGCTGGGTTCTGTTCCATTTTCAATTCAGCTAACAATGTCAGGGAATGAATTGTAATTCCATTCGTGATTCAGGAGCCTATGATGTCCAACCAGGATTTGAATTGAATTTGAATATTAATTTGTCTTTATTTGACTTTGAAATGGTAATACCAGTTCATTAAAATAATATCATTGAAACTATGTATGATGTTCTACAGGGATGTTTCAATCAATGTATTTGATTTGAAATCAATGTTGAGATTTGACTGAATTGAGATGAGATTGAGCCCCCTAGCCCCCCCCCCCTCCCCAGGCACTGCCATTTGAAGGAATAAGGACTCAATCTTGCAACTGCAGCTGGGCTTGAGTAGACCCGTGCCTTCATGAACTGATATATCGTTGCCCCAGCATGATGACTTCAACCATGTCTTCATTGTTCATTGGAATGAATGAACAAAGAGAGAAGTTGTTGCCGTGGTGTCAGTCCACATCAGATGGCTGTTTTATTGTATTGTTGTATTTTTTTTTTATTGTTGTTGTTTGTGGGAGCCTGCGTTGAATCGTTCAAATCATTCCTCAGAACCGCACATTGAGACTGAGAAAAGGGCTTGTGAAGTGTGAGGTTTTGTCACTTGCAGAAATATCGTGCGGCTGATTCCGTTTCCAATCAAGCGCTGTTCAATGAACAGAGCTATGTCTCAAACTGCAAACGGAGATACGTGTGTTTTTCAATAATTGTCTCCAGCCAAGCACTGTGACTTATGCAATGTTGCATAATCCTCAACAGGGCCTATATCAGCTTCTTATTCCTTATCTTTCAGCCAGACGTTAATCATTCATCAACACAATGGAGTAAAGTATGGAATTAACTAAAGTACAGTTCTGGTCTGTGTTCTGTTGCTGATTTTGTTTCCGTTGCACAGGTGGAAATCACTCACCTGTGGATGCTGTCATGCCGTGTCAAAACCTGTCCAGGTCTGCGTTCTCAAACTTGCTCGAGTTGCAAAACAAAGTAGTCACCAACCCCTCGCAAATCTCTGGCTGTGCAGTCTGGGTGATAACTTGTTTTAACTCTATTCTGGCCTACACATCCCGATGCCGTTTTTGGCTGCGGCATATTTCCGGCACTGGTTGACTAAGGTGGTACATGGTTTCACCAACCCACTCTATTTTGGAATGTGTCAGAAGAAGTCAGCTTCTGTTGGTTCCATGGCACAGCACATCCCTGCAGGTTTAAATAGCGGGACATCATCTAAATTAATAATCAGTAAATTGGGAGTTGGAGTAACCTCACTGCCAAAACATACAGGATTACGTCATACGTAACCCATGTGTTCTTTGCGTTTGTGATTGGTCCAGAGGTTCCCGATCAGACTCAAGAACTTGTCTGTAATCTGCAGTCTATTCAAGGGACACTGGCTTCTTGTACGACGGAACTTAATGAGGCTTTGTTTCATTAGGCTCAATTGTACGTTCAATTTACAAAACCGTTTAAGGAGCCTCTGATAGCCTCGGATATACTCCGCACTCCTTGCTTAAAATGAGCACATATTAAATGCTGAGGATTTTCAGAACGCATTCACATCGCTTTGGTTAATTGTGGCAGAAAATATTTACAGTTGATTTCACATAATTACATGTACTTATTTCCCATTTACCTTAATTTAAAACAAAGTGGAAAGTTATATTTCATATGGAAACATTTTGGCTCAGTTTTCTAATGTAGTCTGTCAAAACAAACAAACAAACAAACAAAAAACTGAACAGTGGGAAATAATGGATAACATGACGCTCCAATGATTTTTTGCGTGGATGATATCGAAAGTAATGTCTGTATGTAACAAAATATAGCTGCCTGCTCTGTAGCACAAAAACGGTTTGAGACAAACCTTTCGGATTTATGCAGTAGGGTAGCTCCCCCTGAATCTGAGCAGAATAAAATAAAACATACACGAACGGGATGAATTCGTAGCAGTGGAATGTGCCGAATCAGGCCACGCGATGGACGCATCGTTACCTACTTACTTAGATTATCTAGTGCTGTGTTAGCTGTATGTGAAAAACGCTACTCGCTCCTTGTTGCTTGTGATCATCAAACACGTTTGGACTAGACCGACCGCCCAGAAGGCAGCATTTCAGCGCAAGAGGCGGATCTCTTGTGCTCCTTTCGTTTTTCTTTTTTTTTCTGTGAGTTCATATAAAGCTAAACCACGTTTTGATAAGCTGTTGTGATAATCCATCAAGCGACGGACCTGCCTCCTTGGTTTTTACAACGTTGTTCGTTTCACCCAATATTGTATTTTTCCTCTCTTCCCCAGCGTTTGGTGAGAGAGGGCGAGCGAGCGAGCAGGGAGCGAGAACGCGCTCGGGAGGGCAGACGGCAGAGGAAGACACCGCGTATTTTGATAGGATTGCATTCCTGCTGATGACTGAATCGTGCATTCTCTGGATTTTTTTGGAGACCTAACAACTTGGTCTCTGTATGGGGCACGAGCTTCTTCCTCACAACGCATTGTAGAGTTCGCGGTGTGGTGAAATAAGCCTACGGAACGAGGAAAGCGAGCAGAGACGATAGTTCTGCGAATACTTGGATAGCTACATGAATATATACACGCTGTCTAACTGGCGAGCACATCCTCTAGGATACAGACCCAGATGGTGTTCTTGATTTGAATTTGCCGATAGAATTGCTGCATTGTTCCGTCATTACATGCCGCCAGGACCGGATTGAACGCAACAACCGTAGAGGATGCCCGATGTTTGTTTCTCACCGGTCCGTTGTATCGTTGTTAATGACAGTATTTGCACCTCACAGTAGCGAGTGGAGGGAATAAACTTTATGCAGTTTCGGCGATAGATGCATGCCATTTTCGGTTATCAGTTGTACTCAGCTACAATCACCTCAGTAGGCAAAACTGATCATTTACGCCTGGCAATTGTCAGTTCTTTTACATGTAATTAACATTTTACTGTCAATACTTGAACCGTGGAATATCATATATATGCTCCGGGTTTCGATCTTAAGCTTGGTGACATCGCAACGTGAGTAGCCAGCGCATGGGACAGCCTTTTAGCCTATGAATGTTACAACAATACGCAAACTGACAACAGGCAGTACTGTTGCTGCTGTTCTTTTTGAACCGTTATCTTGAATTTGTATACTTAACCGTTTCGAGGAGGAAGTGTAACTATGTACGACACATAATTTGAATATACCACCATAGCATAACTACGAAGCATCTGCAATGCCAGTGCTGTCATTAACGATGTCACATCTCATTTGTAGATTGTCAACTTAACCTATGCCTATATATTTCAAATTGACAACAGTGTAAATAACTGTCGTTTTGATTTCCCTACAAAGTGTCTCAAAGGCATGTTTGCAAGACATACAAAAATTAACTTTTCATACATGCAACAAGCCAAACAGGAGTAAGAGAAGAAGGTGGGAGTGAAAGTATTCTACACACCCTTTGCTATAAATTGTCAATACAGTCGTTTTTGATCGGCAGAAGAAATGTTTTTACGAAAGTTACCAGGCGTGTCGGCATCTGGAATGGGTCTTCGTCTGTCTCAGAAATTTGTGTTTTTACTCTTCTTATCAGGCTTGGTTACTCTCTGCTTTGGGGCCCTATTCTTTCTCCCGGATTCTGTTCGCTTGAAACGGATTTTTCTATCAAAAACAGATAACCCGGCGGTAACTGTAGGATCGGAGAACGGGGCAAGAGATCACACAAAAAAGGCAAACAGGGACCCGGAGCACCTGCGGGGGATAACCCCGGGGAAGGGAGAAACGAGTACAAAACTCAAAAGCTTGAGCCGCAAACCTTCCCTCGGCTACGAGGCGAGAACTGCGGAGAAAGCCGCCGGAGGCAGAACGCAGGAGGACTGGAATCAGGCGAGAGCTAAAGATGATGCGGGCAGGGCTCGCGATGTGACCGGAGCCGAGAAACAGACGGAGTCCGCCGGCCACGGCGAGCACAGGGCTGCCTTTGATTACGAGAAGTTTAAAAAATGTCAGCTCAAACAGCCGCTGGGAACGGAACAAGGCAAGCCAAGCGACCCACAGACTCAACAGCGCCGGGATAAAGTCAAAGAGGTAGGCTGTACTGTAACTGTTAAGTACAGAGATATTCATCATCGCAGATTGTAGTGTTTGAGCACCGAGGCTGACGCAGTGATGTACTGAGCTGTCAAACAGATTGCTCTCTGATGTCTCTATTACGCGGCGTGCTGGTGGAGATCTATTCAGTGCAAAATAATTTAAACACGCACCGCATGCTTCGCTAACCCGCCGTAGCCTAACCCCACGGCCTGTATTGCACGCTGTCCAAGTAGTCCAGCGCTCAGAAAGAGAAGGATTCATTGCGAGCGACTCGCAAATGATCTTCCCTGTGATGAGCAAATGCGGTCCATCCCTGCCGTTTATTTACCTTTTACTTACAATTTTTGTGTCTGTGACGTCAGCTGTCTTGTGTTATGCAGCATGATACCAAATGTACAGTTGGCAATCGCTCACCTCCTACAATGCCATCAGATTCCCGTAGCAATCAAACAGTGTTCTCGCTCGGATTTTGCCCGTTACAGTAGGGTATGTGTTGAAATCAGAGGCTGTAATTATGTGGTGGTAGAGCATGCGAAGACGTTGTCAGACAGAAAGTCAAAACCTTGAAGTAGCAATTCATGTACAGAGATGCTACAATTAAGCAACACGTAAAATAAACTTGTACTTTTTAAATTGATGAGCTAGCCTACACGTGCTATTATAGATTATACTACCATTTCAACGGCAAAGAATGGTAACCCAGCATTCGTTTTCACACTGAACTTGTATTTAAAATACTGTATTGTGTTCTGTGATTTATATATCACTGTCCATGGGGCGGTTGGGAGGGGGTCTACGGCTATTTTGTGTTTCTGACTGGTCACCCGGGCAGCACCGTGGAAAGCTTTTTTGTGTGCGTGATATGTAGCTATTGTAGGCTAGAAGTTATCTTGCGTGTCTTCACTGGAGCGTCTGTCTTCCACTGCAACGAGAATCCGTAAGAAGCCGTGAAACTAATTTTCCCTTATGTGCATCAGATTCCCACGTCTAATGTCATTACGGGACTCTTGAAACCGTTCAAATATAAAAGATGGAGCGCGTGCCCATGAATTAATACCGGCGAGTAGCGAAGGTCCTGGACACACTTTCAAAGGAATGTGCGTTTGTGTGTAGCTTGCCATGGCAACCTCCTGTGTCACAGAACAAGTGTGCAGCAAATAGCCTGTGAGGTGACGGTGTGACAAACACACTGAAGGTTTTTATTGCTTCACGGAACATCTCCCCCCTCCCATCTCTCTGCTAAACCCAAATCAAATATAGTAGCATGTCGAAAAAAGGTAGCAATGCACAGCACTTTGTGTTACCGTCTCTTCCCATTAACCTTCATGACTGACGTGCTTGTTTAATTCAGTCCTGAAATGAGAAATGGATCAAATGTTCGAAGGGAATTTGCCTCGAGCCACTACACGACTGTTGTTTACTTGCCCTAACAAGTGTACGGTGTCCATTTCATGACATTATAAAACAGATGAAAAATCTGTTAACCTTAAACCAGAGAGGCTTAATTTCATGCCGTTGTCATCCGTTCGATTTAACTCCTCATCCATTAGATCCTCTAAACAAACCTTACTCATCCCTCACGCTACAGACGAACAAACTTTCCACGCATCCAGTTAGCCCTAAAGAGCCTTGCCAATATCTCGTCTCTACCCTTGTAGTCTGGACTCCAGACACTCGATCTATAGCATCTGGAAAGCATTCATTGATTTTTTTTTTTTTTTTTGGTGTTAGACTCTGCAAGCTTTTCAGTACCTTCAGATTTCCTAGGATGGATATGGTTGGTCCAGCCTAAATCTACATATGTTACTCTAAAGCCTCCATAGAATCTTCAGTTTTGAATTTCTGTTTGAGATCGGCAGTCCTGTGCACACACAGTTGTGATTGGTCAGAAATTCTAGGTGACCGTTGACTTATTAGCAAAGAACCTTCCAGATGACTGGCTGTGCTATTCCACTACACATAGTTTTAGCTGCTACCCTTTCAGATGCTTGCATGCGCTTGCTCAATTTAACCTTTTACTTCCCAGTGTTCCTTCATGAGACACTGGTTTTATGAGTGACAGTTGCCGGCCCTTGGTTGTCATAGAAATACCCTAGGGCTATCTCTTTTTGTCATATAAAAGGCAATGTTGGGTCATGGGGAGAAGCATACATTATGCATGTATGATTTTGCATGCAAATACAAAAGAAAACATGATTTAAGATAAACCTTTGTAATGTATAAGAATTTGTGCCCATTTATTCTTATTTTTGAGAGTATTATTTGCATTGGAAGGGAATGAGTGTTGTTTGAATGGCCTGTGATGGGCAGACTGCACCCAGCCTCTCTTTCCCCTTCCATCAGCGTGTATCCCAGGGAACCTGAGAGCAAGGCCCCTGTCAATCAAAGAAATGATGGAACGCTCACTGTCATGTGATGAATGGAGATGTGTTCTAAGAACCAGTTTGGTGGTTCTTAGAACACAAAGTTATGGTTGTAGTCTTTGCGGAGGGGGGCATTATGGCAGGCTTTCAAAGAACACGGTTGACGGGGTTGAGGCTGCTCCTCTCAAAAACGCGCACGCTTTTCACGACCCTGCCAGATTCCTCCGGCAGCGAGGCCGCCAGTCAGCATCTGCGTGTGAGATTCTGTGACGTCTTCGACAGCGGGCATCCGACTCACCATGTCCCAGCTGAGGGAGGGGGGAGGTGCAGCGCGGGGGGAGGGTGGGTTTGTGGTCGAGGTAGTGACACTAGACGGAACCGATGTGTTCCGGCATTTTCTAAGCCACGCCGACACATTGGCGGTGACAGGACTGTGGGATGCTGTCGGCTCAATTTTACTCCCCTTCCTTGCCCTTTTGCTTTGGAAATGTGGCCTTCCTAGACATCCTGGAGGTCACTAAAAGACACGATGAAAAACACACGTCACGTTAAGAGCCATCCATCCACTGGAACAGCTGTCCTGTGACTTCTCCCAGCTCATTCTGCATCGGCCTCCAGAAGAAAACCAGTTTGTCGGTGTGACTAGATGATGTGGGCTCAGTTTGATTTTGATTTTTTTCTCCCATTCTGTACAAAAAAAAAAGACTGTGTGTGGGCTGACTTGCTGAATGCTGCAAACGTATTTATGCGTCTGCGACTGTGAAAGCCTGGAGTCTTTCTGAGTGCGCTGTGGCCTTCCCCCTCACCCTGATGCCTGTGGTCTCCCAATTGAGAGGCGCTTAAAAAGACTCGTTGGCGATGTACGGTACGCATAAACGCCTGTCCCTTTGGCCTCCTCTCCCTACTTTCGGTTCCTGTTGAGCAGTTGTGGTCCTGGC
Organism: Albula goreensis; assembly: GCA_022829145.1. Taxonomy (NCBI): domain Eukaryota; kingdom Metazoa; phylum Chordata; class Actinopteri; order Albuliformes; family Albulidae; genus Albula; species Albula goreensis. The sequence continues at coordinate 33,625,202 of CM040750.1, forward strand.
CGAGGTCCAAACCTGCTCTCGATTTCAGCGGCCCAGTGTGCCTGGGTTTCTGTGGTGTCTGTGGTGCTGGGGAGGGCCTGGCACAGGACCCCCCCACGGTCTGCGGTCGAAAAGGCGGAATGTCTACCCTTTCCTCCACCCTACCCTGTTCGGCTCCATCCCTGCCTGGGACGGCTCAGCAGCAATTTCGCCTCCGCCCCTGGACTTCCGTCGCGCCTGCCTTCCCAGATTTGGTGCGGAGGAGAAAAAGAAAAACACAGTTAAAAAAAAAATGTGGTAGCAAAAATACATGTTTTCTTTTAGGGGGGGGTGGAGGGGTTGTCTTAACCCCCTGTACTCCAAGAAAAAACAACTCAGAAAAACATGTACATGCTTTAAATGAGCTTATTCTGCTGTTTACATTTTTTTGTGGCAGTATCTACTACTACCTCAAATCTTTCCCTGAATGAGCTCATTTGGGAGTTCTCATGGTTTTGACAGTAGTTTTATCTTGTTGAATATCCCCCCCATCCCCCTTTTAATGAGATCATTCTGTAGCTTACATGGTTCTTCTTTCCTGGAATTTGGGAGGGGGTAAGGAGTGAGTGGGGTTTTCCTTGCCAGGGGAAGAGAAAGTACACACAGAGTCTGACAGTTAGGCAATCTCTCAGGCCAGCCCTGGCACCGCAGAGCTGGTAGAGATCTGAAACAGTCACTGTGTACAGGACCAGAACATGACCCTAAACAGGAGGGCACCGACACCCCTGTTGGGATGCCGAATTTTGTCAAACAATTGTTAGAGGGTTTGAGGGAAGTGGTGGGTAAATGAGGTGTCCATGCCATCCAGAAATGGACGGAAGTACAACTACCTGTCAATCACTGCCTTGTTTCGCCGTTCCAAAGGCTTCGGTCACTATAGCAACATGGTCAGTTCAAATCAATGTCTTACTGGTAACACGTTAGCTCCACCCATTCAGTTGTCATTAACCTGTCACTACTAAACATGATGTTACCTGTGCAGAGCAAGCTACGGCATGCATGTGGTTGCTTTCACACCTGCAGTTTTATTCACACAGAAACTAGTGAATTCCATATTTTAATATTAGTAAGGTTGCACTGGAAAGGTCATTAAAAAACATCTTCGCTTGCACAGTGGGTCGTGGGGTCAGAAATTTTGTTGGCCAATCCACCGATCATCGCTAACACCCATCAGCGAAAGGAGGAAATGGAAGTTGTTTTGCCCTCCTGGTTCATTCCTCTGATGTCATGGCCCATTAACTTATTGCTTGGTTATGTTGCTGCCTCGCCGGGCCAGGGATGTGGGATTTTTACAACAGGGAGTTTCTTTCTGGTGTCACGTCAAATCCGACCCGTGGGAATCCCTGAGGTAGGGAAAGCGCTGAACTTCCTGTCCATCTCGTTGTGCTGTTCTATTGGGTGTGAGGTAGGTTATGGGGTTAGTCTGGTGAATAGACATTCATGATGGGTGGTGAGTCCTGAGCTCCTGCTGCTTTTGTTCTTAACAAAAAATGTCCCTTTTTTCCCTTGTATTTTATTTCCAGATGGAAACATGGTTCAAGCATCAAATTATTATTATTTATAATTATTTTTAAAGCAATGAAATCATGGGCCAAACTCTGTAAAAATGCAAATAGTGCCTCTTTTTTATTATGCTAAACTGGTGCATATGCATCCTTTTGGTTTGTGATGTCACAGGAGGGCATGGTTTGTGATGTCACAGGGCAGTGTGTATGATGTCACAGTGGAATATGTTTTGTGATGTCACATGACAGCAGGGGAGAAACTTTTTTTTTTTTTTTTTATTGCACTTGCCACTGCCCTTGAGAGTCCCTGTGTGCAGCCCTGGTGCAGAAGCTGTGGTGCTTCACTGGTACGGTAGGCTGTCACGCTCCAGAGCAAACACACCAGGGAGGCAAACAGAGGACGTGGCCATTGAGATTCCAGCCACTCCCTCCAGTTCAGCCAGCTGACGTGTAAACAGGAAAGTCTTCATCGGGCTTTGCGCATTCCATGTAAACATCAGAGACAAACACGCACATACACACACACACACACACACACACAGACACATAGAAACACTCGCACACATCAACACACACGTTTCTGTTATGCAGGTACACACACACACACACACACAGACAAAGAAATGAAACAACATAAAAACAGACTGGCCTTGAGAAGAATCTCTGAGGCAGGCGGACAGATTTTGATTGTTGTTTATTTATTTGTTGTCAGCAGCTGTGCAGTATTTAACAAACGGAGCTGAATGTGGAGTGAGGCCATTTTGAAGCCCCCCGTGGGAGGTGTTTGTAGGCTCTGATCCTCTGGAGAATCGGTGGCATCACTGAGAGAATCATGCCACTCTAACCAGACTCCAGCTCCCCAAGCTTAGCGTGTGTGTGTGTGTGTGTGTGTGTGTGTGTGTGTGTGTGTGTGTGTGTGTGTGCCACTCTAACCAGACTCCAGCTCCCCAAGCTTAGCGTGTGTGTGTGTGTGTGTGCGTGTGTGTGTGTGTGTGTGTGTGTGTGTGTGTGTGTGTAACCAGACTGCCAGCTCCCCTCTAGCACCTCACAGTCTCATGTGTGTGCGTGTGCCACTCTAACCAGACTCCAGCTCCCCAAGCTTAGCATGTGTGTGTGTGCGTGTGCGTGTGCCACTCTAACCACACTCCAGCTCCGCAAGCTTAGCACCTCACAGTCTGTGTGTGTGTGTGTGTGTGTGTGCGTATGTGTGTGTGTGTGCGTGTGTGTGTGTGTGTGCGTGTGCGTGTGCCACTCTAACCACATGCCAGCTCCCCAAGCTTAGCACCTCACAGTCTGTGTGTGTGTGTGTGCGTGTGCGTATGTGTGTGTGTGTGCGTGTGTGTGTGTGTGTGTGTGTGTGTGTGTGTGTGTGTGTGTGTGTGTGTGTGTGTGTGTATGTGTGGGTGGGTGGGTTTGTGTGTGTGTGTGGGTGGGTGGGGTGTGTGTGTGTGTGTGTGTGTGTGGGTGGGTGAATGGGAGGATTTGTGTGTGTGTGTGTGCGTGTGTGGGTGGGTGAATGGGTGGGTTTGTGTGTGTGTGTGTAGTACAGAGGTTGTGGTGGGGTCACAGTTCTCCACACAGGCACCTTGGACTGTGGTCATTGACAGCTGCCGATCAATAGCCTCCTGCCACATCAGCGTGTGTGTTTAGCCCTGCCTGGAAATAGCAGCCGTTAGCCTATTGCACTGTCACAGCGCAAACGCCCCCGGGCTCTCTATAAATTTTGAACACCGCTAATAAACCACTTTCAGCTGCTTTTGTGTGTTCCTTTATTTATTTTGAGTCTGTGGTTTTCACCTTTACCAGCGCTACTCACTGCAGTGGGAGTGCTCGATGTAAGCCATGCCACCCCAACTTACTGTTTAACTGTAAAAGGTCGCCCGGTTTATACACATGGCTCATATTTGGTCATATCTCAAGTGGATGTTGTACCTGTGTCCTAGGACATGGTGTTTTTCCACAGTTGCTCCATAGCAAGTGCAACTCCAGACGAATGTTTGTGTTATATAAACTTTAATATTCATCTGGATGAGACCTGTGTCTCTGTATTTTTCTTGGATCCGTTTTTAAATACTTGTGATTGTCAAAAACAGGGGAGAGAGAAAAAAAAACACGCTCTTAGGAGGAGGATCAGATTTCCCTGCATGTTGATGTTGGTAATTTTCCTCTGGAAAGTGCGAGTGAGCGCAGATCTCTTTGTGGTGAGCGATAGGTCTGTCACTCAGAACTCTCACGGAAGGAGGGGGGCAGGGTTCTGTTATCTGAGTGTTTCAGGTTTTGGGGGCAACACAGGATACCCGAATTTCAGGTTATGGGGAAAACATAGATCACTGTTTATTTTAAAGATCAGCATCTGTGGAGTCTCCACTTTTATTGTCCTGTATGTCTTGTCAATTCCTCGGATGTTGCACACATGTAGTTTCTGGATTGTATATTCCGTTGCTGTGAAATGAATTTCTGAAGAAAAAAAAAAGGATGATGCAGAATTGAATTTGAATGGTGCGTAACAGAATATGGAAAGAGCACACACAATGAAACAGAACCCCCCCTCAACCAAAAAAAAAAAAAAAAACTCCATGACCTTGGCCAGCCACCAGGTGTGTGTGGGCTGGGCACAGCTGGTTCCTGGAAAGCCCCTGAAATGCACCCCCCTTTGGGTGTGTGTGTGTGTGTGTGTGTGAGATGCAGCGTTTTTGATTGTCTTTGAAAATGTAAGAGCTTATTGATTGTGCAAGAAGAGCAAACTTCTTTCTTGGCCCTGGTTTTCTATTTGTTCTAGTTATTATGTGTATGTATGTGTGTGCATGTGTGTGTGTGTGTGTGTGTATGTGTGTGTGTGTGTGTGTGTGTGTGTGTGTGTGTGTGTGTGTGTATGTGTGTGTGTGTGTGTGTGTGTGTGTGCATGTAGTGTGTGTGTGTGTGTGTGTGCATGCAATAGTGTGTGTGTGTGTGTGTACTTTGAGTGCTGTGAGTATTTGTGAGTCGGTCTATGACTTATGCTTATCTGTCTTTTCTGCTTATCTGTCTTTTTCTTGAGTGCTTTGTGTGCGTGTTTAATTGTGTGTACGTGCAGGTGTGCCTATGTGTTTGTGTGCCTATGAGTGTTTCTGTCTGTCTTCATTATGTGTGTATATGCGTGCATGTTGCGTCTGCGTGTGCGTGTATGTGTAAGCCTGCATATGTCACTGTGAGGGTGTGAGAGTGTGTGCACGTGCATGAGCGTGCTGGCGTAAGTGTGTGCATGTGTACATGTGTCTGTGTGCACTTTTCTACTGCGCGATTAGCCGGAGATGCAGCACCGCAGGAGGTTGCTCTGTTGCTAAGCTAACACACTCCCTTTAGGGTCCCCGCTCTAGGCCGGCATTACCCAGATCCCGGAGGCCCGTGACCGGGGCCCGTTCCCCGGGGCTGGCTTCGTGCCTCTGGCGCTGGTGGTGGCGGTGGCGGCTGTGCGCGGAGGAAAGCTAAATCGCTCCGGTCATAACAGTGATTAGCTGAATCAGGGGCCGGACAGAGACTGGTCCCTGAGGACACTGTGGTATGGGGGACCAGGGCGGAGCAGGCTGGGGTAAGACACAGCGTTACAGGCTGGCTTTCACATCACGCTCCCCCCTCTGCACGTCCTCCGGACCCAGGAAATGTCACCTTCTCCTGTCTCTGTCCTGTCTCATGTAATTACACACTCCCAGGCTGCCCGTCTGACTGCAGCAGGCAGGCTTACAGTTTGGGCACCGAGGAGAGGGGGAGCTGAGGGAGGCAGACAACAACAGAGCCCCAAACAAACCGACTATGAAACAACAGAGCCCCAAACAAACCGACTATGAAACGTCAGAACCCCAAACAAACCGACTATGAAACAACAGAGCCCCAAACAAACCGACTATGAAACAACAGAGCCCCAAACAAACCAACTATGAAACAGCAGAGCCCCAAACAAACTGACTATGAAACAGCAGAGCCCCAAACAAACCGACTATGAAACAACAGAGCCCCAAACAAACCGACTATGAAACAACAGAGCCCCAAACAAACCGACATGAAACAACAGAGCCCCAAACAAACCGACTATGAAACAACAGAGCCCCAAACAAACCGACTATGAAACAACAGAGCCCCAAACAAACTGACTATGAAACGTCATAACCCCAAACAAACCACCTATGAAATGACAGTACCCCAAACAAACTGACTATGAAATGACAGAACCCCATAAGCAACCGACTTTGAAATGTCAGAACCCCAAACAAACTGACTATGAAACGACAGTACCCCAAACAAACCGAAACTGAAACATCAGAGCCCCAAAAAAACCGACTATGAAACGACAGAACCCCAAACCAACCGACCATTCAGTGACACAACCCCAAACCAACCGACCGTGAAACAGCAGAACCTCAAACCAAGACACTTTTAAACAGCGGAATCTAAAAGTGAGAGACTTTTAAATAACTAAGCTCAAAACCCCAGAAACCGCTTAACAGCTTAATCCAATCAGTTGGCAGTGTGTTACGATGTTTTGGGGGTTTGCAGGTTTGATTGGAGTTGCAGGCTTCAGTTTCCCTTGTAAGGTACTACAGTTGTACCCTCAAGCTTATATTGCTTCAGTAAATAGCCGGCTGTGTGTGTGGTTTGTGAAATTGTTAGCTGTGCTCTGGATAATACTGTCTGCTAAATGCCTAAAATGTAAATGTGTTATGCACCCAGGTACTCTGGTGCTGTAGGAACAGTTCATTGGTGCGGGTCACTCTGGGTAACAGTGTCTGCTAGGTGAATAAATAATAAAAAATGTGCGGTCAGGATCGAACCCTGCTGGTGCCAGGGCTGTCCAAGGCGCGGAGTCCCAGGAGGACGCCATGTAATTGGGCACAGTGTGTTTTCGGCCTCCTCCGGTCGATGGGGTGCCAGAAAGATGGCCACTGCCCTCTGATGTGGTGGCTGTCTGCATAGCTCAGCTGTAAAGTAGTCACAGCCCTGCTGTAGGCTACATGTGTGCAGCCCACTAGTACAGTGGTAACTATGGAGGATGGTTTACTCTTTGAGGAGGTGGGCATACTGTAACTCCAAAGCCCATATGTATTAATGGTAATAAGGCTAATAGGTGGGTATACTGTCTGAGGAGGTGGGCATACTGTAACTCCAAAGCCCATATGTATTAATGGTAATAAGGCTAATAGGTGGGTATACTGTCTGAGGAGGTGGGCATACTGTAACTCCAAAGCCCATATGTATTAATGGTAATAAGGCTAATAGGTGGGTATACTGTCTGAGGAGGTGGGCATACTGTAACTCCAAAGCCCATATGTATTAATGGTAATAAGGCTAATAGGTGAGTATACTGTCTGAGGAGGTGGGCATACTGTAACTCCAAAGCCCATATGTATTAATGGTAATAAGGCTAATAGGTGAGTATACTGTCTGAGGAGGTGGGCATACTGTAACTCCAAAGCCCATATGTATTAATGGTAATAAGGTTAATAGGTGAGTATACTGTCTGAGGAGGTGGGCATACTGTAACTCCAAAGCCCATATGTATTGATGGTAATAAGGCTAATAGGTGAGTATACTGTCTGAGGAGGTGGGCATACTGTAACCCAAAGCCCATATGTATTAATGGTAATAGGGCTAATAGGTGGGTATACTGTCTAAGAGGGTGGCCATACTGTAACTGACTCTGTATATTTGCATGTACCCTTGACTGCAGCATTAGTTGACCCTGCAGTTTAGCCGCTTTTAGAACTAGCAAGTTATGTCCCTTCAAGGGCATCAGCTGAGTGAAAAACTGTAATATTTGTAATATGTAAAATTAAAAACTGTAATATCTGTAGATTTTCACGCTCTGGACATCCACCCCTGAGGCACTGCCCAGCCTGTTTCTGTATGCTGCCTCATACCAGGCATGCACCATGTTCGTTTGATTCCCCGTTGGAGTTACATTGCTGCCATCGCCACGGTGAGGGACGAAAGGAAGGGAGCTGGGGAACAAAGAGAGAGAGAGAGAGCAAGAGAGAGAGAAAGTGAGTGAGAACAGAGGAGTAGCAAACAGGCCACACCTTTCATGTTCTGGGCTGTTTCTTGCTTTTGATTTTCTGGGGGCAGTAGCTCCAGGCCACAGTGTACAGAGACAAGCTTTTAAGTGATATACCTGTGTGTGTGTGTCCATGTGTCTGGGCCTGTATGTTTGTGTGTGTGTGTGTCCTTAGTCTGGGCTTGTATATTTGTGTGTGTATGTGTGTGTCCATGTGTTTGGGCCTGTATTTGTGTGTGTGAGTTTGTTTGTTGTGTGTGTGGGCATCCATGTGTTTGGGCCTGTATGTTTGTGTGAGTGTGTGTATGTGTCCCTGTGTTGGGCCTGTATGTTTGTGTGTGTGTGTGTGTTTTGGCTTGTATGTTTTTGTGTGTGTGTGTGTGTCCATGTGTTTGGGCCTGTATTTGTGTGTGTGAGTTTGTTTGTGTGTATTCGTCCATGTTTACATGTATGTGTGTGAGTTTGTTTGTGTCACTGGCACCAGGCTCTGGTTTTGCCCCAGACTTCTCACCCTGGACGTTTTGCATCTCGTAGTGTCTCCATGCCTTCGACCAGAGCAGTGTCTGCTGAAGGGGGAGGGAATAAAGACCCTCATCCAGCCCTCAGCCAGCCATGGGGGGGGAAGGGGGCACAAAGGTATGATTTATATCTTGCCTTTAAAACAGGAGGGGAGCCGCGGAAACACAGACATGAAACACAGACATGTTCCGCCACCATCAGAACAGCTGTTCCAGGAATTGTTTGTGATCTCTTCTGAGATTTGTATCTGTATGTGTGTGTGTGTGTGTGTATGTGTGGCTCAGTGTGCATGAATGTCTGTTTGTGTGTGTGTGTGTGTGTGTGTGTGTGTGTGTGTGTTTGTGGTTTTTCCTGTGTGTGTGTGAGCTCTTGTGAGTCTCTGTTAGCAGGAAGTAAAAAGACTTGGTGAAAAGGAAGCGTAATTAGCCTTAAATGGCTGTAATTCACAGTTGTGAGGTTCGCTGGGCCTTAGCGTGGCTAGCGGGAGTGGCGTTGGCTAGAGAGGCCCCTGTGTGCTTGACCTTTTGAGCCTGACTCGCGCCGGTGTTTGCACGCCGCTGCGCCGCTCTGGGAGAGCCAAAGTGCACACGGACGGCGGCAGTTTTTCTCCATCGGTCCTGAATGATTCACCTGTTGGTTTGTGTGTCCCTCGAGCCTCAGCCAGCAGCACAGAGGGGGTTATTCAGCCCACGCAGACGACTCCCCCCACCCCTCAACCCCCCAGTACACCCCACCAACCGCCCCCCGCCCCACCTCTGGCTTGTTTACCAAAACTGTGGGTTCTGGCACACCCTGTTCTGAAGTAGTCATGACCTGCCAGGCCCCTTGGCCTCACCCATCTCCAAACCTGGCCCTGGCCCTGGCCCTGGCATCTGGGCAGGGGTCAAAGGTCGAAAGTCAGATATCAAATAACAGCAGAGGTGTGGAATGTTGTTTGCTCCCTGCCTCTCCCCCAAGGTTTATTTAAAAAAAAAAATCAGAAAGAAAAAAACTGGAATAATAACAAAAAGCCAGCATTCACAAAAAAATGTTAATCTCCTAGTTAATCTCTCCACATGTTACTTCAGCGACACTCTTGTCTTCTTTATATGCCGATACACTTTGGCTACCACCATCTTTGGCAAATAAAAGCTGAGTTGGATGGAAAACCGAAATGTGGAGCCATGGATATTGAGTGCCTGGCCCAGGGACCCAGTGGGTTTTGGGGTCGAATCCTTGTGGGGGGTGCAGTTTGCAGTTTTACAGCCTGTTCTACTTCCTGATTCTCTTGGAGAATAAATTAAAATGGCAGCAGAGAGTGATGGAGTAGCAGGGTACTGGGTGTAAAAGTAACGCCCACTCATTTGCGCGGTAACCTCCTGAACAGCCTAGCCTCCTCATATCTGTAATATATGCAAGAACATATGTCACGCCATGCGCAAAATGGTTCTACAGAAATTTAGAATTTTTCAGCCAAAGTGCTTTCATACTTTCCCTGAAATTTCGGCTTTTCAGGCTGGGGTTGCTGTCCAGCAGTGTTGTCAGGCCTCAGGATGTGATATATCAGCTGAAGGAATGTCAAAATGAGTTAGGTGGGCTTTTGAAACTGGAGATGTGTGAAACGCAAGTGCCCAGCTCCCTCAATAAGTCACGGATCCATTCTGTGATCTGTGGTGTCCTCCACAGTGAGGGGAAGGGAAGGGGCACAGTGCACAGCTGGGTTTCGAACCTGCAACCTCTCTGTACCTGGCCTCGCTATGAGCCAGCGTAACGCCATGTCACAATTCCTTTTCCATTTAATCTTGTAGCCTTTGATTAAATCTGGCCCTAGTCTTGTAGCACAGGCGCTAATGCAGAGTAGCTTATGAAAGTGCATTTTAAAAAAAGTCAGGCAAAGTAGAGCAGAGATCATACAGAGCCTTCAGCGCTACCACTGATAGCGGGAGTCATTACACAAAACCTACAGCGAAGCGCCATGGGAGCGCCACATCATAATCTCAGTAAGCACTTTGTGATGACACGGCCTGTATTTCTTTTGTTAGCATGAAATGTGTTAAAAGTAATAATGCATATTAATTATAAACATTGTTTATATTGCCATTGTGGCAGTCAGTAGGTTGTATCCAGAAATATTTTGTACAGCTGTATATGTTGGTGAAGCACCTTGCTCACAGTGGCAGTGCTCAACCTGGGAATCAAACCTGCAACCTCCATGTTGGAAGCCCAGCTCCCTAACCCTTTCACTGCACAATGTTTCAGTATGGGGTTTCTGGGCTGCACTGGTGCTGTGTGTGTTAAGTTCAGTCACACTGACGATGAGAACAGATACCTTCCCCCTTCCTTATGTCCTGTCTAATGCCGCAGAAATAACACCCCCCATGCCACCCGCTAAGCTATCGCCCAGTGACTACATTCAAAGAGAGCGAACTCAGCTAACGAGCATGTTTTCTCTTTTCTATATCATTATCACTACACTGCTGCCGCTAATGCTAGCACTATCAGCCTCTCTGTCAAGAGGAGAGAGAGAGGAAGAGACAGAGGGTGTGAAGGGGGAGGGATAGAGAGAGAGAGAGAGAGAGAGAGTGTGAGAGTGCTGTGGAGGGTAGGCCTATGACTGTATGTTTCTCATGAGAGAGACAGAGATAGAGAGAGAGAGTGTGTATATCTATGTTTGTGAGTGTGTGTGTGTGTGTGTGCACGGGCATTCTTGTGTGCACTTGTGCAGCTGTGTGTCCATGCATGTGTGTGTGAGTTTTTGTGTATGTGCATGCATGCATGTGTGTGAGGATGAGTGGTTTTGTGTGTATATGAAGTGTGTGTACATGCATGCTCGTGTGCATGTGTGCGTGTGTGTGTGTCGCCCCATGTCTCTGCTGTAGCAGCTAACCATGGTGGGGGGTGCTGCGGGTGACAGAGTGTGGGTGTCACAGATGGGGGGTGACTCGGTGGTGTCAGAGATATTTTTGTTTAAAAATGTGTTTATTTGCTCCCTGCCCCCCCACCCTTCTGGGAGACGCAGGGAGGGAGGTAAGGAGGGCGAAGTGGCCCGGGTTCACCCTCCAGCGAATCTCTGCCCGTCCCCTGATCCCATTCCTGCTTAATTGGCCAGAAGCAAGTGCAAGTAAATCTGCTGTACTTCTGAATGGGACAGTGCAGAGACACACACACGCACGCACACACACACACACTGTACCCATTTGTTTCTATCTCTCTCTCTCTCTCCAGTTCTACAGCTTTATCTTAGTCTTTTCCCCTTTGTCTCTCCACTTTTTCTTTTTCTGTCTCCCTTTCTTTTCCTGTCACTTTCTTCCTTGCTCCCTTATTCCTCCCTCAACTAATGTCTCTCCTTCTCTCTTACTCTCTCTTGCTCCCTGTCTCCCTCTCTTTCTCTCTCTCTCTCTCTCTCTCAGGTCCCCCTCCCTCGTTTTCAGCCTTGTCCTCTTCCTCTCTGCGTGTCTCTTTCTCTCCCTCTCTTGTCCTCCGTTTCATACCCGCTGACCTCGTTCTTTCTCCCTGTGCTTTGCTGCTTCCAGCCTTTATAGCCACATCACCTTCTGATGTATTGGTCAGCATCGCCATGGAGATGGGCAAAGAGAGGTGGAGAGAGGTGGAGGAGTAGGCAGCTGAAAGGAGGTGCA
>CM040750.1:33641885-33651885 GCA_022829145.1 Albula goreensis
TGACAAAAACCTGTAGGTTTCGCAATCCGTCTGACCCGGGACTCGAGGCAGACGTGACGTGACGGGCCTGCCTTCCGCATTGCCGGGGCGATGGTCCCGACTCCATACACTCCATCTCCGAATACAGCGTCAGAGTAACTTCATAAGGCTCTCCGGCTGAAGCTTCCTTCAATCTTACTACTACTATTTCATGCGTTCATCTTTTCAGAAGCGGTAACTCTCTGCCGGTTTGCTCGAACAGCACATCCTCCATAGGCGGGCAGATTTATTCCACAATGGAACGAGAAACACCCCTTCACTTCCTGCTGTCACCGTGGAGCAATTGGTCAACGTTAAAGCCAAGCCTAGAGATGAGGCCTGTTAGATTCCCTCTTCATCAACAGCAGCGTACTAAAACGGTTTATTAAATGTAGGTGCTTGCCGTCGGTTTGTCAGCGAAGCACATCTCCTGGACTTGTCTGAACCTGGCCTGACTCATCATTCTGAGGAGTTGATTTACTAAAGCGGTTAGTATGTGCAAAACTCCTGCTGGTACAAAACGACGAAGGACCGAGAAGTCTGGTGCTAGCTAAAGGGCTGCACCGGATTTTCACAAATTATGATGTGGAGCACTTTGTGTGCAATCATGAACAAAATGCAATCATGAACAATATCAATGCAATTGAAACCCCCCGCCCCAACCACACCCAGCCTACAGATCCCTGGCTTAACAACTGTGCTGAAGCTCCCCCCCCCCTTTTTATAAGATAGAGGCAGCATCCCAATAAGCCGGACAAATAGACCCAGTAGAATGGGCTTGCATGAATGGAGGCTATATAAGTGTTTGTTTTGAGTGTGGGGTGTGCTGCGTTTTGTTGCAATGCATTAGCAAAAACCCTCCATGTCCCTCCATGCAGCTGCGCTTATTTCGAAGCAGGCATTTAGTTTAGTCAACGTCTGAGAGGGAGGAGGGTCTGTCGGGGCTCAGTGTGTCTCCTCTTCATAGACAAGGACCTACTGAAGAGTCATCCAGTATGAGAGGACAACAAGGGGTTTGGGCGTGGGAGGGGGGGTGTGAGCGGTTCTTAGGGGGTGCGGGGGTTGGGGGTAAGCATGGTTGCTGACTCACTGACCCTCCTCTTTTTTTGTAAATTCACGTCGAGTGTCCCCAGATTAAACCCGTCTGAGCCTGATCCGCATTAAACAAATCGTGTTAATCGTGTTATTTCAGACAGCGGCGGTGGCGGCGTGGTGGCGTGAAGGCATTCAGTGGCGAAAGAACAAAAAAAAAAAGAAAAGCTAAAAATCCCAAAAAAAAAAAAAATCCCAGAAAAATCCTCCTCCCTAAAGTTAATTAAGACTCCCGCGACTCCTCGGCCCGCCATCGTCTGCTCGATTGTGCCAGCATCGGCGGCTTTGACGTCAGCGACAGCCGGATTCTTCATTAACTTTGCCGTTTACGCCTCCTGGTGAGTGTCTGTGCTGTGGCCCTGACCATCAGATCTCGAGATCTCAGACACTGTCGCCTTACTGATAGGGAAGGAGGTAGAGATGGAAAAGTGGTATAACGATTAGGGGTGCTGGGCTTATAGCTTAGGGGTTGCAGGTTCACTTCCTGTGCTGAGAGCTGCTGTTGTACCCTAGAGCACAGTGCCTCACCTGAATCACCTCAGTGACATATCCAGCTGTTCAAATGTTGCTTCGCTAAATATCCAGCTGTATAAATGGACAGTGTGTTGAAGTGCAACCTGCGTGAGTCACTCTGGATAGGACCGTCTGCTAAATGCTTAAATGTTATGAATGAATGTGCTGGGACCAGTGCTTAGTATTGCAGTGACTTTACTTTAGGGATGTTCCATCTCAAGCACTGGTCAGATTCTCAGCACAGATCACACAAGTATTATGTGCTTGTCGTTGAGTTTGAATCACCTCTTTCAGTTTGCAGACTTCAGTGAGTCAGTCGTATGATTGGTTAGAAATGATTGTTTATGTCACAGTGAGTGGGCGGGGTTTGTCACTCTGGGCTGGGCTGCTTTCTCCAGGCTTATCGCAGAGAGGCACAAGCCTGTCACACAGGACCTCATTATATTACATACTTACCTTACTTGGTCTACATACCACCCTGTTTCCATGGAAAAAACCTCCATCATGGAGATGTGTTGTGTTCCTGTGACCGCCTCTATAAAAAAGAGCTTCCCCTTTGATCTCACGGTGCTGTTAGACCCAGAAATCCACTCTCCGGTTTCAGTTTTACCTCTGTGGCAGCGACCGAACGAGGCAAGATAAAAAATACCTAAACTGAATCTTTTGGAGGGCTGATAAGCCATTAGCGTTAAGTCCTCTTTCAGATTTTTTTGTTTTGTGTTCCCTTTGTGTGAATGGATGAAGAGTTTCCTTTTGTGTGAATGGATAGGAGTTCAGTGTGGGGAGAATTCTCTTCGACAGTGACACGTGGTACTGTTGAAATATGTATTTTCGCCTTTATTTCTGGGCAGAGAGGGTAATCCCTATCTTGGTGTGAGGCTGATTAACGCTGTAAGGTATCAGAGAAGAGCTCAGTAAGGGTCATGACTCCAAAAAAACTATCCTGATCTAGGCTAACTAGTTTCTGGAGGGCCATAAACTACACAATCCGGTCTCGTATAGCCTACTGACACAGTGGGTATCTTCCTGTCTGTTTCCATGTTTGGACCTAAGCAGTGGACTTCACTCTGGAGAGATGCAGCGTCGGCTGGTCTACATTTTCACCAGATGTTCTGCTCAGGGCGTAGCCTCAGGGGGAAAAAGGTACTAAGTTTACAGGGCCCAAGGGTTGGAAGGGGCCCACGAAAATCTGGGAATTAAATTTTATAAAGAGTGGAAGGGCCCTCAGAGCCTTGTCTTTGTACAGGGCCCAAAATTTCTAGCTGTGCCCCTGGTTCTGCCTCAAGTTCGGGAACCAAGAAATCAGGTGAGATTAATTAGCTGTGCAATCGGTTGTGTTTATCGGTCATTAAATGTTGAGCTCCAGGACAACAAAACCATCTACTGGTTGATCTAGTGGTTTGTGTTTGGGTTGCAATGGAAAAATGGATTTTTCACCTTTTTTGTCCAGGGTGCGCTATTTTCTCCACATATCCACAATCTAGGTAATTGCATTAATTTGCATCAAGTCTGAGAGGAGTTCGGTTTTCTTTAATTAACCCCAGTTATTTTTTTAATTAAATGCAAATATTACGCTAAGTAGCTGTGGTGGTTTTGTACACCAGACCTTGAACTAGAATCTAGTCTGCAGCTGCGTATGCTCTGTGACAGGATGTATAAAAAAATACTATTTTCTTTTATACCTTGGCTTCGCGTTAGGAACCTTTGATATCCAGGTTAGTCTCTAAATTACTACAGACATAAAACAAGATAAGAAAAGCCCAGAGTCAGACAAGATATGAGAAACACAAAGATACTTTATATAACTGGTTCACATTAGGATCTTGTTTTTGTCAAGTGGTGTGAACTAAAAACCCTGAAAATTGCCCTATGTCTAATAAAGGGTTTTGCTGTTATTAAAAATGCACTTTCACAGATAGTAATAAAATGTTTTTTTCTTTGCAGGAGCTTGCGTGTGTTGCTTCTCTCAGGCACATCTAAGCATCGCGGACTCAGTGTCATGAATCTTACTCAGCGTGTGTCCACTGCACTGGCCACCAGGCCACTCAATATTAAACGCCAGGGACAACGCATAATTAGTTTGAGCTGATCTCGCACCATTTCATTAACCTCATCTCCGTAATCTATCGACTCCATTGATTCCGCGCGCACTCACAGGGGAGAGACGGGCACCTGTTCTTTTCATGAACCAGTCCCATTCCCCCCGCACCCCCCCACCGCGTGGACCCACTCTCTCACAGGTACTGCACTTCAGGTTCTGAGTACCTCAGAGGTTTTTTGGTATATGTGTGCGTGTGTGTGTGTATGTGTGTGTGTGAGGGATATAATACAGGTACAGTGTTGTCTCAGAATCCAGGTGGTCAGCTCTTGAAACTCACTTTGTCACTTTGCTGTTTGGAAGCTGCATTTACTACAGCCTCGACAGGCATGTCCAGGGCCCAGGCAGCTCAGACACCGGTCTGTTTCGCCCCATGCATAAACCTGACCCTGCTGATACAGGAGGAGGCAGTGCAGCCGTGACACATGATTCCTCTGGCTCACGTGACAAAGAACTCTAGCTTCTCTCCATGCTGCAGACCCACCACCAGTCACATACTGCCTATGCTGGTGGAGGATGGCAAAGTCAGCATACCCACGGTTTTATGTTTCTACAGGTGCTTTGCCAAACAGGTATGGCCACTAGACAGTGATTAGATGAACAAATTTAACCCACTTAACCGTTATTTTCCCACAGTGAGGCTGGGCCAATTGTTGCCTTGCCACTGCAGGCAGCTCTTAGCCAGCCTTAGTCAGTAATCCCATAGCTAGGAATTAGGTTTGGTTTGGCGCTATTGTGGAACCAAGTCCGGTTTGGTGGTTTACTAAAACAGTGGATTTAAGGCTAGGTTTGTTCTGCAGTACAACATTTAATTTAGATTTGGTTTGGCGTTGTGGTAGATGATTGATTTAGGTTGTGTTTTGGTGATGTGGTGGGATAGTCATTTCATTGGCGTTTTGCTCTTTTGTCGAATAAGGCTGTGTTTGGCACTTTGCTGGAGCAGTGGATTTAGGTTTGGTTTGGTGCTGTGTAATGGGTGGTTTGGGCTGAGGTAAGTGAGGGTAGCAGGAGGACAGCGAGGTCAAGGGCAGACAGACCAAGTTGAAGCTTCAAAGAGGCGAGGACACTGAGTGTTATCACCCTTCCGTGTCGCTCTGATCTGCTTCAGAGCTCCCGAGCATCGACCGGGGGGCTGGGGATTTGGGTATCCATGCGTGCCCCCTTTTTAGACGCGCTCCAAAACAAAACAGAAAATGCTGATGTTCAAAGACACAGGATCACTGGAGAGACTGCATGAGATTTTTATGCCAGCCGCTGAGATGTCGAAAAGGGACCTTTTAAAATGGTTTCTGAACCCACCCATGCATGTGTGTGTGTTTGTATGTTTGAGTGTGTGTGCGTGTGTGTGTGTGTATATTTATTCCTGTGCGTGTGTGGATATGCATGTGTTGTGTGAGTCTGTGTCAGTGTGAGTGTGTGTGTGTGTGTGTGTGTGTGTGTGCGCATATTTGTGTGGTATACACCAGACATTCTACTCATTCTCATTCTGTCTCTAATTAGCTGGTAGCCAGTAGGGCTGCAGAATTACACAGCTAATGACCAGACCATCAGAGGGAAAGAGCGTCATTAACCAACGGAAGGCAGTACAGAGGGGGAGAGGCTGGGGGACAGTTTAAGGAATATGGATATATTCACAGCAGTGGGGGTTAGTTATATTTATACTCACAGCAATGGGGGTTAGTTATATGTATACTCACAGCAATGGGGGTTAGTAATATGGATATACTCACAGAAATGGGGGTTAGTTATATGTATACTCACAGCAATGGGGTTAGTTATATGGTATACTCACAGCAATGGGGGTTAGTTATATGTATACTCACAGCAATGGGGGTTAGTTATATGTATACTCACAGCAATGGGGGTTAGTAATATGGATATACTCACAGAAATGGGGGTTAGTTATATGTATACTCACAGCAATGGGGGTTAGTTATATGGGTATACTCACAGCAATGGGGGTTAGTTATATGTATACTCACAGCAATGGGGGTTAGTTATATGGGTATACTCACAGCAATGGGGGTTAGTTATATGTATACTCACAGCAATGGGGGTTAGTTATATGGATATACTCACAGAAATGGGGGTTAGTTATATGGATATACTCACAGAAATGGGGGTTAGTTATATGGGTATACTCACAGCAATGGTGTAGTTATATGGGTATACTCACAGCATTGGGGCTTAGTAATATGTATATACTTACAGCAATGGGGGTTAGTAATATGGCTATACTTACAGAAATGGGGGTTAGTAACATGGATATACTTACAGCAATGGTGATATGTAATACAGGTATACTAACGGCAGTGGTGTTTAGAAGTACAGGTATGCTAACAGCATTGGTGATTAGAAATACAGGTATGCTCATATTGCAATGGGGATAAGTATCACATGGTTGCTCATAGCAACAGGCATTAGTATTATCAGGATGTTAGAAGCAATGCTTTTAAAAACCCATGGGGCTTCCAGAACTGGGGGATAGAAGAGCAAAATCCAAGTAAGGAAATTAAAAACGGATATAAGGGGAACTGATTAAACTCGCCGTAATTCAGTGTGACTGCGGAGACGGGGCACATTTTCCTAATGAACTCAGAATCGATAAGATCGATATGTGCTCCAGTGCCCTTTGAACCTGACGCTGAAATCTGTGGACCCAGCACTGTACCTGAGCAAAAAGTGCCAAATTATTCGCCTATGTTTAATGTCTTTATATATCTTAAGTGTTGTAAAAAAAAATCTCCTGCCCGCCATATTGGGTTCTATGAATATACAGCTTGCATAATCAGTTCTCTGCTGTCAGTCTCTGTGACAGATGACTTCACTCAAAGGACCATGTGACTACACCTTCAGTCTAATGCAATACAAGAGCAGTATTCCCTGAAACGTTGTCCTTTTGTATGTGTGTGTGTGTGTGTTTTTTTTTCTAATGAGACATGTGTAGAGACATAGTTTTTTTGTTTTGATCTTTGTTTCCTGACACTCCTTTGCTGTCAGCATTAGTCTTATTTATATTGTGGCTTGAATTTGTTTGCACAATTACTTTTATATTATCACGATCAAGAGTATTATAAATTCTTTGTTTTGGCTGGCAGAGGCCAGCTGTATTGAAAGGTATAGTTTCATCAGAGCAGCGTTTTTTAACGGAACTTGCCAAATGATCTTCCGTAATCAGCGGTAAATGACTGCTCAAACTCTGGCTGTGTAAACATATTTGCACAAAAGCGTTATTTACTGAGCCTCGGGGCAGAGTTTTGCAAGTCTATCCTGCAGTTTAATGACCCCGATTGCATTCTGTGCACTGAAAATGATGATCTATTCAAAAAAAGAATTTTGGTCAGACTCCCAGTACACTGAAAAGTCAACAATGAGATTTTTTTTATTTTATTTTTTTATTTTATTTTGGTAGGAGAGCAAGTTTTTTTTTTGGAGACAACTGGGTGGAAAATCAAACGCAGCAGCAAAACAGGGAAAAAAAAACTACAAAAAGCGAAACTCATGGAATTAATTTGAGGTAGCTTTGAGCCACGCGGAGCATGTTCCAGCGGAGAGAGCGCCGTTCTGTCTTTTACCTTCCTCCACAGAAGGGGGTTTGTGTCACATTTTTGCAGAGACGCAGGGCTAGAGGGCACAGATAATTGGCCGGATGTGCGGTGGCTTCAGAGAGTCCGTGTTCTGCTGCACTTTGATTTCAACTTTAGGGGGGGAGAGAAAGAAAAGCAAAAAGCAGAAAAAAAGAAGACAGAGCAGTGCATTTCTTACACTGTTGTCAAAGGGATTAGGGCTCATTTTTTTACCTCTTCTCCGGGGAAGGCTCTTGTCAACACTGCAGTCGTGCTGGTAATAAGCGGGCGCATTAAATACAGTGCTATGTGCACACACACACGCACGCACATACACGCACGCACGCACGCGCACGCACAGGCTGCCGAAGCATCCTTTGAGCCCAGCTGGTGGGAACGTCTACCGCTGCCGCTGTGTCTCTTTTGATGCCAGCAAAGCCGCGCTCCGAGCCCTAGGTGAACAGGGCAGGAGGGGAGGGCTGTGGTGGAGGCCCAAACTTTGGAAGGGAGTTTCTTCTCTGTTAACATGCCTCCCATTTCTGCTTCGCTCTCATTCTCTGCTCTTATATTTGCCCTCTCTGTCTTTGTCCCCTTGTTCTCTCTCTCATCGGCTGCCCTTTTTTTCTCTTTCTTTGATTCATTAATTCATGCATTCTTTATTTCTTTAATTCTATCAGTTTTTTTTCTTTGTGATGTCTCACCACCTATCTCTCTGTTTGCTCTCTCTCCCTATTTGTCTCTCTCTCTCTCTTCATCTCTCTTTCTGCCCTTTGATATGTCTCTGTGCTTCACTCATTCACTCTTCCTTCCCTGTCTTTCTCTCCCATCGTGGGTCAGACTGCTTCTTCCTAGAGGTCATCCAGGGAGAAACCCGAGCCAGGTGATTGGTCGGCCCTCCCTGGCCGGGGCGGGTGATTGGTCCTTTCTCCCCTGGCTCAGAGTAATTTGCAGTGAAATTCATTAATAGTTTATGGTTAGCATGAGGTGGGAGGAGCAGTGCCCTGGCTGGGTTCCTGCTCTTTTGGCTGCTGCTTCAAACGTGTGGTTTCTCCTGGTCTACCTCTTCACAGTGTGTGCTGCTCTCTCCTCCTCAGACAGCTGTGTGTGTGTGTGTGTGTGTGTGTGTGTCCTTTCTCCTCCTCAGACCGCTATCTGTGCGTGTGTGTGTCTGTTTACATCTGTGCATGCATGTGTGCTCTTCCCTCCTCCTTAGACCGCTGTGTGTGTGTGAGTGCTCCTCTCTCCTCCTCTTACAGCTGTGTTTGTGAATATTTGTGTATGTTTATGTGTGTGTGTGCGTGTCTGTGTTCCCATCTCCTCCTCCTCTGACAGCTGTGTGTTTGTGTATGAGTGTCTGTGTGTTTCTCTGTGTGTATATGTTCCTACCTGTGTGTGTGTGTGTGTTTTAGTGCACTTTCCTCAGACCCACACACTGCCCAGCTGTACCTCTCCTCAGAGGGGACCGTAGGGTTTCGATTAAACACCATCTCACCTCGCACTCCCAGAGCAGCGAGGGAGTGGAGCCAAGGGATTGTCTAAAAAGTGACACACTGAGCTTCTAAAGGAGGCCCCTGAGTGAGGCCATGCACAGTTAGCGTAGTGCAAGCATTAAGACATATTGCTGTTCAGAAGAGCAGTAGCTGTCAGGCTAATTGCTACTGATGACAGCAATAAAACTGTAACAGGCGTTCTTATTGCCATTCTTGTGGTTGAGGGTATTTTCGCTCGTATTTGTATGAGCATTTTCACGCAAGTAACAGGAAATAAGCGAACAGGAAATGGCAAATGTTGCTGTGGAGGTCGAAAGGCTGGATGTTGAATTGCTGAAACACGCAGCTGAGCGAGAGAGAAAACGCCCTCCCCTCGTTGTCGAGGTGCTGGGTAGATGAGTCAGGTGTTGCTTGTGGGTTTGCAGGGTTGCGAGATCGGAAACTGCACCCTGTAGTTGCACCATGCAAATGAAAAAAACATGAGCTGGACCAACTGTCTGGATCAGTCTTTCTCACCAACGTTCTCTCTTTCTCATTTTCTCTCTTTCTCTCTTTGTTTCATTCTGTTTGTTCTCTCTCTCTAATTTTAAACTTGCCATTTCTCTCTCTTCTGCAATTTTGTGTTCTCGGTCTTTCTCTCTCTGTCTTACTTTGTCCTTTGAATACTTTTATGGGGCTTATGAGGTATAATGGTGTTTTTTGTTTCCTTCAGTATTTTAATAAGGGGAGCATCAAAGATCACTCTCTCTCTTGCTCTCTCTCTCTCCCTCTCTCCCTTTCTCTCCCTCTCTCTCTGTGCACTGCAGAAACCATTGTAGTAGCCACCAGAATCAGCACCCATCTAAAAACAAAAAAAAAAGTGTTCGTTGTCACTTGTCACCCCGCCCATCTGGGTCACGTATGTCAGCGTGTAGCGTGTATGTAGCGTCCATTGGTGTGACAGCGCGGGGTTGGGGTCATAGAGAGGTCAGCGACGCCTGCTCACTACGCGTGCGGTCGCCAGGTTTTTCCTGTCGAGGTCGCCTTGGTTACAGCTGCTCCCTCACCAGGTCTGTCAACAGTCCGGTGAAGGGAAAAAAAGATGGGTGAAGAGAAGAGACTCACATGTGCAGCAGAAATGCCTGCAGATAAACCGGTAATAACACGCAGTGTTTCGCCCACTTAGGCCCTCTTCAGACCTGAGGAAAAGACCAGGTCCCTGTGGAAAAAAAGAGAATTTCACA
>CM040750.1:33656885-33664385 GCA_022829145.1 Albula goreensis
GTTGGTGCTTGTTGATGGGTACTGTGCGACACTTTCGATAAGGCTGTGCTGGCCCCCTCAAAGCCCCCCTCAGCCCTGGGATGTCCGTGGTGCTGGTGTTAGCGCAGCGATATGCTGGAGAGGGCTGTGATCTGTGCATTTATAGCTGAGTATGGTGAGTTAGTGGACCATCTACTTATTTTGTTGTGTGTGTGTGTGTGTGTGTGTGTGTGTATGGCAGTGTGTGTCTACGGTCTGAAGAAAACTCCCAAGTGTGTGTTTATTTGTGGATTGAACTAGTGAAGGCATGTTCGAGTGTGTGTTTGTTTCGGTTAGTGTATCTGTGTGTGTGTGTGTGTGTGTGTGTGTGTGTGTATGTGTGTGTTTGAGTAAGTGTGTGTGTGTGTGTGTATGTGTGTGTTTGAGTGAGTGTGTGTGTGTGTTTTAGTGTGTGTGTGTTTGAATGAGTGTGTGTGTATGTGTGTGTGTTTGAGTGAGTGAGTGTGTGTGCGTGTGTGTGTTTGAGTGAGTGTATATGTGTGTGTGTGTTTGAGTGAGTGTGTGTGTGTGTATGTGTGTGTGTTTGAGTGAGTGTGTGTGTGTGTATGTGTGTGTGTTTGAGTGAGTGTATATGTGTGTGTGTGTTTGAGTGAGTGTGTGTGTATGTGTGTGTGTTTGAGTGAGTGTGTGTGTGTGTATGTGTGTGTGTGTTTGAGTGAGTGTGTGTGTGCATGCACATAGGTTTTAGTGAGTGAGTGTTTGTCTCTCTCTGTGTGGGGCAGTCCTCATTTTCCCTGTCCCCAGAGATAGTCCACCCGGCGCTGTGACAGCCTGTTTGTTTGTCTGTTGTTTTTTTTTGTTGTCGCCTCGTCTCTTTCATTCGCCTCAAATTTACTCTTTGTTCTTTCCTCTGCCTTCTCCTCCTCCTCCTACTCCTCCTCCTCCTCCCTCTCCTCACTCCCGCCAACGTTGAGAAGCAGAACAACTTTTCCCAGATCTCTCCCGAAACAGTAACTACGGTGACTACGATGTGGGGGGGGGGGGCAAGTGGTCAATAAGGCAATTTCTGGCAGGTCCCACCAGCCTCCGCTGCTGCTGCCAGGGTCCCTCATATCAGAGGCCTCACCAGCGTGACAGCCGTCAGGCGGCTTTGATCGTAATAGAGAGCGCCCCCACCCCGTGCCAGACGTAGCAGAACACGTTGTCGAGGCACTTGGTTCTCCTCACCCCAACATCTCCCACCCCCCCAAAACCCCACCCTACCGGTTAAACCTGCTGCATGGCCGTGCTCTAGGGGGAGGCCTTCTCATCATGCACCAGAACTCCCTCCACTGTGATTTAGTGCGGTCACTGGCCAGAGTGCTTTGGTCTCCCCAGTGACCGAAACACACAGGTTGTATTCATAGCACTGCATCACATGGTGTTGTCCTTGCTGTCCTGTGCAGATTGGCCATGTTATGTTAACTGTGTGTCAAATTAAAACAACGCACCCTGCCCCCGCCAACCCTAGCTCCAGTGAGCCATCTGTCTGTCCCACTCTAGTGATCCTAGCTGACTCTTCTTTAGTCTATTTGCGGCTTGATTATTGGCTATTCATTTAAACACTTATAGCTACAATTATTGTTTAAAAGATGAGGCTACAGAAACGTAAAAATGTAATTCCGATCAATAAAGGATTACATTTTTAAAAAATTGTAAAATTTTCACATCACTTTCAAAGTTACAAACAGTTCAGAGTTCCACCTTCATTGCCAGGATGCTTGTATCTTAGAGGTTCAACGATACCTGATTGCCATGACGATTCTGTGTGGCTGCTATGGATACTGGAATTCTGATGGAGTTTGGCAGCACAGCCCAGCACAGTTGGGTTTCCGGTAATTTTTTTTTTTGCAAAGCTGTCCAAAGCTCTGGTTTCCATGACGCCAAATAAGCAGGCATGTCTAGGGGAGTAGACTGTGATCAGAACTGAACATGGGGCGCAGTAGGCAGTCTTTACGCTGGCATCATGATCTTGCTACCGTTTCTGCACCCTTTTGTGCAAAAACAAAAAACAAAAAAAAAAAACACTTTGGCTCTGTGCCAGACTCCATGAGACCATGTTCCCTTTAACTGACATGCAAACCAAATAAGGGAACAAAACCATGACCGTGAAGTGAGAGTACAAGTGTGAAATGCATTCTGGGTTAGACATAGCAATACTCATTTTTCTTTCAAAATTCATATACTTCCAATTCTATCAATTTTCAATATGCTGTCTGATGCAGCAGCAACATAAAAAATACCAAGATACCATGATTATTGAACTTATTTTGTGGAAAAACAGACAACAAAACAACACAACAAGCCGAGTTTCACAATAAACTGTGATTTATTAATGTGCGAAACAAACAAAAAAATCTATAGATACTTGATAAACCTACTGCTCAAGTCTCTCGGGGTAAAAGGTTTTGATGGAGAAAACAACTTTGCTTTTACTTTCTTCTCACGATTCCAACTTTATTGTCTTGAAGTCATGAACTTATTATGTGATATGAATTTACGATCTGCCTCTTTTCGGGTAGTTTTTTTTCCATTAATATTACAGAGTCAAAAAGATTTATAGACAATAGTAGTATTATAACATTGTAGAAAATGCATATGAATGTACCAGTCTAATTACAGGGAAGGGATGTTGTTTACAATGTTATCTAGCAGAGCTTAGTTTGTTCTCACGCTCAAACTCAAAGACCTCTCAAAACCTGAAAACAGCCTGCAAGGTCATGTTGCTAGAGACAGAGATCCATGGCGTGTTGAAGTCCAAGATTTGACGCAGTGCTGGATGCTTTGTAGACTGCCAATAAATCATGAGCTCCGATGGGGTGAATGACCTGTTGTTTTCATTAAGATTTGTTTTGTTTTGTTTTTGTGTTCTTACAAAAATAGATATAGCATCTAGTCAGAATTCAGCTGATACACACAGCAGTGTGTCTCACAGTTTGGATATGGGCTTCGCTAACCCTTTCCATGGTCTGCTTAGTTCCATGGTGTGCTCACAGCATCTCGGAGCTACGATGGCTTAGATGGACCTTTTTGGGTGACGCAGAACTGATCACGATCGAAAGACAACCGGTCAAGAGTGGGAAAACAAAGACTAGTGCTTTAGTAGTAGGGGATAGGGGACAGGCACGGTGTGATTGGGCCCAGATTGGGTCAGCCTGAACTGGGCTAGGCCAGGTCAGATGGGTCCTTGTAGCAGTGACATTGCAATGACATGAAACGGGACAAGACCAGGCTGGGCCCAGAGGTTGGAGATGCTAGACAAGTCAGCCAGCTCATGGAGAGTGAGGCTTAACCTCTGAAGTTACATGAATCAAAGAGAGGTTTCTGAACTTAGGCAAAAGGGCACTTATCACCATGAAAGCTGTGGAAAGGAAGCCAGGTCAGGCAAGATTAGGCCACATGGGGTGAGCATGGCGTGAGCATGGTGTGAGCATGGGGTGAGCATGGGGTGAGCATGGCGTGAGAGGTTTCTTGACTGAGAGAAAAAGATGAGTGGGATGGTTGTCATTAGAGACAGTGGACTGGGCCAGACCAGGTGAGAGAAGGCCAGATCAGATGACCCTACAGGTGGGTCAGTTCTCCCCCCTCACACAGCCACAGTACCCCCAAGACAGCCTCATGTACCAGCCTCTCCGCGCTTCCCTTTTCAGCCAGAGACAGTCTGGTCACAAGCTTACCTCAGACCTGTCCAGGTCTCCTTCATTAACGAACATGTGTTAGATTCAATTAGACAGGGAGATGGTAAACGGCCGAGGAACAGGCAGATTAATTGAATCAGCTGCCGTTGCGTGGTAGTAAAAAAAAAAAACACACACACACACACACACACACACACACACGCTTCCTACATCACTGCCACGCTCCGCTGTCCAACCGTGCCGCTCCCTGGTGACAGGCCGCGGCGAATTCCGTGCGGATTAACGCAGGAATGCCGGAATCCGGCGGGAATGCGCTGATAGCATCTTGCGCCGCTCTCTGGCGTGCGTGCTCGCATACGTATGCACCCACGCATTTACCACTGTGGCATCCAAGCTCTTTCCCCACGGCGTTGTAGCGGTCAAGATGTGATGAGCAGTTATTTTTTCACTTCCTCGGGTGTCTGATTGCAGCACAGAGCCTGATTATGCGAACGATCCGGCACTGTAGTGGCCATGGCATTTAGTGTGATCTAACTGGGCCGTTCATGCATTAAATCATCCAAGAAATATGTATCCCATCTTCAGATGTGTGTTTATCACAGCAGTTAGTCACAGGCAATCAGCTCTTGCCTAGCACTACCCGAAATCCCACCAGCCCCTTAATTCACATGATATTACTTACATATTTAGCCTTTTTCCTCTAAACGCGCTAACATTCGGGCTTAAGAAGCCCATTTGTTCCAATGAGTAGAGGCTGGTGCAGATCTGAAGCTAGCTAGCGCTGGCAAAGCTGAGCGGTTGTTCTTGGCACCTGTTCAGATGAACCAGGGGGGTCTCTCATCTTATCTGAGAAGGGCTGGTGTTGTGGGTGAGGGCTTTTTTTTTTAGTCACAGCACTAAAACTCATGATTCAACCGACCTGGGTCTCGATGGAGGACCATGGTTATTTGATTGGCTGAATCAGGCTTTTTATTGCAAGGCTAGTACAAAAGGTTGAGTCTATAGCTGGCCCCTTCCCGGGTAGGAAAGTAGATGAAAAACTCCTAAAATAAACAAGGAGAAAATGAGAAACTTTGATCAGACATCAGATTCATCTAAAAAAACGAAGCATCCCAAAACTGCAAACATTTCTTAGTATTGTAGAAACAGGCCTGTCCCTGTGTAGAGTCACCTTAGAATCCACATTGGAGCTGGTGTGCCTGGTTAGAAAACACTCCACTCTGAACGTCACCGCTTTCACCAGGATTATAGCAGAGAGGTATTCAAATAGGGTGCAAGGCTTAGGTTTTCAGGTGTAGGGCATGCGATAGAATGTGTGTAAGGTTTTGGGTGTTGGGCATATATTATAAGGTGTAGGGTTTAGGGTGCATGAATTAGGGGTATAGGGTGTATACTGTGGTTTGTATGGCTTAGGGCAGCTCAGGGGTCAATGCTTAGGAGTACAGGGTGTAAGGTTTACAGTGTAGGGTGCAGAATGTTTACTTTAGTGTGCAGGTCTCTGGGGTCAGAGAATTGGGGTATATGGTTTAGAGTATAGAGTGTGGGATGTAGGGTGTAGGGTGCAGGATATGTACTGTAGGGCTCAGGTCAGCTCAGTCCAGCTCCTAGTTTAGATCATAGGGTGTACAGTGTAGGGTGCAGGGTTTAGAGTGTAGAATGTGGGGTAGAGGAGGTGGGGTGTATACTGTAGTGTGCAGGGCTTAGGGTTCCAGGCATAGGGGTATAAGGTGTAGGGTTTAGGGTGTCTACTGTAGTGTGCAGGGCCCAGGGTTCCAGGCATAGGGGTGTAGGGTGTAGGGTGTGTACTGTAGTGTGCAGGGCCCAGGGTTCTGGGCATAGGGGTGTAGGGTCTAGGGTGTCTACTGTAGTGTGCAGGGCCCAGGGTTCAGGCATAGGGGTGTAGGGTGTAGGGTGTGTACTGTAGTGTGCAGGGCCCAGGGTCTGGGCATAGGGGGGTGTAGGGTGTAGGGTGTACTGTACTGTGCAGGGCCCAGGTCAGCTCAGGGCTCAGGGCTCAGGGCTCAGGGCTCAGGGCTCAGGGCACAGGGCACAGGGCTCAGGGCTCAGGGCACAGGGCTCAGGGCACAGGGCTCAGGGCTCAGGGCTTAGGGCTGTGGTTTGCACTGCTCAGCAGAGTGGAAAGGGCTCTGCTCTGTGGGTGTAATTAGGATGTTTGATGAGAGATGATTTATTGTTCCATCCGTACTAATGCACGGCCTGTCTCCTTTTTTTTTTGGTCTTGTTATGCTAAGAGGACTGTGTCTAATTTTGAAATTAATTACAGACATCTGTCAAACAGAAATAGCAGATTAATTAGATGATATGTGTATGTTTGTGCATGTGTTTATGTTTGGGTATACACTTTTGTGGGAGACGTGTGTGTATGCATGTTTGTGCATGTTTGTATATATATATGTGTATGTATACATTTATATCTGTGAGCATGTGTGCATCTGTGTGTATACATGTAAGTGTGCATGCTTGTGTGCATGCATACATGTATGTCTGCGCACATATGTGCATGTGTGTGCGCGTGTACGTGTGTGTGTTTGTTTGTGTGCAGGCGGGCGTGTGGGTGCGTTTGTGTATTGCGGGGTGATGTTAGGCATGGCAGGGCTGCTGAAATAATGTTTCTGTACAGAAATCGACGCGCAGAGACGCTGGTGCTCAGAGACGGAGCAGCCCAAACAACGCGCGGCCTTTATCAGCCCCTCGGCCCCAGACAGCTGTGTGTTTGTTCCGCCCTCGCCATAAAGTCATCACTGCGTGGTGGCGTGGCGGCTCTGCGCAGCGGAGCCTTTAAAAAAAAAAATGTAAAAAAAGAAGTGGCTCTTTGTTTTGTCACGCTCTGAGACAGACATGCCCCCCCCACCACCCCCAGCCGCTACTCCCTCCCCACATTGGGCCTGACAAGGACCCAGAAGTGAGACAGAAACCCATTGTCTGTTAGCGGGCGACCAAGTGCGATGTGACGGACCACCCCATGAAATACGCGCGGGGGGCCGTGGGGCGGGGGGGGCGGGATTGTGTTGGGGATTGGCGCTTACTTATGTATTTATTTATTTATTTTTTTTGTCAAGGCAGGCTGACAGGCCTTTTGGCCCCGAATGACAACCTAGTTGCTGCAGAAGAGCATGCTGGGAATGAGTGGGGGGTGGGTGGGTGACAGGGGGTGTTTGGGAAGAGAACACTGGCTGTCTTTGTTGTGCAGGACGGTACAGACACTTGTTGCTGATCAGTGGGAGGCGGGGGGTGGGGGGGGGGTTGGGATTGCATTGTTTTGGGGGAGAAGGGGGAGAATGGGGCTTGCTCTTTCTCTGTGCTCTGTGAGGAAAAGTGGGGGTGCTCTCGCACTACTTTGCTGCACATCCAAGTTGCTCTGAAAAACAGGAGCTATAAACATTTCCAAGCCTAGCCGGGGCCGTACTGAGAGAGACAAACCGCTAAAGGCTTTGTATTCTCTCCCTTTTCATTCATCAATAAGCCACTGAATATTCTGTTTTGAGTGTGGGCCGTACTTCAGTGTGGTCCGGTTAGACAGCAAACCTCTCATCATTTGGGTCAGCGCAGTGTAGTGTCTTGAGCAGCGTCCAGTGTTTGCGAGCCTTTTTGCAAACCGTCCTTGTTCGTCACCCCTCAGCTCTGCCTGGGAGAGACAGAGGCCTAACCCCCTGTTGCGTAACCCTGAGCACAGGTGTTAGCTGTTAGCTGAGTCACCCTCCGTGGCGTTAGCGGGCGAGTTTTTTTTTCTGTGAGTTTTGGAGTGGTGTTTAAGCGAGTGTGGCGTTCCCTGCGTCTGTGGAGCGCAAACAATAAACCCTCTCCTTTTAGCATCACAAAGACT